>CM035095.1:11864213-11926713 GCA_020205505.1 Panax japonicus | reverse complement strand
ATTGTGGAGGTTTGGTGAATTATGATAATTATTATGTCTGATTGTAAGTTATTTTAGGTTGCAAAAAGTCTTTAGGTAATGTAGTATTTTTCAAATTTTAATCTAATTTTTCGTTACGTCGTGCCTTTAGGCACGGGCAATTACTAGTATATATATATATAGAGAGAGAGAGAGGGAGAGGGAGAGGGAGAGGGAGAGGGGACGGATCTAAAGCATATCTCTTAAATAGCATATCTTCTTAAAAAACATACCTTTATTAAAAGAATAATGTTGGAGACACAATCTATTCTATAAATATTTTATAAACTGCTGATGTGACATATTCCACATCAATATATTGTATGGGGCCGAAGACTACATTGAAACAATTTGTTGATCAATATGCTGAAGTGGACTATGCCACATCAACAGTTTATAAAATGTTTGAAAAATAATTTGTGTTTGTAGTATTACTCTTATTAAAACTATGTCGTTTTGGAAATTCTTTTAAAAAACAAGTAGGGTCGTGGGTGACATTTTTGTAAATAAAAAGAAAGCAGGTGGGAGCACTCTCTTTTAATATTATTTTGTTTTAGAAAAAATATTCTAAGATGTAGTTTTAATAAATGTATGTTATTTAAGAGAGATATGTCCCATTTTAATTGTTCAAACCGCTACAAATTGTAACGGCATGTTACTATTCATATTAATATTTTGTAATATTAGTATTTATAATGTTTATAACATTATTATTAATAATAATATTTTATAATATTAGTATTAATTATTGTAATAACTAATATGAATATTAATAATAATATTACTTTTATTCTTATTAATATAAATATTAATATTATTAATATTAATAATTATTTTATATTATTCTTAGAAATTCTTGGATTCAATTCTGCTCTGCTTGCTTGTTTTCATATTTGATCTATTCATATGAATCTTGGTCAAGTTTCAAATTGAGCTGGAGAAAAATTAAAAGCTTAAATTATAATGATGTATTAGTTAGTAATATTAATAATATATATTAATATTATTATTAATATTATTAATATTTATATTATTAAGAATAATAGTACTACTAGCATTAATATTCATATTAGTTATTACTATTATTAATATAAATATTATTAATACTAATATTACAAAATATTATTATTAGTATTAATAATATTACAAAATATTATTATTAGTATTAATAATATTACAAAATATTATTATTAATATAAATATTATAAATACTAATATTACAAAAATATTAATATGAATTGTAACATGCTGTTACAGCTTGTAGTGGTTAGGACAATTAAAATGGAACGTGTCCTTGTTTAATTGTCCTAGCCATGACAAGTTCTTGTGTAATGGTTTTTTTTGTTGGTGTAATACCCCGAAATATTATTAGAATTATAAAAACAGTATTAACTTGGTTAAGAATTAAAAAATTAGAAATACCTAACGAACGACAGTTCGGGAATATTCTTTGAAAACCTAAAATGACTTGACACTGTGATCGTATAAGATTAAGATTAAAACTTATAACCTAAAAATTAGGTTTCGAGAAGTTTAAAACCTTAAGTTATGAATTCATGAAATAAAAATATTTTCGTGAAAACGTCAAGCTTAAAAATAAAAATGTTTAGCTTAAAAAAAATTCACAAGCGAATTTCTCGATATATTTACAAAAAGTTGTTTTGTCGTGCTTAAACTAATATAATGCTTTTTTGTGCTTCCAAGTTAACCTACTTGTAAGCTACTTAGAATTAATATTAATTAACCTACTTGTAAGCAAGTTAGGAAAAATCTAATTAAACCCTAATTAGGGTTAAGTTAAACTAGTTTAATAAACCAATCCTTGTGAAGTGTAATAGACTAATAGGAAGTTAAAGGATTATTAAATCAACCAATAGAAATCAATCGCCAAGATAACAATCCAAGTGAACAATAATGAACCAATCAAAATCCAAGACAAAAAAAACAACCAATCATGATCCAAGTGAAGAAATCAAACCCAAGCACTAGACCTGACAAACGGGCCGGGCTAGAAGCGGGCCGGACCATATTTGGGCCAGGATAAAATGGCCCAACTTTTTGTGGGCTAGAATTGTGAAGCTCGTGACCCGGGTTGGGCCATCATGCGGGCTTCTTCCTTTACTATATAGCTACTTGTGAGGGTTGAACACAAGACCTACAACAATTACTTGTTTTAATGTCTAAATAAAAGTAAAAAAATAAAAAGACAACCGTTTAAACGTAATGTACAATCTCTAGTTTTAATTTGTTTGTCTTTTTAAATGAGTTAAATTTGAATTATAATTAAAAATATTCAAATTAAATTATTTAAAATTTAAATTTATTCAATACATAAGTTTCTCAAACATCAATATCATTTATAAAAAGATTCTCCATTTAACTTTAAAAATTATATTAAAAAATGTGTTTATTTAACTCTAAATAATATAAAATTTTTGAGATTAATAGACATACAAAGTTTCTTTTATGCTGTTCAAGGTGATTGTGAAAACACATCAAGCAATGTTTTCTGGGCTAATGCAAACTCTAGATTAAATTATAACTTCTTTGGAGACACGGTTAAGTTTGATACAACATATTGGACTAACCGCTATAGGGCCCCATTTGCCCATTTACAGGCATGAACCATCACGGACAACCTGTATTGTTTGGATGTGCATTACTACTCAATGAGTAGGAATCCTCGTTTGTTTGGCTATTTCAGACTTGGCTTGCTGCTATATTCGGTCATCATCCAATCAGTATAACAACAGATTAGGATAGGATCATAAGGTCAGATGTTGCACAAATTTTTCCAGGAACCTGTCACCGTTTCTGTAAGTGGACCATATTCTTAGAAGCCCAGGAGAAATTGTCCCATGTATATCACTCAAGCCCACCATAAATATAAATGCATTGTTTTGTTTTTTTAAAAAAATAACTCATGGGCAGGGCCGGACTATCACGAACCGGGCCAAATTGGCCCAGCTTTACATTGGCTGCAATAATAAAGCCCATAACCTATTTTTTTGCGAGCAAGTCGGGCTAGCCCGCGGGCTTGGGCCTCTTTTGTCAGGTCTACCAAGCACGTCGAACATGTTAAACATGCACGTAAGTTAGATATTTTAAGAGGTAATTATGTAAAAATGACCTTTAAACCTTAACATTGCCTATTAATAGCACCCCTTCCCCATTGTTAAAATTACCATTTCAAACATATAAACACTCCTAAACCCTTCTAAAATATCAGTCATTGGAAACTCTTTTAAGCTCCAAGAGATCAAAGTATAGAGCTTGCACTTCAAGAAGTTGTACAACGTAAACCTTAACACGCACCGAACAGTCAAGTTTCTAATCTTGTAGCAAGCTTCTAACTCTCATTCGATTTACGTACTTATGCAAGTCGTCTTACTCTTATTTACACTTCGCGCAACATGAACGCTCTTTTAATTGTTGAATTTATTTGCTATATGAAATTCATTGTATTGTGTGAAAATGATTTATAAAAAGGAGTTATTTTTCATTTGATTCGGCTTAACTCGATTTGTGAGTTTTTTCGGTCAGAATGTTTATTGTTAAAATATTGAATTGTTATAATTCTTTATTTGTGAAAGTTAATTATGCCAAACCAAAGTTTTATCAATTGTTTTGGAATTATTGTTATTTGATCCTGCATAATTCAATAAATGAATTGTTCTTCGTGTAATATTGAATTGTTATTTTTTATTGAGCATAAATTGTTGTGTCAAACCAAATTGTTTTGGTACGACGACATCTAATAGTGAGTTGAAGCACCCCTTGGAGGGATTTTATTGTGTCAATAAATCTAATCTTAAATGTAGTAGGTATGATTAGGATGATATGCATACTCCTAGTATATTAAGGAGGTTAATCTCCTATAAGATTTCCAAAGCAGTGGGCATAATTAGGATGATATGCATACTACAAGGATATTAAGGAGACTGACACCCAATAAGATATCCAAACAAAACGTTTTTATATCATTTGTGACTGATAGAAATAGTTGAAATACTTGGTTTAAGTTATAAACCCTCAGTTATTGATTGAAAAATTATTGAACTGTTATTCCTTCAAATCAAACACAGTGAGTGTATACCTTTATTCATATCTGTTAGACTTGCTGAGCATTCTTATGCTCATTCTTGCAAAAAAAATATTTGTTATATTTGTAGTTAAGGTTGATAGTTTAGGAGCTAGGTTCGGGAATGAACTTGAATGGAAGAAAACAGTGCTAGATTAGATATCAATTGTATATCTTACTATTTTGTTTTTCAAGTCTTTTATATGTGTGTATATACACGTATACCTCTATGAAGAAAGGAAACACCATGCAGCTGAGATTCGGGCAGAGTTGTTCAAGAGATTTGATGGAACTTGTAAAGTAAAGTGGGTTTGGGTTGGAGACAGAAATTTGAGCTGAAACTTGAATAATACTATACTAGTAGGAGTGTAGAACTAATTGAATTGACACTAAAGAGAAAATCGTGAAGGAACGGATCGGATAAAACGTCTTTCATTAATATTAAGATATAATGAACATGTGAACGCTCACATATCAATTTGCTAAAATAATTACCATAATAAATGTACTTATTTGGTATGAATGAGCTAATTAAATGTTTCGCAATCATTTTTCTCACTGCCCATGCTAAGCTATGTATGTATATATATATATATATATATATATATATCCGACAAAGTATGTATATGTAGCTATAATTTTTATTTTTAACATATTTTTTTCTTAATTTAATTTTACTGAGCTTTGTGACTAGATCGGGATGGCTCAGTTATAGCAGTGGGCCCGTACTCGAAATAGACCCAAATACCTTAATTCTTGCATGTAAATGTGCCAAGAAACACATGGAGTGTGTTCCATATCCCTCACCGCATTGATATATATGCATTTCGTCGCTATAATTCCCTCTCTCCAATCGATAATTAGGGAGGCAGGGATACATCATGCCGCCAGACTTATTATATTCAGGTCAGGTGGGCTTTCTAATACAGTAGTAGTATTTATTTTCTCAATAAATAAAAACCAGGCATGTCAACGATCTGATGAGTAGAGAGAATGGGAGGATTGCACAAGAAACTCAGGTGTCACAAACGCCTGATGTCGGCAATTGTCATTTAACTAATCTAATCCTTAAAATTGTTATATTTTATGATTTTAATGATGATAATATTATTGGGTTTATGAATTACATTTAAATTGTTTGGGCTGATTTAAATTCATTATATGTTTTTTTCTTGTTGGCCTAAGATTGGAATTATGGCCCATTAGTATCTTCCTTCTATATTTAAGTTTGCATGTTGTATGTTGCTGAAAAGATCTTTAATATAATTTAGTAATGATATGCAATTCAATTTGAAAAGGAAACTAATTATGGCCCATCAGTATATTCCTTATATATTTAAGTTTGCATGTTGCATGTTGCTGAAAAGATCTTTAATATAATTTAGTAATGATATGCAATTCAATTTGAAAAGGAAACTAAATAAGGTAAGTGTTATTCAGTGATTATCTAGTAACAAATTTTATAAAATATCTCCTTGTTCCTTTATTTAAGGTGTTTTGGTTTGACTTCAAAACATATCCTTGATTTACCAAATCTGTTGGACTCTTTAATTGCTAATATCATGGGGTATACCAACTTTGATATGAGTTTCTTATTCTATCTTATGTTCATAACCGTTGGTTAATATTAGTAGCTAATATTATGGGATTTAAATAATCTGGTTTCTTGCTAACAATTATTTTATAGTCGTTGGGTCTCTCTTTATATGTAGTCTTATCTCACGGCTAAGCAGGAAGGAAAATATAAGCTAATTCACGTTGCTATACAGAGAAGAATCCTATTGAGAGCTTTCATTGTTTATTTCCAGTTATTCATTGTACTGTCTACAATTCTTTGTGGCTGAAAAATAAGAAGTCTATTATAATTTCTTTTATTATATTCAAAGTTCAAGTCTTGTTTGGCTTGGTCTATCTAGCAGTAGATAGGATCTGTTCAAAGAGAGTTTTTCAAGGTTGCTGAGGTGCAAAGGTCTCAATGGTGAGAGAGATGCAAAGGGGGCAGAGGTGTCCATAAGTGAAAAGCTTCTTTGTAACAGGGAGTTCTTTTTATTGTATTTAATTGAATATTAAGTTTAATAAAAAGAGTCTCCAATCCTAGTTGAGATTGGACGTGGATTAGGCCACTAGATTAGAGGATAGAGGCTGAACTACGTAAAAATCTTGGTGTGATTTTTACTTCTGTTAATCTCTTTAACTGTCATTCACGTTCTGCACTTTTTTTTTCTTCACGCTACTTGAAGTTATACTATCCAGACACTAAAACAGACAGGTCTAGTTGTCTAATAATATTAAACGAAGAACATAAGCTAAAGCATACAGGTGTAGCTGTAAGAATTAAACATGTAGCATAAAGTTACAAAAAAATTCACCGTTTATCACTTTTAGCTTAAACACCTATTCAACCCCCTTAGGTGCGCACATACACAGAATTTCATTAGTGAAGTATTTTTTTTTCTTTAATATATATGGTTTGAAAATTTTAAATAAATATTAATTGCTTAATTTTTAATATTATTTAAAATAATAAATATAACTTTAATTAAATTGTACATGCCCGTAGGCCATACTATACTCCATTTAAGACCAACTGTAATTAAGGAAGAAGAAAAAAAATGTACCTTATATAGGAATCTCTCTCTCTCTCAAGGCCAACCTGGATAGGAAATATACTACTCCCTCCGTTTCAAACCACGACATATTAAATTTTAAATTAATATAAATTTATTTAATTTTAGTTGATAATAAAATTATTATAATTGTATAGTACACACAAAAACTATTAATTATAAAATTTATTTTATTATAAAATTTTATAAATTATGCCAATTTTAAAATTTAATATGCCGCACAAAAATTAAATTGTATATATAATTTTAGAATGCAAGGTGATAAACAATATATACCATGCATCCACTTTCAACTAAACCTCTAGTGCCAACTTGGTCTGGCAACTTGCAAACATGCACTACATAATCAAAAGCTTCGGCCCCCACTTTCAAAATATTTTAGCTTTAATTGTGTTATTTCTATTTCCGTTTATTGTTATAGAGGAAATAACCTATTGCAGTGTCTTCACAAAAATATGAAATAAAAATTCTTTTTAAATTTTGTAAATGAGATTATGTTGGTGAAGCTAATTAACTAAGGGACCAAAAGAAAACTATTTCATCCTCAAATTAAACTCCCCCTCGGACAAGATTCTCATGAACCCTAAAGTCACTAGCTCTCATATGTTCCTACGTTTCCCTTTTTTTAATCAAGTTTATTAATCTATAAAACAATTTGTTTATTTTAAAAAAAAAATGTGCAATTAATAACAAAAGTGGTTAAGCAACTGGACAAGGTTTCTCAAATAAATAAATAAAGCAACGGGATGGAGAAGATAAATTACTCATGATCAACCAATTAATTAAATGGGCAAGTTGGAGCATTAAGAATTGAAAAGAGAATCAATAATTAAACAATAAAAAGATAAGGGATTGACGTAATCCTCATCTTTAGTGTTTGTTAATATAATAATATAAGGTTTGGATCTATTCTTGTCAAAAAAAACTTGTATATATATATATATATATATATATATATATATATATATATATATATATATATATATATATATATATGAGTAAAATGTATGTACACAGCTGTGTATTACATAGTGGGCTATGGTGACGGTTTTTTGGACTATAGCGACGATTTCACCCGTCGTCATAGCTATTCTGGGCTATGACGACAGTTTACCGTCGCTATAGCCTAAAAATATGTCGTCATAACTTTACTGCGTAATACACAGCTGTATATATATATACTAGCTATAACCCGTGCCTGAAGGCACGACGTAACGAAAAATTAAATTAAAATTTGAAAAATATTACATTATCTAAAGACACATATCACCACAACAATTAATACATACTCAATCATCAATATAAATCCAACCACCAAAACATCGAGCTAGTCGGTACTAATTTCAAGAAATTTTGGCAAAATTTCTTTTAAAAATAAATATACAGAAAATTCTAAACCTGTCTACAAAATTTACAATCATCATTACATATCTAAACCACAAAAAAAATTATCATTTCATACCCAAAATCATCATAACCATGTATAATTAGTTAACTTTACAAAATACGGAACACACAATCATCAACACATATCTAAACTGGAATGAGAGAGAGCAGCTGACGTAAACTTGATGTGACATTTGTCTATTTTCTCTCTCTGCTCTGTTTTATATTATAGATATATATATATCCTTGTTATGTTCTACTTCTACCAAATAAAGGGAATTATTATTTTCATAATTAAAATAGATAATTTTATAAATTTCGCTCTGCGTGTGTGTGGTAGAACAGATAGATAGAGGGTTTGAAATTTGAATAACTGGAATGAGAGAGAGAGAGCAGCTGACGTAAACTTGATGTGACATTTGTCTATTTTCTCTCTCCGCTCTGTTTTATATTATAGATATATATCCTTGTTATGTTCTACTTCTACCAAATAAAGGAAATTATTATTTTCATAATTAAAATAGATAATTTTATAAATTTCGCTCTGCGTGTGTGTGGTAGAACAGATAGATAGAGAGTTTGAAATTTGAATAACTGGAATGAGAGAGAGAGCAGCTGACGTAAACTTGATGTGACATTTGTCTATTTTCTCTCTCCGCTCTGTTTTATATTATAGATATATATCCTTGTTATGTTCTACTTCTACTAAATAAAGGGAATTATTATTTTCATAATTAAAATAGATAATTTTATAAATTTCGCTCTGCGTGTGTGTGGTAGAACAGATAGATAGAGGGTTTGAAATTTGAATAACTGGAATGAGAGAGAGCAGCTGACGTAAACTTGATGTGACATTTGTCTATTTTCTCTCTCCGCTCTGTTTTATATTATAGATATATATATATATATATATATGTATATATATTGAAAATTAATAGCTAGGCGTGCATACGCACCAAGAAGCTTGGAATTAATTTGTCGTGGTTGGTTCTATACTTCTATTCAATGAAAAGGAACGGTGGTGAATTCCGCGTCACACTTTCCTTTCAATTAATTTCATTAATTAAAATATGTATATATATATATATTCTATTTTCTTAAATTTAAAATTATTAACTTAATATTTTTTAAAAATTTTAAAATTAATATAAATTTTCTTAATTTTAGTAAAAATTATCAATAGTATATTAGTATTGCTGGCCCATCAATCATATTTTTCAATTGGACACCCATGTGGTGTTGTTGTGGCCCATATCTTCTATGATTGATCAGTTCCACATCATATAATATCTAAATTATTTGCTTCTTCTGCTTTTTTGTTAGCGACTCCCTAAATTAATTTAATTGCATGAATGGGTGGGTGGGTAAAAAATATGATAGTTTCCTTTCTTTGTCTTTATCCTTTTTCTGTAGTGTCATCTATCCACATTCTGTAGTGTCTATATATGTAAATTAATCCCTACTTATATAGTATTATTAATTCGGTACATTTACATTGCTAAAATATTAATTTATAATTTTAAAAATTAAGCAAGGTGTAGATAAAGTTGGAACTAGCTCTAGCTACTGTCAATACATAAATTACGGGGTTTAATACTGATTATAATCTTATGATTTTTAATTATAAATAAAAAATAGTGATTGAATTTATATTATATTTCTATTCAAATATATAAACTCAATCACTATTTCCTATTTATAATTAAAAATTATAAAACAATAATCAGTAATTATTTTTATACATACTTATTTTGTTAATAAGTATAAGGATAAGTATAAAGATAATTATTGATTATCCTTATAATTATTCTTATAATTATTTTATTTTATTTTATTTTACGAAAATAATTAGGATAATCAGTAATTAAGCCAAATTCTTTTATGTTGGCCGCTACTCCCTCTAGCGGCCGGTCAAAACGCGTCGTTTTGACTGGCCGCTAGAGGGAGTAGCGGCCAGCATAAAAGAAATTTGCTGGCCGCTACTCCCTCTAGCGGCTGGGCGCTCATCTTAGTCATTAACTTCAATTTTGGACGACTGGATGAGCGTTAGTTGAAATAGGATTAATAGCTAACGTATTTCACAGATCATTTCCCTATATATATATATATATATATATAGTGATCGCCGCTACAGCCGCTACAACCTGTACCGGTCTTAGACAAAAAAAAATTTATAAGCCGCTACAGGTTGTAGCGGCTGGGCCAAAAGGAGTTTTTTCCAACAACCGATTGCTGTGGATGGATACATATATATATATATATATATATATATATATATCCCACCCCAAAGGAAAGGAGGGACCCAAATATGTTATAATTAATGCAATGCAAGATACACCCCCAAGAGGCCAAGACCCTAGTATTGGTTATCTAGGATTTGGTTAGTATAAATTTTTTTTTTTTTGATATGTTGATCAATTGATTAATAAAATACTGACACATATAGAATCTCGTCTGCATATCAACACTCTATTAATTAATTAAACAACTTACTCAAAAATAAATTTTATTCTAACCAATTACGGTTATCTAATACTCTTAGCAGTTTCAATTAGATAATTATTCTCTCTATGCTCAAAGGAATGGCTCAAGCACTTATCTTCTAAAAAATAATTTAAATTTTACTAAGATACAGATCACTAAGAAAATGAGACAATATGCACTCTTCTAGACAAGAAACGATGTACCTAACATATACTCTATAAGACCTTTGACCCTCTTTTTATATATTAATTACATTTTTTAATATATATATATATATATATATATCTAATAAAATACAAATGATTTTGAATTTCCCGCTCACTCAATAAATCATCTGGGCCGTCCAAAGTTTGAGATAAATTCCACCGTTCATACATCTATTTAATAAAATACATCTATCTATCTAATAATCTAATAATAATTTAATAAAATACAAATGACTTTAAATTTTCCGCTCACTCAATAAATTATTTTGGTCGTTCAAAATTTGAAATAAATCATATTGTCCATACAGTGCCGGAGTCACGACCGAGCTAATATATATATATATGATGGAGTTAGTACTTAGTGTATACTACTATTAATAATAAAATGTTGATTTTCGGCGTTGGAGTTTGGATAACTACGAGGCCGATCCTATGCAGCATGTTTCTGTATGGTCTTTTTTAAATTTGACCCCACGCGACTATCATTCACGTGGCAGATACGCATTTAGTTTGGGTTGGTCTGATTTCTAATTAATTTTGAAACTCATCGATCGGAGCTACCTACAAGATCCCATTCCAATTGGACGCCATCTTACGAGGTTGCTTCACTAATTGAATCAACACTACACTAGTTGACTAGTAGCATTAAAAAATTATAATTTAAAATTAATTAACATAGATTAAAAAATAGTATAATTAATATCTATAAAAAATATTACTATATATTACTCTTATTATAATCGTCTCAATCAATTATTAGCTTTGTAGATTCTAAAAAAGAGTATATCATTTAATTAATTCTATTTTGTATCACAGTGTTATATTCAACTAGGAGTAGTCAAGATAAAAAGGAAAAAGCTTTAAATAAAGATAAAGTAGAGAAAAAATAGTTATTTTGTATTGATAAACTACAAAACGTCAATCTTTTAAAAACAAAAATTACTTTCTAAAACGACAATCTTTTAAGAACGGAGGGAGTAGTAATTACTACAATGATACTCCTATGTTTTTTATACTCTCTCTGTTCCACGATAAAAGTTTTTATTACTATTTTAAATATCTATTTATCCTTAAATAATCTATTTTTTACAATAATTTCATGTCTATAATACACTTTGTATTAATTGTCATATTTACATTCTTTATGCTTTATGCATCTTTATGGAATATCACTAGTCATGTACAAAAAAATTATACAATTAAATAAAAATTTAAATATGAACAATTTTATCTTCTTTCTAAATATACATAAAAAGTCAACGTACTAAGACTTTTATTTAGGACAAATTAAAGGGAGTATTTTTTTTAAGGCTCCTATTAGTTGCATTTACTAATCATCGTTTTAGTATTTATTTTCATGAGGAAAAACATAGTACTTTCATACATAAACTATCCATATTAATTATGCAAGGAGAATGTTGTATAACTATTACTACTTCCATTCTATAATACTAATTAATCTTTTAAAGGAAAAAAATTATTATAATTTATTTATCGTTTATAATTTTTTAAGAGAATAAACTATTTAGTTTTCTATATCATTTCTAACTTCTTTCATTATTCCAAAAAAAACTTTATGTTGTATGAGCTTGAAATTAAGTAAGTTGCATTAAATTTATTTATATGATAAGTGCAAAAAGGCTTATTAACCAACTAATTAAGAAGTTTAGCTTATTTTTAGGTTAACGAAAAGCTAGGAACTCGAACATGATAGAATTGGCATGGTTTCATGGTCGATCATTATTCCCCAGCAACAATTTATCAAAATCCAAACACTCATTGTCATCAGATTTATAATTCCATTCAACCAACAAAACACCAGAATTAGAAAGGAGAAAAAAGAAGTTATTCATTCTCAAGTTCAAGTAGTAGCTAGCTAGAAACCAAAAGGAAAAAAAAAAGAAGAAAGAAATCACTGGCAAACTTTCACTTTTCCCTCCTGTCTAGTACATAACAACTCTATAGGGAGTAGTAATCAATAAAAGAACAGGGGGAAATCCTGCGCCTGTGATCTGCAAAAACTCGTGGGAATTCAATTCCGGGGGAAAAGGTGGATTAAATAGTTGTAGTAACAAAATTAGGATATATATTAGACCCAACTTAAAACAAGTTCAAAAGTTTAGCTTCTCCTGCTCTAATTCCTCCTCCCAGTGCATTAGTATAATGATCCCCAAATCCACTCTCAAAGCAAGTCGTAGTCACCGATTCCTCAGAATTCCTAGACGGAGTCTCCTCCCGCCGCTTCTCCGACAAAATCTTTGCCGGAAAGCCTTGCGTTAAATTGAGATCAAGATCGGCTAATTGCAGCACCTTCGATGGCTCGTACGGACGCCTACGCTTCTCCACCCTTGATCGGGAACTGGAACTCGGATCTCGAAGCTTAAACATGACAGTGCATTCGGAGGCTTCGTCTAGTACCGGCGAGGTTGAGCTCGTGCAAAGGAACTCCGGAATTGGATGCAACGCGCCGCCACGAAGGACAGTTTCCACTGCGGCCTGGCACACATGCCAGTTTCCTGTCCATAAAAGCCCCACGGCTCCGTTCACTGGATTCACAGTCCGTCCAGCAGCTTCAAACAATAGCGATTGAAATAGAGCTGTGAAATACAATCATACAATCAGAAAAACAAGCGTCGACGGATCCATATAAGTAAGATTACTAGTACAATTTTGTTATAGATTTAATTTACCAGGTCTTTGTGATTCAGGAACTGCGGAAATGAAGGATATGAGACCGGCACGGCCAAAAAATTTGGCAACAAAGACAGTGGCGTGACCTTGAGCTTCAGGGCTTTCGATCCACTGCAAACATGGACGAAGAATACAGGTATCACTGCATCCCTTTCGGAGGACTCGGCAGCCATTGCAACTCATATTTTGTTTTCCTTTCCTGAATAATTAATTAGTGCTAGTGCTTAATTAATTGTATATATGTTTGTGTTTGTTTAAATGTTTTTAGATCAAAGACAGACGAATAAGGGAGAAGATTAGATTTAATTAGATTATAGGCGGAGAAATGAAAACGCAGAAATTTTTTTAACGAAAAGGAAGAGAGAGAGAGAGAGAGAGAGAGAGAGAGAGAGAGATTGGGAAAAGAAAAGAAGAACTAGGCAGGCTAGGCTGAATGGGAACACGATGCGTACATAGGTTGTGTGCATATATAAAGGGGAAGGAAGAAAAAGAGAGTGAGTAGGAGAGAGAGAGAGAGAGAGAGAGAGAGAGAGAGAGAGTGGGTGGTGAATGTTGAGCCTATTAGCTCTAATTAGCTAAATTAAACTAGGGTTGAGTTAGTTGTGAGTGGTGGGTTGGAGTTTGGGTTAAGATTCCAAAGTATTGGGCGTGAGCGGCTCCGTGTTTCCGCGAATGGTCTTACCTCAACCGTTGGATTTTTTCCTTCAGGATAATATTCATACTCATACTATACTTGATCATGTCCTTTCGCTTTCGCTTTCATTTTTCTTTTTTCTTTTTCCTTTTTCTTTTCTTTTCTTATTAACCGCATATTTTTAATTCCTCCCCCCAAAAATCACACCCCACCTATTTCATAGATACTCTCCACTTTAAAATTAAAAATATAATTTAATTTTTAAAATTAAAAGATGACGTATTAAATTTTAAATTGATTTTAATTTATTTATTTTTAATTGATATAATTATTATAATTGTATAATATATAATAAAAACTATTAATCATAAATTTTATTTTATTCTAAATTTTTATAAATTATACCAATTTTAAATTTTAATATACCATCGTTGGACTTCAAAAATCAAATTATATCTCTAATTTTAAAACGGAAGAAATATTAAATTTCATTATATATTTGTGCTATATTTTAATTATCAATTATTTTGAACTTGACTTTTTTATATACTCCCCGTCCTCAAAATGATACTAGCTCTAAGTACATTTTTAACACAAATTAAAAAAAAAAAAAAAGAAAACAGAGTAAAATAAGTTCTATATTTAATGATTCCACAAAATTACATAAAGTGATGAGACTTTTTTAATATATTAATGAATCCCACTAAATAATATACTATTTATTTTAGATACCTTAGTAGGGGTGATCATTCGGTTATAACCGAACCGAATAAACTATTCGGTTATAACCGAAAACCGAAATAATGATGATTTTGCTATCCGAACTAATAACCGAAATTTAACAATAACCGAATTACCGAATACCGAATTACCGAATTGTAATTTCGGTAATTCGGGAAAAAACCGAATTACTATTATTATTATTATTATTATTATTATTATTATTGTTATTATTATTATTATTATTATTATTACTGTTATTATTATTATTATTATTATATTATTATTATAAAATTAATTTTTTTAATAAGTAATGTTCGGTTATTCGGTTACCCGAATAACCTGTTTTTCCAAACCGAAACCGTAACCGAATAGTGAATAATAATTCGGATATAACCGAAATTGTAAAAAAAACCAAAAAATCGAAATAATTCGGTTAAAAAATTTCGGTTCGGTTCGGTATTTCGGTTTTATCCGTTTTTTGCTCACTCCTATACCTTAGAGCAAAATTCTCATGTTCATCAAATCAAAAGGAGGGCTTCTAGGGCGACCGATCCTAGCGACATTGGCTAGCGATCCGTTTTTTTTAATGTCTCCCAAATAATTTATAAGATCTATTGGAACTGAAATTTTTACAGAATAAAGTGATTTGGATGTTATTTGGATACATATAAAAAATATGTCTGTGCAGACTGTACATGCATATTTTTTACATGTATCCAAATGACATCAAAATCACTTTATTCAGTAAAAATTTCAGTTCTAATAAATCTTATAAATTATTTGGGAGATATTTTAAAAAAAAAACCGATCGCTAGCCAATGTCGTTAGGACCGGACGCCCTAGACTTTTTCAATCAAAAAAGATATAGGATAGATTGGATCGCTGGTCTAACCAGTGGTCAAACTGTTATTGACCCAGTAACATTATTAATATACATTATTAGTAATTAATAAAAAAATTAAAAATTTCATTTTTTATGAATTAAAATATAATAAAGATAGGTTACAATATTAATAAAAGTGATTAATTTTAATATTAAATTTTTTTGGTAAAAAAAATAATTAAAAATTGGGTCAACTGAGTCAATTAACAGGGTTTACCTGTTGGACCGATAGTCTGAAAGTAGTATGCACACAAGCCAATCATGTTTGATGATAAAGCATATACTTTGTAAACAATCTTATTCATTTATTAATAAAAAGTATTATTTATTAAAGGTTTTTAATTATCTACACGATGCTGTTTAATAATATGTGATAAACCCATAGTTTTAAGCAATGCTTTTAGAATAATGATGATGATCATTATAATGAGATCTAAATTCTTAGAAAGCTTAAAACTAAAATAGTTCCCAATCGTTGGATTACTAAATTGGAGATTAGTGAATTCGGATAGATTGGTACATACGTTGCTTGCTCATTGGATGAGGATGATTGATCTCATGATCATTTGTGTGGAGACACTAAAGCAAGTATGTAGGTGCTTATTAGAGAATAAGTTCACTGAACGTGACTCGCTAAGGAATACCTAATGGAGTTTTACTTGCATGTCAATAGGAATTCCTGTAGTGATAGTAGTACAAGTGATCCTTGGACTTGAGATCATCATAGTATCTTGTGTATGATGAGTTATACTTTGACTTATTCCTTAAGACCCTTAGGGTATATCAAAGGGTATGCTTGGGTATAATAAGTTGTACATGGAGATAATGTATGATCAATAAAGAATCTACCACTTTTAGTAAAAGAAGAGAAATGTCCTATGTGATTCGATAAATGACAACTCAATAGTCCTTGGCCAAGGCAGAATGAAATTAGAAAGGAGTTTCTAATTTGCATTATTTGGAGTTGTGCATTTAAGAGTCGAAATACATACAATTAAATAAAATAAGACTTGACAGTAATTCCATGTCTTATATTTAATTGGGACATTGTATGGTGGAAGGATTGAATTGTACGGTAACTATTTACTCAAAGGTTCTTTTATGATTAATGTTGAAATCTATATTATCTGGAAAGTCGTTGATCGCCAGGGAGGCTTATCCCTATTGTAGAATAAATATTATTTATTTAAATAAATTATTAGTTTAATTTATTTATTTAAATAAGATTAGAATTGTTCTAATTGATTTATTCACAACCGGTTTAATATGGAGAACCTAAAGGGTCACACCATAAAAGGAAGAATAATTATTTAAGAAGTTAATGGCATAATCGTAATAATAAGTTAAGTATATTTAATTTAATCTATGGTGATAGAATAAATTAAATAGCTTAATATTTATTATTTAATATTTTGGAAATATTAAATATAAATTAATAAGAGGAGTCTTATTATTAATATTATTACTATTATTATTATTATTTAATTCCTAAAGGAGTTTGGGAATTAATTAATAAAAGTACTCTCAAATATCCTAATAGGATTAGGAGGCAAATTAATTAAAAGAGTTTAATTAATTATCTCTAATAAGATTAGAGAGCTTAATTAATTAAAAGATTAATTAATTATTCCTAATAAGATTAGGAGCCTAATTAATTAAAAGAATTTAATTAATTAAAATAAAACCCAATTCCTTAATTGTTAAGGAGGGGTTGCCCACATCTATAAATAAGAGGAGTCTTATTATGGGTGAGAGGGAGGTTGACGTATTATTAGAATACGTAATTCCAACAGTTAGGAGAGTACGCCCCTTTTTCTATAGAGATAGAAAACTAGGGTTTGAGCCAAATACCCATCTTCTTGAATTCTTCTTCTTCCTTGGTGGATCACCTCTAGAGGCCAAACACTTGGGTGGCTAACGTTGATCAAAGGAAGGAACCAAACCCGGTGAATTCAAGTTGAGCGTGAAAGGATTTGGAGGTGAACTTGTACCTGAGGAAGCTCGATCTTCAAGGGTATGATTTTATTCTTTATCTTTTCGTTTAATTAATAATTGTGCATAAAGGGTGATCCGGGTTTATGGTTTGTAATTTTTTTTTTAAACTCTGATTTTACACGTTTCCGCATTAATTTTGCGCAATTTGATTGTGTTCATGAATATTACAAACCGAACATAGTCAACGGACTTACCCGTGTTTTGACCAAAACTGGATCATTGGTTCAAAGCGAACCGGAAGATCAATAAATTTCAATTTTTACCGGTTCGACAATCGTTTGATCCAGTCCGAGTTTTAAAACACTGTTTTAGAGTACCATTCTTTTAGAGTACCATTCTTTTTTAAGGACAAAAAATATACATACCTTGTATTTTGACTTTTGAAGTAGTACATTTTAGTAGTAAACTTTTATACTGTTATATACAAAATCCATATGTGAGCATGCAACTTGTTCAGGTTGGTTTAGGTTTGGTAAAATATGATTATGGATTGGATTTGGTTTTTAAAATATGGTTATGGTTCCATTTAAGAAATAAAATCATATTAACCATTTTTAATATGAATAATGTGGGTTGGAACCATATGGCTATGGTTAAAAATCATATTAATCATATTAACCATTTTAATATTGTTATGGGTTATGAGTTCCATGAAGGCCTGATTTGACACTACTATTATGTGATTATGTATATACCTCATACCCCCACCCCCACTAAAAAAAATAATATTATGTGATTATATATATATATCCCTTACCCCCACTCCACCCCAACCAAACCAAAACTAATAATATTATGTGATTATGTATACACCCCTTACCCCTCACCCCACCAAAAAAAATAATGTGTACACCACCCACCCCACCTTTTACCCCCGCCCCACCCCACCCCACCCACCCACCCAATAAAAATAATATATCCACCCCCACCTAGCCACCCCCACCCCAACACCCAACACTCCATCCCAAAAAAAGTAACATGAGATGGTGTACACATTATTTTTTTGGGTTTGGGTGTGGGTGTGGGTGTGGGTGTGGGTGTGGGTGTGGGTGTGGGTGTGGGTGTGGGTGTGGGTGTGGGTGGGGGTGGGGTAGGGGGTGGGATGGAGTGGAAGGTAAGAGGTGTATACATAATCACATAATATTAGTATTTTGGGTTGGGTTGGGTTGGGGTGGGTTGGGTTGGGGTGGGGTGGGTTGGGTTGGGGTGGGGTGGGGTGGGGTGAGGTGTAAGGGGTATATACATAATCACATAATATTATTATTTTTAGTGGGGTGGGGGGTAAGGGGTATATTCATAATCACATAATATTAATTTTTTTGTAGGGGTTTTGGGGGGTCAAGTGGGGGTGGGGTGGGGTGGGGTGGGGTGGGGTGGGGGGGTGGTTGAATTTCTTGAATATGTAAATATGGATGGAAAGAACTTTTGATTTAGATTTGGAATAAAATATGGGTCAAAAAATGGTTAACCGGGTTGGAACTATATTTCTTTTTAAAAATATGGTTCCAAACTTTATCCAACTCAAATAAATAAAAATAGTTAACCAACTCATTTAGTTCCAGTTAATATGAGTTGACCCAACAGTTAACCAACTATATTACCAGATCTAAGCTGGTTTAGTGATGGGCCAACCTGGATCATTGAGTGTAGCCCGTAGGCTGTAGGGGCTGGTTCCGGGCTTAATCGTGATTTTTATTTTGTAGAAGGAATAAGAAGCAGAAAGACCAAGTGAAATAGGCGCCAATTCCGTTGAGGACTAATTCAATTTCCAAGCTTGGCATGGAATGTTCTAAATAATTAAATTCTTGAACCTAACCCTAACACAGGTCCTTGACCCTTTACTTATGATTAGACCCGGTAAATGAGCGAGTTTGGACTGATATAAATAGGTTTGAATTTAAATAGGTTGAAAATTAAACTCATTTTAAATAAACGGTCATATCTAACTTAGCCATATATCAAATTTGAGCTTATATATGTATGCCATCCATTTCATTTTGATCTTTTTACTTTTGACACTTTCTACCGATTTAAAGATATATGGGTGGTGTGTAATATTTATTTAATTAATTTGTTTGTAAATATTTCAAAATCAAGCAAGCTAAAATAGTTTTTATAATTAGGCCCGCCCGCCCATTAACATGAAGAAAACACACAAGTTGGATGAGGATATATGCCTGCCTTTATCCTCACGTAGAAAACTTCCCGTTAACAAGGACGAATTTTTATGGACTCATTTTTATTTTATTTTTCTTGTGTTTTTTCTGCTGCTTTTCGATCGGTGAAAGAAAGAAGCAAATATATATATATATATATATATATATATATATATATATATGTCTTGATGAATTACTCGCTAGCTAGTTCCTTCCAGGATGATACCGGAGGTGCATGGTATCATCAAGTATCAACCGTTCTGGTCAGGGAATACACTTTCCGATGGAGACTAGTTAGAAAATAAATTTGGTAGAAATAGAAGCAGATATTAACAAGGCGGATAACTTTTAACCAACACTCCTATTCTATTTTATTGTTTTATATATAATAAAAATCTCAATTCTCAAATTTATTTATTTATTATCTAAATAAAATTCTTATTAATGATATTGCTATGAATATAAAATGACACCTTGTGCTCAAGTTTGCAATCATAAATTATTAAATGTCAAAACTTTTAAATTAAAACTTAGGGATAAACATGAAATATATATATATTTTTAAAATTTTATAATTAAATTGAGCTCTATTGTGGAATGGAGGAAGTACTAATTAAGTAATCACTATTGAGAGCTGGTACTACCTCCCTCCTCATGTAAAAATAGCAAATAAACGACATATATATATATATATATATTTTATTTTTTGCTAAATAATAAAGGAGATGCTTAGAGGGGATATTTGCACTAATTTAGGACAAAAATAAGCCTTTAAATGAAACATTCTTTTTTCTTTTTCCTTTTTTTTTGGAGTGGGGACAAGGCTAACAATAATTGTTTTGATGGAAAGCGGAAATGAGCTTTAAGTCTGCAATTCCTTCTTCTTCTTTTTCTGGGATCAGTACTCGATCATGTACAGAAGATGCAGGAGGCTACAAAGAAGGATTGTACAATTAATACTAGTACAGTAGTACTTGCTATTAACGAGTCATGACAACGTGCTTTCCACTGTATTGTAGGGTCTGAAGAGGGTTGGGTTGTGTCATTACCACGAGTACGTTTTGTGAAGAAAAACTCTATGCTGTGCGAATATGAAAATTGAATATAATTGATTTATAATTTTGTTTATTTGTATTTTTATTTCTTATTGGGGTTAAAAGAAGACAAATAAGTGAAATTATAAATCACTCAATTTTCAATTATTATGTCCGTATAGAAAATTAAAAGGTGGACTATAGAGTTTATGGGCTGCTTCCACTTGCCGTGTTAAATATATTTCCGGATCTTTATCATACATGATGGCAACCCCAAAGATTTCCTCAATATCCTAACCTCTATAGATTGGGGTACCATTGCCGGTTGCCTCAGCTTGGTAGCCAATAGGGAACCATTTTCTCACACTATATTTCTCTAATTATACTAACTAATTAATTTTGTGTGTTACGTGAAACACTGTAAACGATAAATTAGTAATATGTTTAATTGGCACATGAAGTACTTGGTTGCGTAGGTAGACAAATGAAGAAACAAATTAGCCATGTGAAATTATTTTTAACAAAACAAAGTTTTGTTTTATGACAAATGTGTGTAATAAATGTATAGAATTTTTTTTAAAGATGTGTAATTTAATATGTTCATAATGTATTATTTCTTCCTTTAAATGCTTCTCACCGTCTGGTATGTGATTTTGTAAGTAACGCAGTACTAGTAGTAGTTCTCCTGTTCTCCATTGCCATTGCCATTGCCATTGGCGAAGGTGAAGTTTTAGGTTAAATTAACAATGGCCGCCCTCGCCTTGTAAGAACAAGAAAGGCTGAAGGAGGGAATTAAGTAGAAGAAAGACAAGAGGTCGACTGGGCCTTCCCTAAACTATTCACTAAACACGCGCATGCATTGCTCCCTCCTGGCCTGGACTCAACTTGCAATTCATACATACTCCAATACACTACTAATTATTTGACACCGCTTCAAATCAATCAACAGCTCAAGAAAACCACCTTCCTTCCGCCCTTAGTAAAGCAATTACTATTATTCTTTAAAATAGGATAAAAAGATCACATCATCACAAAATCTTGCTGCTAATCTCCTCCTTTAAGATTCCGACTTTTGTGGGTTCAAATCTCTACTCTTAATTAATATCTTCAAGTAGTAAATGATTGCCTCCACAAACTAATCCCTCACCGTCACATCAAATCCTACAAAGCTTCCAACAAAGTTACTCACAGATAAAGTACCCCTTAATCAATGGCTAACTTTAAACTTACAACTAGATATTTATTTATAAACTTTATTGTACCTTCTCATAATACGGAGTATTATAGTAACACGCAAAGTAACAAGTGTACGTGTCCAATCACTGTAACCTTCAATCAAGAAAGTAGGTTTTGAATACAATCAAATGCCCATGAGACTTTTGCAAAATAATCACAGTAAGGCTAGTAAGCCATGGCTTAACACAATCCCAGGCTTGTAGATGTATAAATAATAAGTCATGGAAACAGAAACAGACCCCTTCCCCAACATACTGCAGGTTGTGGATGCTAGAGTTGGAGAGTTATTCAAGCCAAAGATGTCAAACATGCTCATATGTCGTTTATTGTGAGTTTTTTATGTACTTGTGTTCTAATATCATTTCATTTATATGGTAGTAGTACTTACTAAAGTACAGACAAGCCAAAAACCAATAATCCTTCTAATATATATACGGAAGAAAAGATTAATCATGTTTTATATATGCCGTAGGGAGGTATGTACATATATACGTGTGTGTGTGTGTAAATATAAAAATTTATTGTGAATAATGGAGGTGCAAGTGCACGAAAGTCTAAGAAATTAATGCATTTGTAGAGAAAAAAGATGCATTGCCTTGTGGTTGCAAATTTTTACTTACAAATGCAACTTTTTTTCTATATAAATAAAATTATTTTCTATACCTACCTTGCACATGCACAGTTGTAAACCTCCATAAACCCCTATATATCATATATGTATGTATCATCCGTAACAGCTTAAGGTTGTTAAGATTTCAGGTTAAGTGATTCCCTACTATCCATTATAAAGGACATTAAATTTGATGTTTTCGGATTAGGTTTTACTGATTTTTAAACAAAAGTATCCCACTCAGTCACTGACTCGCACACTAGGGCAACCAAGTAAGGGTTATGAGGTCTCTATGAGCTGCAGTTGTCTTGAAGCTATAATCCCAGAGCTCACTAAAAAAAGAGGTCAAATAAGGAGCAAACCAAAAACATATTTTGCATAGTTGAGACAAAACGTTAACCTAATGGGCAAGAATTATGTGGAACTTTTAATCGGATTGCTTATGCATATATATTCTTGGACTAAAACTATGGATCAAGGAAGTCCGTGAATTCACTTGCTCATTCCAACATCTAGACAGCCTGAATTTAGTATAAATGACCAAATAAAGAACTGCTTATACTATAGTTTAGTTTTGCTTAAGGGTATTAGTTCTTCAATACATTTCTTTTTCAACCAGAGTTGGGGTCCTGAGGACCCTTGGAAAAGGTGTCAATCGTGTTACATTTCTTCTTTTGCCATTTGGTTAGACTAGGCTTTTCCTATGCAGTTTTGCCTCTCTGCCAGTTTCTTTCTCGACTCCTGTAACTCCAAAACTTGAAGTATCCATAGACCTCAAAAAGAAGCCATGGGAGCAAAAATTACCTCTTCACAATCATTGGCACCTGGAAATACCACCAGTTGGAGTAGAGTGAGTAGACTGGACCCGGGGGTGCTATTAAAGATGAAAATTCTGCCAGTGATGTAAAATATGTAGACCACTTAACTGTGAGTATAATCTTTCATCTCATCTAGAAAGTTCTCATTATCGAAAATGAATCTGTGTGATCCTGCGATAAATTATGCACTCCCATATAATTCAAATATAGAAGGAAGCAGAACACTAGTGATAATTTTTCAAAGTTGAATCCACGGATCCAATTTCATTCCCTATGAAACTACAAAGATCACTACATAATTATCATCAGAAATTAACTCAGTAACAAAAGCTAAAATATGTTCTCCTTGCTGCTTAATAACAGTGAGAAGTTCATTAATTACCTAGCTAGTATGAGCTTCTCACTGTTATTAATTAGTTTTGAGTCTTTTGACCTTTGAAAACAGGCTTAGGTTCATTACCTCAGCAAAGCCAATCAGAGTTGTAGATTTAGTAGTTGAAATATGCAACTTTGGTCCTCTCCCTAGAGGTGAGTGGGGTTTGACAGTAATATTTGACACAGAAAATGGCCCCGTGGGGTGGGTTCTAAATGATCCACTTTCCCTATGCAACCAAAGCTACTCGATGTTTTGAAGGAATATATTCTTACTCTTCTCACATGCCAGTTGAATTTTCCTCCTCACTCCTTCCTGAGATAGTGAACTTAAAAAGGTTCTATCCAAGTAGACCACTGAAAGAGTTCCAACATTATGTCACGGATTGAAGTAAACTAACAAAGAGTTACAACATTATGTCACGGATTGAAGTAAACTAACAAATAACATAGTTATGACGCAACTTGCCTAACATTCTTTCCTACTTCATAACAGTAAGGGTAATCTTATGCCCTTATATTGTGTAAAATTTAGAAGAAACTCCTGAGTGAGATAGTATTAGCTGAGAATGCTGCAGAACACAATCCCTTGAAAAGAGAGAACGGAGGAAATTGCATAAACCAGGGGGGGATCAAAGATAAATATATCTTCATGAATTTGTTTAAGCAGCAAATTTTAGCACTGGGGACATGCACTTTACGAGGTGATGGTAAAGTCTCATTCTGCGGGGCGATTACTCAAGTACATTTCCCACAAGTCTAAGAATTAAGTTTTGATGAATAGAAGATCTGGCGTTGGCGACAATTCAGTAGGTGAAATGAAAATCAGCCAACTTCAACATATATGAATGGAATAGGATCTCCAGGTTATTCTATAATGCCATGAAGTTAAACTAGAGGCAGCATAATCTTCACAACTTCCAGAAAAAGGAACTATTATTCCTTAAAAGGAAAAGTTTAATCTAAATGACTTTAAAAACACATTTTTCACTCAAATTTCTACATGTTAAGTTTTTCTATGTATCACTCACCAATGTAAATGATAGAAAGCTCATGATGACTGCACAGCAGCATATAATTGTACTCAATAGTATATGGAAAGTGTACGATGGTGCTGGAGAGACGCGCATTGGACCCCAACTGACCATAACCAAAGATCCAGTTCCACACTTAATACCTGAAGAAAGACTCTCAAAGTTTAGAAGATAAGGAAATTACCAATTCAAAGTACTAAAGAAATATGCAGTATTTTACAATTTTTTTTGTTTGGGGGGGGGGGGGAAAGAAAGAGAAACTTTTAAAAGTTAATTCCTCCCTTTGATCACCACAACATACTGACTAAGAGCACAAAAATGGTGGAGAACTGTTTAATGTAGAATTTTTAATAAAAACCCAAACAATTATAGATTAAGTAGCAACTTAAAAGAATATAAGAATAAAGACCATAATTGACAAATTACTACATACACATAATGATAAATACATGCCACTACCAAACACATTCCAACATTGCTCTGTATAAAACAACAAAAGGAAAAACAGAAAAAGAATCTCACAATGAGTTATTGAGTTTTGCGATGAGTCGCGAGAAATTCATGTGATGATCAAACCAAAGCCTAACTAGACCACCAAAAGCTTCAAATGTTGCATATTAATGGAGAATTTTGGATGCTACATAAGGGTAGTGAAATGCAATTAGGCAAAGAATATTGTCAGCTACCAAAACACAGCCACTACACACAACTAATCTAGTCCTTTCCAGAACTGATAAAAACAAATTCAACCATGATTTATTTCCCCTACCAAACATCATATATGAAGTACCGAGGTGGTTGAAATTTAAATTGAAACCTAACAGAGAAAAACAAAATAGCTAGACGACATATATATGAATTAAATATGCGTCTGCACTAAATTTTTATGATTGCCAAAAAGGCACAAAAAAGAAAACGAATAATAACAAATATTAAATATCAAAACAAAGGAAAATCTGAAAGCTCTCCAAGACAATATATTCTATCCCAGTGTATTCTTTACAACAAACAGAGACCTATGGAAGAAAAATGACCTCACGAGGACAAAGGTTCAAAAGCTAACATTTTGTCAAGAATACAAGAAAAACTTCCTCTCTTTTTTACATCAGTAAATATTTTTCAAACAAAAGGAACTACTCTATGAGTATGTATAAAGAAAGGAATAAAAACATATTTTCATGTGATAAGTAGGGGAAACAATAATTAAAGAAAAGCAAGTAATATACATACTATTTCCAAAGTGACTGGATTATTAGAAGAATACTCATATAAGATATTCTAAAACTTTAAGTGCGAGGGGACCTTGAAATCACTCACACGAATATTGTAGAAATAATCATCCGTCAAGCTATATATAGGAGTGGAAAACCAAGCACAAGGAAGTACCATCAATCAAGTCATAATTTCAAACTGGCAACCAAAAGAAGAAAGTTACAGTGTCGTGTAGAACAGACAAGCAGGATTAGACATACCTGCTTTCCAGATTTATTACCAATCAATTCCCTCATTTTCTCCACAGCATAAATTGAGCAAGCTCGCAGTTCAATTTCCTCCTCACTGCCTGAAGCAAGTTCATTGCTACCCTCGATAATGTTTGCTAGGGATGAACTATATCTTAGTACTCCAAGCTGTTGAAGCACTGCTGGAACAATATAGTCCGCAAACATAGTAATAGCACCTATATCATGGAATTCTCCATAACTTTCACCCTTAAAGGCACCCCATAAATCAGCAGCAAATATCTGAGCTCGTTTATACAAGAAAACCTGGTGACCTTTGTACACTGTGTGATCACGGAAGCCTACAAAATTTAAGGTAACAAAGCGTTTATATTCTGCATCCTCTTCCACAATTGTAGCTAAATTATTCAAACACATCTATTTGTAACTGAGAAAGAATTGGGAAAATAAAACAGAGCAGGGAAAGAAAATTAATAGTAAAGCAAGGAAAAATCCCCTTAATTAACACATATTTAACTATGTATATTATTACAAACTCTAATATCAAGTATACTGCAAAAATATGTGCTATAATGTGATTAGGACTATTTAAAATCCGACTAATTTGGTCCAATACGTTGTTTGATGCTCAGTCCCATGCTTTAGCACCTCATGCAACGGATCCTGGTGCATTATATTAGCCAGGATTCGTTCTGTAGCATTTCGAATCTGAGTACATTCAAACAGGGCCAGATTGGAAAAACCTTGCACCAAAATTCAACATTTTTCATGTACTTTGCTGCCTTACAATCTTCAAGAGTTATCATAAGTGAAATTTTGAGATTTAAAGCCCGTTTGATCACCCCAATTCGACGACCAATGAAATGGATTATATCTCATGTCCAGTCAGCATCTGATCCAGGACTTCCAACCCAAGTATTTTGAATCAGATGACATTCTTAGGCAAATTCAACCAGCCCGATCCGATGACAGACAGATATTCATGGATATTCTAAAATTTTGTTTCTGTTTCTTAAATTTTAAATTATTTTCCTTTCCCCTCTTTTTTCTGAATTCCAGACAGCCTTAGAGAACTGCCATATTAACATACAGAAAACATAAACAAGTAATGCAAAAAGATAAATATACCAGGAAAATGACGTGCGACAAGAGCTACAAGCTTTACTGCTGATTTCCCACAACACTCCACAAGATTGGATGCCTTCCCATCGAAGCTTCTCTCCAGCTCGAAGCCAACCTAAACCATGAGAATGATTGATTTCACTTAATAAGCCAAATAAATGAAAACAAAAAAAAAATCAGGCAACCAGAGAAGAACTGCAACACGAGGAAAAATGGAAATAGCGCTGAAACTTTACATCATTGCATGGGATACATATGAAATCTACCATCTCCAAAACATTTAAAAAACAGTACCTCATGCAGTAAGCGAACCCGTTCATCCTCCAAAGGAAGTGGATTTGGCCATTTCAACAATTCACGTAACTCATGACCTAACAACAATCAATACTTTAATACACGAGAAATTCATTATAGCTACAAAGTATCTATTGTCCAATATAGATCTTGTCCGAGCAGTCAGGAAAAGATTTTGTATTGCATCAAAAGTTAAACCAATGTTCATTAACAACATTAAGATATACCGAAACATCAAAAATTATATGTGTGTGCAGAAAAGAAAGAGAGAGCATCTACAGCAAACAAGAGGAAGCCAAATTACCAGTATAATTTTTTAAACGATCAGCATCAAACACAGATTTGTCATTTTGGAGTGCTGCCTTCAATCCCAAAGCCAAATGATCATAAGTCAAATCCTTGTCTGCCATTGAATAAGCAGTGTTCAACAAAACATCTTAGTGACTGAAAATTGGCATTCAGTATTTACTTGGACAACGTTATGCATGCCACAATTTTCAGCTAAGTATATGTGGCATACTTTAGTCAATTGATGTTGCAATCTATAGTGTGATAATATGTTTAACAGATGATACTTAACCAAGTGGGTTTAAGCATACAACTATTTACAAGCAAAACTTAAAAAAGCCCTCCATCATTTTCTTGTATTCATAGGAAAGATTCTGGTAATTCCTCCTTAAGACTACACAACACTGACCAGAAACCCGAAAGCATTATAAAGACCAATAGTCAAGGAAGCCAATTTCATGAAGTGCCTAAAATAAGGAACATAACCAACAAATCAAGACTATATTTGACTATTTGTTTGCAATTATGTTGCATGGGATTGGATTACTTATTTATTCTAGTTGAAATGTTTAATACCTTTAGGCATAGTTTCATCCTTTAATTAGTACTAAGATGACAATATCATGAACTACTTTTTTTTGTTTGTTTATTTTTAAAGTAAAATACATTGACACCTCCTGTAGATAACTATGAAATAACTATAATAACATTTACCACCCTTCTAGTTTTTCAAATAACAGTCAGTACCCCTCCAGTTTATAATATGTAAGTATGTAACATTCACTACCCCAAGGGTGGTTGACCAATTAATATTCAAAAATATTTTTAATATAATATCTAATATACCCTTCAAGTTATAATGTTTAATATATCCACTAAATATAAATTTGTATGTTATAATTTTTACTTAACTTGATCTAATTAATTAAATTATGAATTTGTGCAATAAGAAACATAAATATCGAAAAATAATAAATATTTATTTCATCAAGAAAATAAAGTCATACACCTTTTGATAATTAAATTTCTTAAAGATTAAAATTTACGTAATATACATTCAATTTTTTTTTGTAATTAAAAAGTAAAATTTTAATAAGCATAAAAGTACAAATTAACGCAAAAAGATATATTTATTTTTCCCAAATATCAAAATTTATGTAAAATAAACTTATTATTACATAACGAATCTTATTATTCATATAAAAAAGTATTAAAAATTATATTAATTATGTTTCTAAAATATTAAACTAAACACAAGTCAAATTTAAGCATACTTAAGGGCTATTTGTTTAGGTCTGAATGGCTGAATCGGTCAACCATTAAGTGCGTTTGTTTTGAAAAAAAAATCGTCTGAATGGCTAAATCGATCAGCCATTTAGACGATTTTGGCTGAATGGTTTAGTGTCATTTTTTGGCTAAATGGACTGAATAAGGGTTGAATGAAGTTCTTTTTTATAATATTAATTATTATATTAAGTAATATTAAATACATTTATAACATTTTTGAATTTTTTTAGAGGGGTAAAATAATAAAAATTTGTTATTCAGATGTTTCAGACATGTCAATTATCAAACAACTTTTTCCATTCAGCTCATTCAGATTAAGATTCAGATTCATTCAGTTTTTATCAAACACCCCCTTATTTACAATAAAAATGATAAATGTTATTACTCAAAAAAGATACATTTAAAAAATCTTTTAATAAGATAGAGGTAGTAATAACTATTATTATATTTTCTTTTATTCAATATTGTATAAAAACAACACCAACTGTATACTAAAAAATGTAATTAAAATCATAAACAACCTAAATTTTGACATATACTCAAAAAAAATTAACATATAAAAATCATAATATGAAACTGAGATTTCAAATAATATTTTTTGTTGTTAAACACCAAAAACTATAAAATCAACATATTCAATCACTTTAATTAGAAAACCTCCACTAACAATTTAATTTAAAATTCTTAATATTTGTATCACTTATCCAAAAATATGTGTTAATTAAATAAAATTATTTGAATGAGATAGTCTTAATTACAAATAAAACCATAATTAAAATGTATTATACTAAAAAAAGATAATTAAACATATATATATATATTATTTAAGAATTATAATTTGATAACATACAAAGGTAATTATATAATTTTATCTATTTAGTCAACCCTAAAAACTTGTAAGGGTACTAACTGTTATTTAAAAAACTAGAGGGGAGGGGAGTATTATTATGGTTATCTAGAGAGGATGTCAGTGTATTTTACTCTTATTTCTAAGGTCATTATGATGGACTATATAATCCCAAAAGGGGAGGAGGGATTAAATAGTACCTTTTTGAGTTAGCAAATGGCCTGAGATTGTCAGCTTATGACTAATTCAAGGATAAAAAATGCTTAAGATTATTAAATTAGTTTAAAATATGCATAAATAGTCCAACACCATATAACATAATTACAAACAAACATAACTGAAGAGAATTGGGACCATGATACCTTTGTTACATTAGGTCTTCAGAGGTTTTGATTCTCATTGTTAAAACTCTCATTAAAGTATTTAAGCCTGTGAAATTTATTGATAGAGCTACGCATACTAATACAAAAACTAGCATCAGATTTTCAGCTAGGCACCACACCCTACTGGATCCATATGCATATCAAAGTCACTGTTTTAAAATATATACCTCATTTCTGGCTTGGAAAAGAAAATCAAACAAAATTGTAGTCACTAAAAATATATAAATGGAGACTGTTCAGGGCACCACAACTGAAGCAGAATGAGCTAGGTAGGTCCCAGCACATACATAAACAACTAAACAAGTACAACAATAAATAGTGAATTGCATTAGCATAACTGGATTGAAATGGTTCATAGTAGCAATTTCTGACTAGGTTAATATTACCAATAGAAGGAATGGAAAGATTACCGGGCCAAAAACAGAAATTCAATGCGTCCAATACAAACAAGTACTGAACAGAAAGCGGGCCATTGTCAAAATAGTGAATTCCTTCGTAATTCCATTCCACTTTGGGAATTGAATCTTTCATACTTTCCGCAACTCTCTCAATGCCTGCACATATATGCATAAACACACAGTCACTTTTAAATAGTGAGTAAACGTGGATAATCTAAATTTCTCCCAAATATCATATTCCCCAGTGAATAATAATTTGAATCAAAAAACAGGAATAATCTAATCTCAGGAAGCAATGACCTGAGGAGTCAACGGTGACGTGAGAAGAATGAGTGGCGACCCAAGCAGAGCTTGCCCTAACTTCTTCCATGGCTACTTCACCTTGTTTGCTAGTATTTGGAGTACAACACAACAGTTGTAATTACAATACTAGTATTTAGGTATAGGAAGAGTGGGGCGCACAACCTTTGGGTTCGTTCAGTTAGTTTAAATATTTTTAAATATAAAATTGAAATAAACTCGTACAATTTTGATTAATGCAACTATATATATATATATAGTACGGATCAGGTCAGGACTCCCGCATTTTAACAAAATTCGAACTTTTTTTTTTTTGCTTTTTTTTTAAAACAACTAAAAAAAAAATTTATGGAATTAAAATTTTTACTTGGGTGTGATTTGGATGCCTATACCAAAATATTTCTGTACAGTCTGGGCAGACTGTACATACATTGATTGGTATAGGTATTAAAAACACACCCAAAACATTGTATTATGGAAAAATTTCAGTTCCATAAATTTTTTTTTTTAGTTGTTTCAAAAAAAAAGCAAAAAAAAAAATTTATTGGGTCCGTATTTTAGGACCAGTCCGGGAGACCGGACTGGATCCTCATTCTATATATATATATATATATTGTAAATTATTTAAAATTAATTATTAATTATAGATTTATTGTTTTGCTATGGTTAATAAATCATCTCAATATTAAATTTTATAAAGTGTCAAAGCTAATATCAAAACTAATAATGATATTATTACGATAGTGAGAATTAAATTAAAAGAGTTATATTTGAAATGACTGTTTAATTTTTTCATATCAAGCAAAAATGTTGGGTAACCATGAATAAAATATTTCCTTCATTTTAAAATATTTATCGTGAATATAAGTTGAGTTAATAATATAATACTTTATTATATTAAAATTAAAAATATATCCGTAAAGCAACAATTTTTAGAAAAATATTTTTTCAAAATTAATTACAAATATAATAGTGTTGGTATAATAGTATATATAAAATGTATTTTTAATTTTAAAATAGACCGAAAAAATGTCTTTAACTTTTGAAACACGTATAGTATTAATTAATTTTGAGAAGAATTTGCAGAGCTGATAGTAATATATTGATGTTTTTATTTTATTTTTATTTGAGAATTGTTGTGAAGCCAATAAGTAACACCAGCAATGTTTAATGTCTTTCTAATCTCGCTAGATCGGTGTCCCGTGCCAAGCACGGGATGTGCAATTGTATTTTATTTAGTAACTAGTTGTGTCTCGTGTCTTCGGCTTTACATTATGAGATTTATTTAAATTTTGAACAGCTCAAATAATTTATTAAAATAAGCAAAAAATTCAAAATTAATTGTATTTTATTAGAATGAGCGGAATTTATATCATTCAATATATTTTAAATATTAGTCAAATAATGCCATAGATAATAATTAAAAAACAATGATAAATTAAGACCCTCGTGTCACTTTAAAATCTTTAAATAAAATTACATATTTAATTTTGGATCCAACTAAAAAGAAGATTGTATCGTAATTTAAAAACAATGCATGTATTAGTTAAAAATCTTACATAAAGTAACTTTGTAATGTTATTGTTGTCATTACTTGTTAAAAAATATGTTACTCCCAAATGCACCCAAAGAGATATATAAGGGGGTTAAATAATGGAGAGGATCAAGAGCACTCTCCTTAAATAGCATTCCGCTTTAAATAACACTCTTTTATTAAAATAACGTAGTTTTGGAGGGACGCGGTGACATTTTTGTAAATACGCGATGACATTGTATTTATAAAAATGTCACCGCGTCCCTCCAAAACTACGTCGTTTTGATAAAAGAGTGTTATTTAAGGCAAAATGCTATTTAAGGAGAGTGCTCTTGATCCTTTCCGGGTTAAATAGATCTCTTTAACATTTAATTTTCAAGATTGTTTACCAAATAAGTAAAACAAGTTAATTAATTAAGTTACGTACAGTGGGATGTAATTTTGAAATTTTATTCAAATATTATATAAAAACTAATAGTTTTAAATTTAGTGAAAAATATGGAATCAAGTCACGAGAGCAAAAACATAGAATGACAAATTTTATAAATGTGTAGAAAAATAAAGAACATAGAAATTTTTAAGATTTCAGATTTCAAAAGTCTCGTAGTTTTCTGTTCTATTCCACGAGCAGACATATTTCACCAAGGGAAAAAAATCATTAAGATTTCAGTTCACACAAAACTATTACAAAAATGATTCACAAATAATTCTTTAAATCACACAGACATGGATTAATATAAGATCAAAGAACACATAAAAGAATGTTGTTTTGAGTTGTTGCTAAGTGACGTTAAACATTCATTCAATTGTCTTGGCAACAGTTGATTGGTTCGTAATCGTAGAGTGAAACTTTTAAGAATTTAGAATTTCAACACTTCAAGAATTTAGAGTAGATTTATCTTTAGCTCTGTAAAAAGTTTCTTAGTCAGAGACAATTTAGTTATTATAATGATATGCACTATGATTCAGATCAACTTAACAATTTTAATCCCTTACTAAGTATTTTTACATAATTTTTTATAAGCACTTTATAAAAACTACTTGATATTACAAATGTATATTGATTGCAGTCATCGTTTAATCAAATAAGGGGACCACATAAATGTAAATACGAACAAAATAGTTAGACATATGATCTTACCCAACAATAGTAATCATATTCGTTTTTAGCGTTTAATAAAACACTTGGCTCATCAACAAAAATAAAATAAAAATTAGTTTCCTATATATATGTATCAGTATTGATTCATAGTTAATATTTAATTATCATTAAATGGTTGAATGGACTAGATAACGGCTTGTTAACGCCAGGATCTTTATCCACGTTCCCAATCACAAAAGACGTCCTGATCCTGCACAGTAAACACAACAACACCACAAGCTTGACGGCCGAACCGCCGGGGGATAGCTCAGGCGTGAGAGTAAGTATATGTGTTCACAAGGTTAACTCAAGAGGATGATAAAATCTAGTGTAGTGAGAATGATATTAATCTGTGGTTGTGTGTATATGAAAAAATACGTACCTTCTTGTGAAGACTTAGTTGATAGATTATACTCTCTTTGCCCGGTTTTCCGTGCCACCCACTACCTCTGACACAGCCCCCGTGATCTGATGATTCCTGTCAGGTGTGTACAGTTCACCCACTACTTCTGACCTCTGTTTTCTACCGCCGACCGTCATCTGATCCCATCCACATTAATGCATGGCAGTAATAGCAGTCAACCATCATGCTTTCTCATCATCACAAGTCAAAGATGGAGATATTTAAACATCTGTTGAGTTAGCCCACTGATCCGACCCAACAAAGAGGACCCAACTGATCGAGCCCAACTGAAATGACCCGGTAGATTAACCAAGTAACTCGGCTCAAACCCTTTGGCCCAATATCTAAAATATCACGCCCCAACATTGCCCCCCAGTCTTTTATTAAACAAAATGTTTAATGAAAGAGTATAAATGGCATCGGTTCAGGACAAAAGGAATTATAATAAGACCAATAAAGGCCCAAAATACGGCTTATCGAAGCCCCTCTGGTGAACATCAAATAGCAACGTAAAGGATTCATCTTCGCCGACCTCTACAGAAGTACCAACTGAATCGCCTCTAACTACCGAAGCTCAAGCCATAGAATGAAATATCGGTTCGGTAATAGCGTGCGTCCGTGGTACCGATGATCATCGTAAGGAGATAGTTCCATCATGGACATCGCTGCCCATTAATTCGAACTAATTGACCAATAATGGTCATTTGCAAGCAAACACTATCTTCGAGTGCCTCCGTCCCAAATATAAAGAAACCGAAAAGGATACCGAAGAGGATGCCGAAGTGAATACCAAAGAGAAGTCCGAAAAGAAATCCGAAGAGAATGCCGAAGAGAATACCGATTGAAGGGATAACGCCATCCGGAAGTCTGTGTTGGCGAAAAAAAGAATCAATCTTGATATTGCTCTCTTCAACACTGAAAACCTTCGGAAGGATATCGACAAGATCAAAGAAGAACTAAAATCGACCAAGGTCACTCATCGGGTCGTCACTGATATAAATGTCAATCTGTCAAGCTAAAGGATCAAAGCATCTGACACATCGTCAGAAGCTCGAAGAAGATCTCAAAAGAGCTTCGGGCCCTTAAGAATTTGAGTCCGCCACTGACCGAAGACCTTTATAAGAAATCCAAGTAGTATATATAAAATCCGCCGATCTGGACGATAAGATCGACCAGATGCAACACTGTAGTAGATGAAATCTGCTGAAGTAAAGGCAAGAAAAGGCTCGGGCCAAGGTAGATCCATATCTTTTAGACTCTTCAGATGGTGACGATGACAAGGAAGAAGCATGAAGATGACCTCTCCTTATCCTTAGCTGTAGAACTTTCTGTAAAAATTCTAATTCTTATGTGAACAGTTAATATTTAATGAAATATCAACATCATGCCTTATTATTTCTTGTCAATAATGGATCATCAATCAACTTGAAAACTGTGCAAGTGCCTCTTATCTTAAACCGTTAGTCAATAATTAAGCAAATTATATAACAGTTAAGAACAATGATAATATAATCCAAACTCAACACTTGAACAAAATAAAGTAATGCATACTTATCGTTACCGAAGTGTGAGACAGGTCTGCTTCATTGGGAATTTGTTTACCCCAAAAGGCCTAACAAAACCAAAAGATGACATTCGCCTACCACGAAGGGCCTAACGAAGTCTAAAGAACGACAGTTGTCTACCACGAAGGGCCTGACAAGGTCTGAATGACAACGCTTGCCTACCCCGAAGGGCCTGACAAGGTCTAAGTGATGACACTTGCCTACCACGAAGGGCCTGACAAGGTCTAAAGGACCACCTGCCGAAGAGGCTACCATCGAATGGTCAGCGAGTCCTCTCGAACCTCCTATCAAAACCAAAAGATGACATCCGCCTACCACGAAGGGCCTGACGAAGTCTAAGTGGCGACAATTGCCTACCCCGAAGGGCCTGACAATGCCAAAGTGACGACAATTGCCTACCCCGAAGGGCCTGACAATGCCAAAGTGACCACCTGCCGAAGAGGCTACCATCGAATGGTCAGCGAGTCCTCCCGAACCTCCTAACACCGAGGTGGCATTTGCTGTGCCCGTCAGATTATGGATAAGCTACGAAAATTTCTCATGAATGTTTTAAACTTCGATCCCATGAGCTGACGTCTGTTAACCTGATCCCTAGGCAATGGACCCAGTACGACTACCCCCAGCCAGCAAGAGGTATAGGAGATAAAATCGAATATAGCCTTTTGATGGCTGATGTGGGATCGAATCATTTGGCTGACAAATATCCGCATGAACCCTCCGAACAACATTTGCAGCTTCGGACGGCACCCTGAAATTCCTCAATAGTGGGAGATGGGTCCAAAGTAGAATACCCGGAGTCTTTCTGTGCTGAATCCCCAGTTCTTTCAAGAATATCGCTGCCGAAGTGCTTTGTAAGTCAATAACTTCGGGCAAAATAATTGCCACAATATCTCTGTGAACTTCCCGAAGAGCATACTCTGCTTCAGATGGAACCAAATGTTTAAGCAATGATGACGAAAAAGGTCCTTTGATAAAGACTCTCATCAATGAGAACAAAATTGACACTCTTGTACTTGGTCTTCTTTGCCAGCATCTGATCCGAAGAAATGACACCATCTGTCGTCAAAGTTATAAGCATCTGTAGTGGCTAGCTTCGATAATGCATCGGCGGTGGAATTGTTATTGTGATCGACTCCTTAATAGCCTGCTATACTGATGTCCGAAATAGAATATCCATCTGCATGCAATGTCCACGAGCTCTGCTTCTGCTGAAGTACTGCAACGGCTTTGTCGGACTCCTTATCTGGAGCTGCAACTTTAGATGGATTTCCCCGAAGACAAGTGCCCACAGGGCGGTGCGCCCTTAATGGACTCTCGGGAGTGTGATTTCTGGATCTACTTCAGTGAAACTTTTTGTCACTGTGGTGAGGATACTCAAGACAGAATGCCTTATTTGTATTCTGAGGTGCATGCTCCATGGATCAGTTTCTTCATCTGCTGCGACCATAATCCCAAAGACCAATAGGGCGAAGTACCCTCCTCGGTCAATCAATCAGGAAAATGGCTGTTGGGTCTTCGTCTACTCTGCTTCGACCATAATCCCGAAGACCAATAGGGCGAAGTACCCTTCCTCGGTCAATCAATCAGGAAAATGGCTGTTGGGTCTTCGTCTACTCTGCTTCGACCATAATCCCGAAGACCAATAGGACGAAGTACCCTTCCTCGGTCAATCAATCAGGAAAATGGCTGTTGGGTCTTCGTCTACTCTGCTTCGACCATAATCCCGAAGACCAATAGGGCGAAGTACCCTTCCTCGGTCAATCAATCAGGAAAATAGCTGTTGGGTCTGCTTCGATCTCGAGGAGGGCCTCGAGACATGTCTTTAAAGTGTAGACTTCTTTCTAACTTGATCGGGCTGTCAGTTTGACCATTTCGGTATAGGATTCTAAGCAGTATGCCTTCTACCCTTTTCCGACCATGGTCAGGTCTTCTTCTTGGCAGCAAAAATCAATCTTCTTCCAGCATCATCCTGGGCTCTCGAACGAGAACCCTCAGAAACCTGCCTGGAAGCAGTACCAGCATGAGCATTCTTTGAAGGACCCAATCAATCCTTGACAGATACTCATTGTGTGGACGAAGTCATAGCCATCAGGTATCCTTTAGAGGTAACTGTTCTATTCTTCTTCACCATGGATTCCGACGTAGAGCAGCTACAATTTGTGATTGAAAACTTCAAGAACACTAGAACACAGCCCTCCTTCTAGCGCCAATGTTAACGCCAAGATCTTTATCCACGTCCCAATCACAAAAGACGTCCTGATCCTGCACAGTAAACACAACAACACCACAAGCTTGACGGCCGGACCGCCGGAGGATAGCTCAAGCGTGAGAGTAAGTATATGTGTTCACAAGGTTAACTTAAGAGGATGATAAAATCTAGTGTAGTGAGAATGATATTAATCTGTGGTTGTGTGTATATGAAAAAATACGTACCTTCTTGTGAAGACTTAGTTGATAGATTATACTCTCTTTGCCCGATTTTCCGTGCCACCCACTACCTCTGACACAGCCCCCGTGATCTGATGGTTCCTGTCAGGTGTGTACACTTCACCCACTACTTCTGACCTCTGTTTTCTACCGCCGACCGTCATCTGATCCCATCCACATTAATGCATGACAGTAATAGCAGTCAACCATCATGCTTTCTCATCATCACAAGTCAAAGATGGAGATATTTAAACATCTGTTGAGTTAGCCCACTGATCCGACCCAACAAATAGGACCCAACTGATCGAGCCCAACTGAAATGACCCGGTAGATTGACCAAGTAACTCGGCTCAAACCCTTTGGCCCAATATCTAAAATATCACGCCCCAACACGGCTAAATAAATTTTTTATAATACTAATTATTATATTAAGCAATATTAAATAAATTTACAATAATTTTGCTTTTTTTTAGATGGGCAAAATAATAAAAATATGTTATTCAGATGTTTCACACATATCAATTATCAATTTTTTTTTATTTAAATTCATATTCAGATTCAGCTCATTCAAATTCAGATTTCTCAAACACCCCCCTAAGTTGAAAACAACTTATCTTAGGTCGATCCAGATCTAAAACTATCTCTCTTAAATAACACTTTCTCTTAAATAACACTTATTTATTAAAACTAAGTCATTTTAAAAATTCTTTTAAAATATAAAATAATATTATAACAGAGTGGTCCTACTTGCTTTCTTATTATTTATAAAAATACCACCGACGGACCCAATTATTTTTTAAAAAAATCTCTAAAATAACGTAATTTTAATAAAGATATACTCCCTCCGTCCCAAATTAATTGCTCAGTTTTGACTTTTTAAAGTCAAATTGACCATTTTTAAAACTAATCTTTTTACTATTTTTGCTAAAATATAGGTGAAGAGATTATAATCAAAAGAAAGTATATACAATTTATTACTAATCTTAATTTTTATAATTTTAGAAATATGTTTATATATGCTTAATTATTAATTCTAAAAATAGTCAATTTGACTTAAAAAGGTCAAAATTGAGCAATTAATTTGGGACAGAGGGAGTACTATTTAAGAGAGATTGCTATTTAAGTGTAGTGTTTGTGATCCGTGCTCTATATATAGTGCAAAAGATCGAAAATGTTTAAGACCGTATATGAATTTTAATACAAACATGTTCAAATTTGTTACAAAGTATTTTTTTCCTCAAAAAATTAATTAAATAATATAAGTCAATATTTTATATTCCTGTTACACTGTTTAAATAAAAATCTAACAAATTTAACACAAGGATAAATTAATAATTAAAATTAAAATTAAAATTTAAGTATGTTTTATCTTTAAAATAATTAATGACAAGTTGAAAAAAATGATTTTTTATTATATTTTTTCCCTATCCTAATTTAAGTTTGAGTAATGCTACAGACACAAACTATTTTATAAACATTTTACAAACTTCTGATGTGACATACTCCACCTTAACATATTGATCAACAAATTATTTCAATATAATCTTTAGCCCCACATAATATGCTGAGATGGAGTATATCACATCAATAATTTATAAAATATTTATAGAATAATTTATATCTTTAGCATTATTCTTTTAAGTTTTTCGTTTTCTTTCTTGTTTGTCAAAAGCTCATAAATACAAATGATGAAAAAAATTACTTCTAAAAATATTAATTTAAAAATAAAAGGAAAAAAAGGGAGAAAGTAAAGAAAAGAAGAAAAATGAAAGGGACAGCGTAGTGAGAGACGATTGAATCTGGATATAGTTTACAGGCCAAACAAGTCCTCCGTTTGATGGCCGTAAGGCTTGTGCAACTCATAGTCTCCCACCACCATACCAAGCTTCTCAATCTCTCCCCGCCGTTTTCACATCCTTTCGTAATCCTCCGGCACATCGCTTCCAGGGCACCACTCTCCCTCCCTACAAAGCTCAAAAAGCCACAAAAACTTCCACCACAACCACCCAATCAACCGCCGCCGCCGTCACCTCACCGCCTTCGGCCGTTGCTGCCACATCCGGAAACCCTGGCGCAGAAAATCGGTAAATCCATCCGCCACCCCGGCGCCCCTTCTAAGGCTAGGGTTTACTCCGACATTAATGTGATTCGGTCCAAGGATTACTGGGATTACGAGTCCGTCACCGTTCAATGGGGGTAACTATCTGAGCATATCTTTATTGCATATATATTTTTATTGCGTTAAAAAATGGTTTGATTCTATTTATTGGTTGTGTAGGGAGCAGGATGATTATGAGGTTGTTAGGAAAGTTGGGAGGGGAAAATACAGTGAGGTTTTCGAGGGTTTTCACTGCACCAATAATGAGAAATGCGTCATTAAGATCCTTAAACCCGTTAAGAAGAAGAAGGTCAGTTTTTTAATTTATAATTCATACAAATCAACCCTTTTTTTGCTATATAAAATCAAAATTTATTTTCCCATTATTAGCAAGTCTCTGAATAACTCATAGGCCTATTTCAAAGAATTTTTGAAGCCTATATAGTCAATCCCAGGTTACAATTGTTAACAGAGATTTATTGCGAACCACCCTTTTTTGAAATAGGAGTCTGATGATAAACTTCCGAATTTGATTAGTTTAGTTTTTTGTAGTCTCAGCTTTTAACAAAAGCTTGGCTTCTGAAAAATACAACTTGTTGCTGTAATAGAAATAATCTTTTGTTCTGATGGCAATGCTTAGGTGAGGATATTGTTTGCTTTAATTCAAGTGAAAGGATTATACAGAGGCAGGCGCTATCCTAGTATTCTCACATGGTGGGGTTTATTTTTTGAATGTCAAATTTGCTAAGCTAGGGATACCTTTTCTGGGACTCATGCTATGTTGCGGATGATGTTATGTCTCTTCAAATTTTAGACTTGTTATAGGTAGTCTGGTGAAGACGTCTGGCTTCTGTAATGTTTGATATTGTCTTTCATGCTCATTACAGTTGCAAGATCCTAACTTGAAGAGAATTGGTAGTTATGCAGCCATAGTATAAACAAGAGGATGAAACATTAATTCTTTAGATCACATTTTCCAACAAAATCGCGCACACTAATCCATATCACCTTCAACTTACCTATGGAGCAATTTATAATGCATTCTTAAATTTCACTTTCTCTTGATACATAGTCAAAGGCTCAGGGAGTTCTTTTAAAAAGCTGTTATTCTTGAAAGGCAGCTATCTATAGAAACATAAAAGGTTTCTGGTACAGAATTAAAGTCATTGTCATGTAATCAAGTTCTCGTTCTATTCAAATAAAAATCTCTCAAGTCAGGGAAGAGTCTTTTGATGCTAACCACTCCAATGCCTTATCAGTTACCAGATTAGAGAGATCAGCAAACCACCTGTTGAACTGGCTATGTGCATGTGTTACACAATTTCTAGTTGTCGAATGACATATTTTTATAAATTTATCTTTCACTATCAGTTTGATGAACCAAGCCACACTCATTTTTGTTGCTATTTTATTTTTTGGTGCTTCTCGCGATAAAGTTCCGAGCATCCTCTGATTAGGCTTCAGAAAGTTGAATCTTCTTTTTTTCCTAAACTCCTCACAGTCTTGAATAGTATAACAACCCTGACCATTCAAGTTTTTTAGAGTTTCAAGGTTACCCTTTATTGAAAGTACTTCAAATTTCTCTTTTTCAAATCATTAGTAAAGTGGAAATGTCATTGCAAGTGAAGAACTATGGTCGCAAGATTTTGTAACAACTGCAAAAGGAATGGGTGTTATCTAGATTGGGCAGAGGGATTAGTATTTTAGTTCTATAGCTGTGGAATATTTGTCCTTTTGGTGTTTCTCAGTTCATGACATTTTTATTACTGTCAGTTCTTACTGATTGGTCGTTTGAGGTACGACTGTCAAAATTTACTTATGAGGGGTTTCTCTGCACAAATTGATGTACATGGAAGAAACAAGAATGTGGATTCTGGGTACTCAAAGCTTGTCTTGCTGTACTGAGTTTTCGTAATGTTGTATATTTGTTCTTCCTTGGAGTTGGTGATTCTTATGGATTGTCTTTCCTGGAGTTTCTTGAAGCTCTCTCTATGCTCATACATGTTTTGATTTCTTTTACATTTTGTTCCATGATCTACCTCAGACGTATATAAATATACCTCCCCCTATTTTTGAGTTTTTTCTCAACTTGTATATATATATATATATATGAAAAGGAGAGGGAGCCCCATGTCAGCTCTCATTGCAAACCTGTTGTCAAGCATCACCATCAGATAATAGTAGTACATTGTACTTCTCACACAAGTATCTGAATCGATAGTTTCTTTTATTAGACACTTCTGAATCTCTGATTGATGTTTAATTCTATCACAAATTGTCAACCAAACCAGATGAGTTCTGGAGTGGCTAATAAGTGTTCAAGATAAATAATTTAAATTTAACCCAAAAAGGATTTCAGGGTGACTTCTTCATCATTCCATATTCATAGTGCTGTCCTCTTCCTATTTTCTGTGGATATGATGTTGTGCATTTTTGTTTGACCCAATTCTCTTTTTAAGCTTTCTGCTTATGAAGAGTTATTGGTCAAAACTGGAATGTTAATTCTAATCTTAATGATGGTTTACCTGTATGAAGTTATGATTTGTGTGTTAATACCTGTTATGTTATCTTGCATTACTGCGCATCCTTTCTTTTGGTCTCTATCCCATAGAGTTGTGTAATATGTTTTTAGCCAATGAGAAGGATTTGATTTTGTCTTAGAAAACTAGGCTGGTATCATTTGATTTGTGTGACATTCAATCTTATTTATCCCCTTTTCAAAATCTCAAATCTCCTTGTTTGGAGCAATATATTTGAAAACTTCATTTTTTTTGTTCTGTATTGCAGATCAAGAGGGAGATAAAAATACTACAGAACCTATGTGGCGGGCCAAATATTGTGAAATTGCTTGATATTGTTAGAGATCAGCAATCAAAGACTCCCAGTCTAATATTTGAATATGTGAATAATACCGATTTTAAAGTGCTCTATCCTACACTTTCTGATTTTGACATTCGGTATTACATCTATGAACTTCTTAAGGCAAGTTTCTCATTCTATAAACATCTATTGTTAACATTTGATTATGACAACTGTCCTTATACGTTGATATTCTTCTTTCGTTTATTTCCAAAATTTTGTTTTCATGCATGAGTGAAGCAAGAAATCTACATTTTTTTGTTACTCCAGATTAATATAATACTATTCAGTTCAGCATGTTTTTAAAATCTCTGTATGTCCATTGCCTGAGAGCCAGTATGCGCAGGCATGGTGGTCATGGGATCTCATGTTCTTTTCCAGTGTCCAATTTTGTTTTTCATGGTCAGTCAAATAGTTAATTGATAAAAGGGTGATAAAACACTTAAACATTTCTTTGAACATTTTCTGAGAAAACAATTTTTGTTTCCAATGTGTATTCCAGAAGTGGGCCAGTATATGTTGATATCTTGCTAGGGTTAATTGCAAGTTAAGTGCATGTCCTCTGTTGTGGAATTCTTTTTTGTCAAGATGCGACTTTTTTTGGTGGTGGTTGTTTTTATGTGATTATCTCAATAAAGCAAATATTAACTGTGAACTTCTGAAAGTGGTGCTTCTTTCACTGCAAGAGTTTCAGGCAGACATAGGTTTTTATTGCGCTTTTAAGATTATCTGGACAATGAACATTATTTCTCCTTTCTTGAACCTTGTTGCTGGCTTTAAGAAGATCAATGTTCTAAAAGGCGTTAGGCGAGGGCCTAGGCGGAATTTTTGATTTTAAGCCAATTTTAATATTTTATCTTACATTTATCCAAACAAAATAATAATATAAAGCAAAAAAATCTACAATAAAGATAATAAAGGCTTTTCCTTAAAGTTCAAACACATCTTTAACGTATTAGTTTTATTCATAAACAAGATTGCTATTAAATAATAAAATTTAAAATTTCAAGAATTCAATTCAATATTAAAACTTAAGAAACTAAACATAAATTTAAGAATTATATTGAATTAAACTAAATATTACAAATGTATCATCATTTATATAATTTGAAGTTGGTACAAGTTCAAAAAATTACAACTATAATAAAATTATACATTTTGACTTGATCTTGTTCACTTCTTGTTGTGATTTGATATGCTACAACCTACATTATGAATATGGTAAATCATTAGAAAAATAAATATATCAAGATCTGGTTTGAGTAGTTATTAAAATTTAAAAAAAACTCTCCGCCTAGGCACGCCTTTTCCGCTTAGTCCCCCCTAGCTTGCCTGCCTAGGTCCCGCCTAATTTCTTGGAGGGATTTTTTGGCATAGGCGAGTCGCTAGGGGGGCCAGTGCCTAGGCGGCCTCCTTTTAGAACATTGAAGAGGCCGTGGAGTTACATTTGATTATTTGAGTATTGTCTATTATGGAATGTCTTTGTTGTACAGTCTAACTAGAATTCACTTGATTACTCAGCTGATTGAATAGCTTTGTTCTTTTTCCTAGAACTCTTCTTGCTGTACAAATAAAATTTACAAACCCATGTAGAAGCCATGAGGGGAATATTGTTGTTTACATTTATCTGGAGTCTGTATTACCTTAATGGCTTGATCAAGTGTATTTGTTTCATTAGGGATTTTTGTTAGTGTTGTGGCTGCAAGGAATATCTAATATGTTTCCTTTAATTTGGATTGGCACTAGAAAAAGGACTTTAGAAATATGGGTGAGTGTTCTATTTCAAAGCCAGGAGAGTATGCTTGTGTGATCTAATTAGAATTTTTGTTGGCGAGTCAACAATAGCATACTGAACTAAGTTCAAAAGGAAGAAACAAGCGTTCATGAATGTTATTTGTGGGGAGTCATTATTAGGAGAATTATGTTCTTATGGTCTCTTCTGTTTCTTCTTTCAGTCATCTGCTTATTTCTCTTGATGCTGACTTAATGATATTATATGCTTCTGCAACCACCGACCTCGATTTACCTCTATTATATTTTTGTGAAACATCTATGATGAACTGTCCGGGATGTGAATTTGAAAATCCAACTTAGCAGAAATTTTAAGTGTCCCATGTAATTATGTGCAGGCATTAGATTATTGCCACTCTCAAGGTATTATGCACCGAGATGTGAAGCCCCATAATGTGATGATTGATCATGAGCAGCGTAAGCTTCGTCTCATTGATTGGGGTCTTGCAGAGTTCTATCATCCAGGGAAAGAATATAATGTACGCGTTGCTTCGAGGTTCGCCTTCTTTCTAATATTTTATTGGAAGAATTTTCTTCCTTTTACATGATATATTCATCTTATCTTTTATGAAAACTGTCAAGTTTGATTCTTTATGATCATAGATGATAAAACTTTGAGCTTCTATATTCATCTGATTTTGTTTTTTTAGTGATAAGTATGTGATTATGCTTTATAGCATGCTTTTACTGGACTCATTTTCTATTGCAAGGACAATTTTTTGCTTTGCAACTTTATTGATGGCTTTTCAGTTGATAAATTCCAAATAATGATTATGTTGATGAGTATTGAATAAGTTGATCAGTTCATTCGTGTTGGATTTGAGTCAGTTTGCCCTGTCAAATTGCCATTTTCTCCAGCCGTATAGTGGCCTGAAGGCATATGCGGTAAGAATATTCTGTAGAAAACTTATGAAAGCAAATTTGTCATATTAGCTCCCATGGAGCTTGCTTTGTTGGTTCTTTTTGTTTGTGTTTCCTGCACTACTTTTGGGCTTATGGGATACCATTCATTTGTTTGGTTATGACTGGTTACGGTAATTACTAACATTGAAAATCTATTGAGATGAGTTGGAGAATTCATGTAATTTAGCATACACTTTAATTTTTCATGAACAGATGTGACCCTCTTATCCCACTTAACTTATTCTGTTTCAGATATTTCAAAGGCCCTGAACTTCTTGTTGATTTGCAAGACTATGATTACTCTTTAGACTTGTGGAGCCTTGGATGTATGTTTGCTGGAATGGTGAGCATATCCTAAGCTCTTTGAATTGTTTGGTTGCTGCATCTTATATTAATCTCAGTGTTAAGTGGCATTTCTCATATGGTACATCTTCTATTATAGTGACATATCAATTGGTATGCCTCCTCTCCATCAATCTAAGAAGCAAGGATTCGGGTTCGAGGACTAAGGTTCTCTACGGGAATTTGGCGGTTCGACGAATCTAAAAAATGGAGATTGGAGATCTAACACTTATTTACTTGATAAATTCTGGTGCATATTTATATATACACCAAAATTTCAATACCAATAAATATAATTCACAATAAAATATAAACAAATTTAAGAAAGATAAATTTTATGTAACAATAATATCTAGGAATTTAGGAAATATATACTTGTTAATCCTTATAATTTCCTTGATAGCATTAGTAATATAGAACGTTATGTTAATTAGTATAAAGTAATATTTCCAATTTTTATCATTAAAAAAACTGCTGAAGAATTCCCTAAAAGACTTTAGAAGAATCCACAAATTTGGAATTGGAAGATTCGCCAGGATTCGGGGATTCGTTGACTTACAAAGTTACAGAAGAATTCTTGCTTTTAGCCATCAAGCCTCAGCCTAAAATTTACTTTGATCAGACGATAATTAACTTTTCCTTGCGTGTGGACCATTTTGGAATATTTTTAATTTAGGATACGAGTCTTTTTGTTTTATGTGTTAGATTTTGATGATGCTGTAGCTAGATTATTTTTGTATGTTTGCATTATCATTCACGGGTGGAAGATGGTGAGGCTATAATTTAAGTCACACCAAGGCATGTCGAGATGTCTGTTCTTTATGATGCTTCTAACGAACGTTTGTTTGTACAGATATTCCGTAAGGAACCATTTTTCTATGGACATGATAATTATGATCAACTTGTCAAAATTGCCAAGGTATGTGGATCGCATCTATGAATGTACATCTGTATTGAATTTTACAACTGCATCTTATGTATTTGTGTGTGTTATATGTCCGGACAAACTTTTGCTCTACTATTCTTTTGTAAATTCATGTCTGGAGACATTATTTTTGCTCATGTGCACGAGTTCTGTTTGATGATTCTTAGATTGTCATTTGCTTTGCAGATACTGGGGACTGACGAGCTAAATTCTTATCTAAACAAGTATCGGATAGAGTTAGACCCACATCTCTCAGTTCTCGTTGGGAGGTTGGTGAATCTTGGTACTTTATGTTCTTTTGCTATCGGGAATTGTATGTTAGTTGCTTGAATCCGCTTGTTGTGTTTGATATAGGCATAGCCGAAAACCTTGGACAAAGTTCATTAATGTTGATAATCAACATATAGCTGTCCCTGAGGTACTTTCTTCTGTTATTTATTCCTGCTGTTTGTTGTGGTTCCGTTAGCCTCCTAGTTCTAATGTGTGCATGTTGTCTATAAAGGCTGTTGACTTCCTTGACAAGTTGCTGCGTTATGATCATCAAGAAAGGCCAACTGCAAAAGAAGCAATGGTAAGATCCCCTGGCTGAGTACTTTTAAATAACTCCCAAATGCTCTGCACAAACCCCTCCTCCACTCCTTGGAAAAAAGAGAGAAGGAAGTGCGATTAGTGTAGCTATCTTTTCTATTTTAAAATAAATAATAAAAATTCAAACATATTTGATTGCACATGTTACACTGAAGGGTGATTTAGGTGAAGCCATGATATATTGATATGTACTGCTTATTGACATATAAGAATTGTTTTTTATGCAGGCTCATCCCTACTTCTTTCCGGTAAGAAATGCAGAAACCAGAAGAACTCGCGCCTAATGGGTGTAAGGTGTAAACACCTGCCTACTCCAAAATTGGTCTCTCATTCTGTCATATTATAATTTAATTTATTGAGCTATATGCCTGAATTTGTTGAGCTTGCATTTGTTTTGAGAATCTCGTGGATTGACAGTTAACTATCAGGTTTGTTCTTAACGGTTTTTTTTACTGTATTTTAGTGTCCCAGACAAGCAAAAACTAATTTATTTCTTGATCTGCATGTTACACAGTCGCAATAAGAGTACAGTCGCGCACACAAATATATAATTCATGAATCATGCATCGAGATTTTTGTGCCTTCTAACAGGAAGCACATTATTTATGTGTGAATCATATTGATCGGTTTGGTTAATCAGCCAATAATTTATTCAGTTCAGGTGTATATAGTAATGAAAATAATTCTGCAAGTTATTTTACGTATAAAATGTAATTCAATTTCATGCAAGTGAATCTATAGATCGTATGGGTTTATCACCATGTATTTTGGCTGAACCATTAAAACACAAACTAGCGGATGATGGATTAGGCGTGGCAGATTGGATTGGATTGGATTCTTTGTTATCTAGCTGTGTCCACCGTTGTAAGAATGCAACGAATAAAGGTGGAATCATCATCACCAGTCACAACCACCTTCCTTTCGGCACTCCTAAATAAAAGATTCATTCATTCGTTCGTTCCAAGTGAGTAAGGTGGATTGAAAACAAAAAAAAAGAGGATTATGAATCTATTTCATTCCTGCATCTGGTGATGGATGAATATATAAACAAAGTATTTGAGGTTTTAGAATGTTGCATGCATGTACATAAAATCCAATCTAATCAAAATGAGATCTAAACTACAACAGCCTGTGCTGATTTCCAATTTGTCCGGATACCTTTTCTAACGGTTTCTCATGCTCTGCTATTCCATTTTTTTTCCTTTAAAAAGGAAAGACGCTTATCCGACTGGTTTGATTTCTGATTTTTAGGCCTATTAAGGTGGTGTTATTGTGAATTATAAACTTTAGAGGGTTAATTGAAGATATTTGGATACATAAAGAAAGGCAGGCAGGCAGGCAGTAGTTGCTTCGTCATTGCGTTATCTTAAATTTGTTACTACAAAAGCAAAAGCAAAAGCAAAGAAAGAGACAAATTTTAAAAGGAGGTTGTTAAGAGAGAAAGGGGGAGAGTACGTTGACACAAACAAACTTAAAAGACAAAGATCCCACCAAGTTATGGAAAGTGAAAAGACATGGATTAGGATTACTTGGTTGGACCCTACTCCCCTACCCATCCTAATTACTATCAAGTACTATTAATATATACTACTACTACTTACTGGTATATTTTTTTTATTTTTAGTAAGACAGAGATCGAGAGTACACACATCCTAATCCCCAGTAATCTTGTGTCGTCAAGCCACACCACGGCCTCCTCCTCCTCCTCCTCCTCCTCCTCCTCCTCCTCAAGTCACATCATTTTATTGTATTGTTGGCCAGGTTACTCCTTGTTATAGTGTTGTTTTCACCTTTTTAAACCAAAATAATCATCTTTTCCGTTGTAGTCAATGTTTTTGACCGATAATCAAATTAAAAAAAAAAGAGTTAATAATATTCGAACTGCTACTAAATGATGGCAAATACACAGGTATATATTACTAACTAATAGATTTTTTTAATAAATTAAAATTAATAATCCATACGAAACATGTTTAACAAAAAGAAAAAAATAATCAATATAAAATACCCTCACATACATACAAATACAAATATACATATGGCGTGAGGGGGTCATGGGCATGGGCATGATTGTAACACCCCAGTCCCACATCGAAAGATAGGGGGAAAAATTTGTGCATATTAAGTGGGGGAGTTTGTAACACCCCAGTCCCACATCGAAAGATAGGGGGAAAAATTTGTGCATATAAGGAAATAAAGTTACTACCAATAGTACCTTCAAGTCATGACCTTTTGGGAGCCTGTGGTGGGCTAGATGACCCAAGAAGATACTATTGGGCCAGTGATTTGAGGCCTTATTTGGATGGATTTGATTCGATTCGGACTTGGGATTTGACCCAAGATTTGTTCCGGACTCGGGATTTGACCCGGGTTGTTTCATATGGTATCAGAGCCGACTCTCGAAAGCTCGGGTCGGGTTATCCGATCGGGTTGTCGGAGGTGGGGACACGAAGGCTGGTGGTATTATCCCACAATGGAGAGATGAAGGTCCGGAGGTGGGGACACGAAGCCAGCCGGTATTATCCCACAATGGCTAGAGAGGCAAAGATCTTTGGGCCGTGTGTGATCGGTTCTGACGGGGACGTCAGAAATTTAAGTGGGGGAGTTTGTAACACCCCAGTCCCACATCGAAAGATAGGGGGAAAAATTTGTGCATATTAAGTGGGGGAGTTTGTAACACCCCAGTCCCACATCGAAAGATAGGGGGAAAAATTTGTGCATATAAGGAAATAAAGTTACTACCAATAGTACCTTCAAGTCATGACCTTTTGGGAGCCTGTGGTGGGCTAGATGACCCAAGAAGATACTATTGGGCCAGTGATTTGAGGCCTTATTTGGATGGATTTGATTCGATTCGGACTTGGGATTTGACCCAAGATTTGTTCCGGACTCGAGATTTGACCCGGGTTGTTTCAATGATGGCGATGGATCGTTAGAAAAAAGGTTGGGCGGGCAAAAGGCTTTATTGTATTGATAAATGTTCTTATCCTGGAGAGAGAGAGAGAAGAGTGAGTCGGTCAGTCAGTCCCATGCTTTCTGTTTCAGTACCTTTTTTTGTCTTCTTCACCAAGACATGCACCCGCCCATTAACTAATGGAAAACTCTACGCAGACAGGAATATTGGACCGGAATATTGGACAGGTCGAGTTTTTTTTTTTTTTTTTTTTTTTTTTTTTTTTTGGTGACTTTCAAAAAATGTATAGTATTTATTCCAATAGGAATTTTTATAAAATATAGTGTTTTGGGTGTAATTTGGATACATATATAAATACAGGGTTATACAGACTGTATAACCCTGTATTTGTATATGTATCCAAATTACACCAAAAACACTATATTTTATAAAAATTCCTATTGAAATAAATACTATACATTTTTTGAGAGTCACCAAAAAAAAAAAAAAAAAAAAAAAAAAAAAAATAGACCTGTCCAATATTCCGGTCTAATATTCCTGTCCCCATAGAAGGACTCTTAACTAATTAATTCCTACGAATACATGAACCAAAGATAAGATAGGCACTGATCACTTTTTACTTCCGACACCATAATCACCGTGCATTTTCCAGATATATAAACGTTTTCTCTTTTTGTTTTTTTAATTTAATAATAATTATTTATAAACTATATACGTGTTAAGGGTAGGATTAGAGCATATTATTAATTAGGACTATTAACGCCAAAAAAATTTTATGCGCTTCAATCACGTACGAACGCGTTCAATCCTGCACAATTCAACATGTCAGTACCAGAAGAGTTAGTACAGGCCGATACAAGAATTTTAACATAGGATAATAGCTCTCGTGTTTTGATAAGATAAAATATCAGTTACCTCTCATTGTGTTGTATCCGGTCCTCATATACTCCAACTCCAGTTTTGCGGGCCACTGACTCGCCTGACACCATCCCTCAGCAGCCTGCTTACCTGCTGATCCCATCACCTTTGTCCACCGCCGACCGAATCTGTCTAATTCTCATTAATGCAATGCAGGATAACAGTCAACTATTATCTTTGTTATCATTATCGGTCAAAGTCCAAATGAAAACATTATTTATCTATCGATTTCGGCCCCAATAACTAGGCCCAATACTTTCAGGACCTAATAGAAGTAATCCAATAGAATTGGCCTAAAAGTCCGGTTCGATACACATAAAATATCATGGCCCAACAAGGACTAAATTTTTTATATAACTGGTTATTAACACACATGACATGCAGCTTAATTACATGGAACAATTACATATTCTATTACATTTTTAAAAATAATTACAACAATAGTGCCCTCATAAAAATTTTACACAACTAATACACTTTCATATTTATTTACAATACTAGTGCAATACTTAATTACAAAAAGAGTGTAATCTTATCCCTTTAATTATGCACACGATTTTCTCACTCCATTTCTGTTTCCCTTCTTCTTCTCCTCCTCCCTCCCTCCGCCTCCTCCTCCTCCTCCTGTCCAACCCCTCCCCACCCTCACGCATCCCCCTCCTCCCGCCTCCCGCCTCCCCTCCTCCCTCCTCCCGCCTCCCGCCACTCCCTCCCCACCCCCTCCCTCTCCCTCTCCTCCCGCCCCTTTCTCCTCCTACGGCCGCCCCCTCCCCCCTCCCCCTCCCCCTCCCCCTCCCCCTTCCCCCTTCCCCCTTCCCCCTTCCCCCGCCTCCGCCTCACCACCTCCCTCCTTCCGCCTCCCATTCCTCCCGCATCCCCCTCCTCACGCCTCCCTTTCTCCTCCCCCTCTTCCCGCCCCCCTTTCTCCTCCACCCTTCTCTCCCCCCACACCCCACGCCCCACCCCATCCTCCTCCCTCCCCTCCCTCTCTTCGATCCCTCCGCCTCCCACCGCCACCGGTCCATTCTTTATTTTCACCGGTAACGAAATCTTCCGATAAGGTAACCAATTTAGTTTTATTAGGTTACTAATTTATTTTGGATGTGATGCAGTTGGTAATCAAACTTCATGTAGTTGGTTACCAAATCATTTGATAAGGTAACCAATTCAGTTTTATTAGCTTACTAATATATTTTGAATGTGATGCAGTTGGTAACCAAAATTTATGCAGTTGGTTACTAAACCTTCCGATAAGGTAACCAATTTAGTTTTATTAGGTTACTAATTTATTTTGGATGTGATGTAGTTGGTAACCAAATTTCTTATAGTTGGTTACCAAACCATTTGATAAGGTAACCAATTCAGTTTTATTTGATTATCAATTTTATTTTAAATGTGATGCAGTTACTAGTCAAAATTCGTATAAAGGTAACCTTTTCAATTTTTGTGGGTAACCAAATCGTCAAAAGAAATTCAGAATAGCAACTCCGGTGGCGGCTGCGGCGGCGATGTGGCGGCGGGAGAGGAGGATGATGAACATTAGCTCCTTCATAATTTTTAATTTTAATTTTCTCATTTTGATTTGAATTTTGAAATATGGATTTGAAATTGTTGTTAGTGACAAGATTTGAATTTGAATTTGAATTATTAGTTATCCTTGATTTTAGGTTTCTTTATTAATGTGAATTGTACTATTTTTGTAATATGAGTCCTAACTACACTCTTTTTGTAATTATTTAGTTGATGCACTTTTCTTATAATTACTTTTTATTTGTTGTATACTTATGTAGAGGACCCTAATTACATCTCCACATATTCAATTGAGTCGACAAAAGTTTTTATATTAGGAGGACAAGAAAAGATTTGCATTCATTTATTTATTACTAAACAAGGACAATTAGACGTCACATGCAAACAACCCAATATTAATTATAGGTCCTAAATGCTCCCTTAAGCAATAATACTAGCTAATATTAATTCCATGATCAAGCATCTAGCAAGGACGACCATATATATATATATATATATATATATATATATATATATATAGAGTCCGAATCAGGTCCGGACTCCCGGATTTTATAAAATCCGGACTTTTTTTTTTTTTTTTTTGCTTTTTTTTTGAAACAACTAAAAAAAAAAAAATTTATGGAACTGAAATTTTTCCATAATACAGTGTTTTGGGTGTGATTTGGATGCATATACCAAAACATTTCTGTACAGTCTGGACAGACTGTACATACATTGGTTGGTATAGGTATTAAAAACACACCCAAAACACTGTATTATGGAAAAATTTCAGTTCCATAAATTTTTTTTTTTTTTTTTTTAGTTGTTTCAAAAAAAAAAAAACAAAAAAATAAATAAATTTTGGGGTCCGTATTTTAAGTCCAGTCCGGGAGACCGGACTGGATCCGTGGTATATATATATATATATATATATATATATATATATATATATATATGTAAACCCTAAAGAAGCATGCCTGCCTACATTCATTAGAAAAATATTTAAACCATTAATTAATTTTCAGCTTTCAATTAAAGCTCAATTATCGCGCCCACAACTTTCTCATAATTACTTTTTTTTTTCCTGATAAAATTTCCCCCAGGTACCTAATTAAAGAGTGAGAGACAGTGTGTATTATTATTATTAATTTTTTTTTTGCTAAATAACAGTATGTTTTTGCATGATCATATGCATGCATGTAAGCGTATATTGGGTACGTCATGAGCTTTGTACGTTGATTTGAACCAAATGCAATAAAAAAACAAATAAGAGAGTCAAGCTTGAACTTGGCTAAACTTGTGCAATATCATAAACCTTGAGAACAAGATGACGTGTACGGTAAAAAATGATTCAATACTAATATATATAATAATTAAGCCAATGACTTGTTCACTTCTCAACTGAATTAAATTAATTTAGTTGATCGAGTTAATTCAATTCAATTAACTCAAATTATATGTTAATAAATTATTCTTTATTAAGTTTATGAATTATTTATTAAACTTTTATTTTTTATTCCATTCATTTTCTCTCATGCACCACCATATTAATTATTTCTCTTCTTTTTCTCTTTCTTATTAGGTAGAAAAATTCAAAATTAATTCTAACAACTTTTAACTTCATTAATATGTAACTTCACAACTTTAATAGTATACACAAATATTTAATTATTTATATTTTTAAAATCATGTAAGTGCATACTTTTCTGTGTACTACTTGTACATATTCACTACAAAAAAAATACACATTACTTATCAACATACTCACACGAAAATTATATATATACATACATATACATATACATAACGAGTAAAAGATATAAGTATTCATTCACTTTCCTTAATTCCTTTGTTTTTGAAAAATTAATTTGTCATTACGATGTAACTTAACACCATCACTTTATATGTGTAAGATGAAATTTTACAAAATTGATCAATATAAATTCTTGATTCTTTTTTTTAATATTAACGAGTTTAATTTTTTAAAAATATAATTGATATATAACTTACATGATTAACAAAAATACCTCTAAAATTTTAACATTTAATAGAAATATAATACAAATATTATTTTAAAAAACTAGTCCGCATAAATCGTAAGCTTGTGGTACCCAAAAACAGGAAAGGATAAAAAATTGATAACTTTAGTCAAATGCAATTGCACCACGTGTCTATGAAAGGTCATTTGGAAAATGTAATTAAGAGAGAGGGGGATGGGGAGGGGGATGGGCACGTACGTACGTCTGATCTAGCTGTGAGACAATATGGTGAATAATCATGCATGCCGACCAGGGCCGCACCCTATTGTCGGACACTCGGTCTACAAAAAAGCTAAGCTCTAAAATGAAGATAAAAACAAGAGGCAGAGAGCAGTGACAGGTCACTCAGCCTCTCCAACCCTTCCCCTTCAATTCTCTCAAGTACATACCAAATCCACTCCAATATCCATCTTTTGTCTCCTCTTGGCCGTTTCCCTTCTCACTCCTCTGCCAAACCAATTTATCTAATAAAATACAAATGATTTGAATTTTCCGCTCACTCAATAAATCATCTAGGCCGTCTAAAGTTTGAGATAAATTCCACCGTTCATACATCTATCTAATAAAATACATCTATCTATCTAATCTATCTAATAATGATTTTGAATTTCCCGCTCACTTAATAAATCATCTGGGCCGTTTAAGTTTGAGATAAATCTCATTGCCCATACAGTGCCGGAGGCACGTGACCCAGCTAGTATATAAATAAAATGCATATCAAATAAAGAATTCATATAAAATAAAATTAAAATCCAATTTTCACCTCAATTTTTTTTTCAAAAATTAATTTGCACCTTAAATTATTTTTTCGATTAAATATATCATAAACTTAATCTCAGACAATTAAATATACTACTCGTTTTTTTGATTAAATCTTCACCAAAAGTTTGACGACATCATAGAGTCGGGAGTATTCTATATAGTCACATCATCTCAATTTTTGAACGATTATTTTATTTCCACACATTTGGGATAAAAAGTGTCCTAACAAACCCTAATTTCCAAATCAGTTGTGCTAAACTTCCACTGCAATGAAATTTTAGAGCTAAGTCGCAATATATTGTTCTTGCTTCTTTCTTCACCATCTTCACAAATTGGTCGAGTTTCATAAGTAAGATGTGTCGATTGTGTCAATTTCTAATAGATAGAATCGATCATGATGCATATGCACTAATGAATTTGAAAAAGTAATCTCTTATATTTTGAAAAAGTAATCTCTTTATTTTATTTGTTAATGAGTTGGAAGTAAATAAATATGAGTTTTTATTTATGTATCGCATGGTTGTGCCTTATTTGTATATACATGTATTCTTTTTTGGTATCTTCTATTGACTAGGATTATGGTGATTCTATTTTCCTTTTTAGTGTGTGTGTGATTAATTGTGTTTATTAAATTTTCATATGCAGTGGATATTGACTAGTATTTCATTTTTTTCCAAATGTAATAAATGAAGTAGAGCCACAATTCCTAATATGTGAACGAGGGGAAGTTATCTTTGGGGTGGGGGAGGATATTTTTTTAACAACATAATATATATTTAAAAAAATGGTATTTGAAAAAAATGCATTGATATAGATCGTAATTGATGTAAGTTCGTTGAATTTCATCAAGTAGATCACCACATTTCTATATTTCAATACATTTTTCAAGATCACGTTCTAAATAATTAATATCTCATTCTTTACCTTTCAATTTTTGGTGATTTTAAATAACGTTGTTATTGTTCAGGGGTAAGCAGATATATTTGAACACGAGGCTCAAGAGTCAGAGGCGGACCCAAAGCCAAGGTAGAGGGGGCACATGCCCCCACTGAATTTTCAGGAAGCCTCTTCATATATATATATATATATATATTTATATATATATACTACAATTATTAATATATTCACAAATTTTAAAGTTTAGTGGAATTAAAGTACTACAGTTATATTAGTACACTACTATTATATTACTGAAAAAAAGAATATGCTACTATCTTGTTAAAATAAAATACTACTATAAGAACTTAAGTATTTTATTGTCTCGATCAATTACTTCTCCTAAATACTAAGAAGGTAAAAACAGAGGAGTTACAATTACTAAAAAAATGTGATATTTTTTAGCATGATATTTTTGTAACTATTAAAAACAAGACTATCTTACAACAATTTTAAGCAACGAAACTTCGAAAAATGTTATTGTAAACAATATTTAAGAATTATTTAATTTTGTGATTTATTTTATTACATTTTTATTGTAAGACCCCAACTTTTATGAATAAAGATGATTTTTCTATAAATATCATTTTTGAATATTATGGAATAAATTTGATATAATGTTATAGTTGGGGGTAATATTTATAAGTTTTGCAAAATACGCAAGTTATTATATAATATTCGATTGGTCGGGGAATATTCGTTTTAGCAGGGAACATTTGTACAACGGCATAATCATTGGTGTACCCCGCAATGAAATTATTGTCGGATTGAGAAAACAACAAAAATATTTTATGAAAATAACGGCGAAAGTTGTACCGTTAACTGTTGAAACACCCGGTTTTAAAAGTACAGTAATACGTGTGGTTGTATAGTACCACACGGTATTGATTATTGATACTTACGTGAGAAGTCACTCAGTTTTGTTCAATTATTGCTACAATAATTGTTGCATAGTATCTCACGTTATTTGATTCAATTATTGTCGATATTTATATATTATTAAATCAATAATTGAGATGACAAAGTTATTAATATTATTATTTACAATATTAACGATGTCTAGAAGTTCTGCCAATGAGAGGTTTGGTCACCTAATTGCGCGCCAATAGGGAGAAATCCTTATAGGAAAGCCCCCTCTTTCCTGGGAACGACATGGTCGATTAATATTGTGAATTATAATAATGATGATAAATGTTGTTAAATATATTGAGGTGTCTTTTTATGAAGTCACGGAAGTTTATATATATATCACTACAAAAAATGGGCCTTTAGCAACGATTTTTCGGGCAACGACTTTATAATTCGTTGCTAAAAGTATATGTTTAGCAATAAAATTTGTCCTTCGTTGCAGATTGTGTCAGGCTTTCACTTTTTGCAACAAAATTCATAAGTCGTTACAAAATATCGTTGCTAATTCATTGGCGAGAAAAAATTTCGTTAGAAATTCGTTGCAAAATTTTTGGCCACTTGATTTCCCATCATCGAGGGCAACGAAAGTTTTTTTGTTACTAAAAACGGGGTTTTAGCAACGATTTTTCATGTAACAACTTTATAAGTCGTTGCTAAAAATGTATGTTTAGCAACGAAATTTATCCTTCGTTGCAGATTGTGTCAAGCTTTCACTTTTTGCAATAAAATTCATAAGTAGTTGCAAAATTTGGAAACAAAATTCGTTGCAAAATTTCTAACCACTTGATTTCTCCTCATCGTGGGCAACAAAAGATTTTTTATTGCTATATTTCGTTGCCTAATATGGACGACATTTATTGGCAATAATTTTTATTTTCGTTGCATATTTTATACAACTTTTTGCAACAACTATTAACATACGTTTAGTACTAATAATAATAATAATAATAATAATAATAATAACAGTCATAAAAATAACATACGTTTGGATAAACCTGTTAAGTTAAACACAATAAAAATTTCAAATAAATTGCAACTCGGACATGACTTAACATCAAAAAATTGAAGCCTTAAAAACCAAGGAATTCATCTTACATCACACATTATAGAAAAGCCAACGGTTTTTCATAATAACGAAGGCAATTATTATTATTATTATTATTATTATTAGTAGTAGTAGTAGTAGTAGTAGTAGTAGTAGTAGTAGTAGTAGTATTGTTATTATTATTATTATTATTATTAGTACTATTATTATTATTACTACTGTTATTGTTATTATTATTATTAGTAATAGTAATAGTAGTAGTAGTAGTACTATTATTATTATTATTATCATCACGCAATTAGTTATGTACATTTATATATGTACGTAACAGATCTAAGGAAAGGGGATCTATTTTAGCTCGAGGGAAATGATTTGTTCAGTTATAAATACTAATCCTTGCAAAATAATAACAACTAGGCCCATGTGCTTAAGTGGTCATTGGATTAATATTCCAAATTGAAGGTTTTTGGTTCGAATCTATGCATCAACATATTTTTTGGGATGAAGTTCAATATTCACCACGTCAGCCCGTCCACGTGTAAAATAAAATAAAAAATGCCCACGCAGATCTGTCAGATTCAACATATTTTTTGGGATGAAGTTCAATATTCACCACGTCAGCCCGTCCACGTGTAAAATAAAATAAAAAATGCCCACGCAGATCTGTCATGTATGCCACGTAGGCGCCACATACGCAGGTCAACGCACATGTGGCGCATGAGGCTAGAAGTCCAAATTTTTTAAAGTTCAGTGGTCAACTTTGCATTTAACGATATTTTAAACATGAACAAATGAAATGTTACATAAGATTAAAACTAAATTGTATTTAGTTAATAAGGTTATATATATATAGTTATTCGAATACAAATTTCAAATAGGAATACGAATTCGAATATATTTAAAAATTTTCGTTTTCATTGGTATTTTTGTTTGTGCATCATAGATTCATTTGTAATAGCTTATCAAATTCATAAACTTACAATAACATCTCAAATTCGCAAACCAAATGCATATATGGTGTCCCTTTTTTCATATTCTTATTCCAATTAAAGTGATATATTATAATGATATCGCTTAAAATTAATCAAATTATTATTATAAATATTGTCATTAAAATATGTTATATTTAAAATTTATGTCATAAATTATTTATAAATTTAGTTGTATTTTGCACCAGTTATTAAACTTATTTATTAAAAAATAAAGTTTAAGTTGCTTTAAATAAACTATAATGAAGAGATTTTATATCTAGTTGTTCTATTATATCAATAATTGGTGATTATCGAGAGCATATATTAAAAAGCAACGAAGAGCTTTCGAGGGAAGTGTATACAAGTATTAAGTTATATTTATTTACGTCTGAATGCGTCTGAATGCATCTGAATGAGTTTGAATTTGACCGAATAAGTCATTTCAAACTATTTGTTTTACATTTGTTTTAGTCATAATTGAATTCTACTTGTTTGTTTTATTATTTATTTAAGTATATGCATGTGTGCTCACTACAAGAAATTGGGGCTCTTACAAAGGAAATTTTGTGAGTGAATTGTTTCTTTCTTAAATAAGCCTTTTTTGTGAGGGACTAATGAAGAAATTTTTATTTATGAAATAAATTTTATTCACAATATGTAATTAGTGACAATTATTTTGTTAGGGAAAAATTCTTCATTACTTTGCTTGAAGTAAATCTTAGAGAATCAATGATATATTTTCCCAAAAATATTTCTAATTTTAAAGATAGATATTAAATTAATATAAAATAATTTTTAAAATTTTAAGTATATATTCTATTAAAGGTACATGTGATATTTGAATTTCTTGTCAAACTAAATAAAATACTAAACAAATCTCAACATTAAACTAAATATATATAAAGTAACTATGAATATTTTTATATATAAATATATATGTAAACAAATATTCATATAAATATTTATAAAAAATATTCATATCTAAATTTTATAAATTTTAGATGAAATATTTATAAATTTATAAATAAATATTTGTTTATAAATATTTATATGAATATTTAGAGATAAATTTATAAATATATATATATATATATATATATATATATATATTCATAGTTACGTTATATAAATATTCATAGTTACTTTATATATATTTAGTTTAATGTGAAGATTTAAGATGAGTATATATATATATGGTAATAGAATTTATCTAATGCATAAAATATAACATAAGAAGCAAAAATATCACAACTAAGTTTTGAACCTAAGACCTATGAGTTATTGGGCCATTATGCTACCACTGAGCCATCCAAATTTTTTAAACGACCGCCATAACTTGTAGCGGTAGACAGTGTAGCACATGAGCAAATGAGGGACATATGAGTAATTTCTCATGTCGTTACAGCCTGTAGCGGCAGGGGAAAATCCATTTCAATTCGTGCCATCCAATGTTGCGATCAACGGTATAGATTATGGTTGTTGAAATAGTATCCGTGACAACTGATTGCCAAGCATGTTAGTCCCGGGCCTCCAATCCAAATATACCCAACCTCATCAAACCTGAATATTATATCTATGCTTCCCAATGTTTCCTATTTCTAGATAGAAGTAGGATATACTTACACGTACTCCCTCACTTCGAGAATGAAAGCGATGATTGATTTTATGCGAATTTTAAAAAAAATATCAAATGATAAAATTATTCATATTTAAATTCTCATCTAATTGCATATTTTCTATACATGACTAGTGATATTATATAAATATTTATAAATAATAAAAATATGACATTTAATACTAAGGATATTACGCACAAATTATTTTAAAAAAATAGATTAGTTAATATAAGTAAATATTTAACTTGAGATTATATAAAATAATAAGAATTTTTATTCTTAGACGGAGGGAGTAACTTAAATCATGAACATATTTTTAGGTCCAAAAATAAAACATAAAAGAAGAATAGTAATGATATACACGTAGCTATCATAAACTAAAACATAAAGAAGAATTATCATAAACTAAAACATAAATAAGAGTTATCAGTACTAAGAGAAAACATAAAAGATGAAGAAAAATTTATTATATTTTATGAACTAAAACAGAATAAAGTCATTCTTAATAATAATTTTTAAATAATTTATAATATTAATTATTTTATTAATTAAAATATTAAGTTACAATAATTCAAATTTTAAAATTTTATAAATTGACAATAAAAAATTATAATAATTAAGACTCTTTTTGTGGAATAGATCACAAAAGAGTTATATTTTAGTTTTTTATTAACTAATTTATGACATCCTAAGATTTAAATTTAAATCTACTTAATTTCTTAAAATAATAATTTTATTTACAATATTATTTTAAAAATTTTTTTATAATATTAGTTGTTTTTATAAGTTAAAATCAATTTTTTTAAACGAGTCCCTAATTTAATTACCAGTCGTGTACTTAGTTTGGAGTTACACGTGAAACAGAGAGGTTTCTCCTCTCCACAAACAAATTATGTCTCAGTTCTCACCGTCTTGCTTACCCTAACCCAAAACCCCAA
>CM035095.1:11374213-11849213 GCA_020205505.1 Panax japonicus | reverse complement strand
CGCCCAACCCAGTACATACACGCGCGGCCGCGCACGGCACCGAATAGAGTCAAATATGAACATTTTTAAAAAGAGTTTGGAACCCTTTGGACTCTCATTTGCGATAATAACAGACGCGAAACTCTCTCCCTCTCCATAACTCACGTCTCTATCTCTCTATCAGTTGAAGATTGAAGCCGTATATCTCTCTATCAAATCCCCACAACTTTCTCCACGTTCAAAGCTCAACCACCTCTCATTCTCTCTATAAAGCAAGGGTTTCTACTTGGGTTGGCATAAACAAGCGTGAAGGTTATCAATTCTCAAATTTTCATTCTCTCTCAGTAAGTTCATCTGCACTTTCAATCAACTATCTGCAAATGCGTCCGAAGAGCCGAAAGCTAGGACGGACAGCTCTGCGCCATAATTTAGGAACGAGGCTGGGGTGGACTGACTGCATCTCCCAAACCCATTCCGATGAGCATAGTCCAAGAGTTCTATGCCAATACCAAAGTCACCATGAACGATACATCTATGGTTCGTGGTGTTGAGATAGCCTAAAGACCCTCCGCCATCCAAAACGTTCTGAGAATCATCGCAAGACCACCAACAGGGGCGACCAATTGGATCACAAGGGCACATCTGGAAACGGACTTGGAGCTTGTAATCGCTGAATTGTGCGTGCCAAGCACGAAGTGGACTTACAAAGTTGGCACGACCCAGCCTCGAATATTTCCAGCAGCCGCACTAAATCGATATGCCAAGGCGTGGAATCTGTTCATTTGTGCCAAGTTATTGCCTTCCTCGCATCAGCACGAGATCACAGCGGAAAGGGCTATAATACTGTGGGGCATAATTACTGGCGAGTACATTGATGTGGGGTATTTGATTCATCAAAATATTGTGAAGTATCTGAGGGAAACTACCACTGGGAGCATTCCACACGCTTCAGTGGTAGCCATGCTATATGCGCATCAGGGGTGCAATTGGGGCAACGAACAAATGCAATATCCAAGTCAGGACATCACCCACGCCACCATTGCAAAATTTGAGGACTGGGCAGGCTGTGAACCAAACCTGCGCGGAAGAGGATTCATTTTAAGGCCCACCTTCCCCGAGTCATCCCAGCAGCCCCTTCAGCCCGATGAGGCAGGCCCATCCACTCGAGCACACCCGGTTCCTAGCAATCGACATCTTCGAAGGTTGGTGCGCAAAGTTAACGTCATGTATGACAATTTTGGACGTTTGCTACGGGACTCACTCGGGCCTTGGCAGAAGCCTTCGCGCAACAAGGAACAATGCTAGAGTGGCCGCAGTTTGGAACCACAGTGCCATATCCACCACCAGATTCACCACCCGTGGAGGGTGGTCAAGCCGATCATTAGAGGAGTTTTTCTGTACCCTTTACCTTCATTCAATGGGGACATTGAATATTTTAAGTTTGGGGGTATTGGGGAGCATATCATAGTAGTTTAGTTTTATTTAATTTTGCATGTTTATGTGTTTAGTATGTTTTAATTGCATGTCTCTCACATATTTTTTGCTTAATAGAAATTCTTGCCTAGCCAATGATGATAGTGAATTGTGAAGGATTTTAGAACATGTTGGATAACACAGCTTAGATATAATGTTTTACACGATGAGATTCATGTTGCTGTTTAAATACTTTCGGTATGCACAAACGTGTTCACAATCACTTGTAGGTTTAAGAAGTTGTGTTGCATTGCTTGATAGAACATGTAGTTTTAAAAAGAGAAAATGTGAAAAGTGTTGTAGACTGTATGAGCCATTGACGTGCAAATTTTGGTAGAACATGGGTATGCTATGAATAAAAAAATAATTAAATAGTAATAACGTGGCTAGTCTTGATTCAGGGCCTTAGCTACTTGAGTAAGTACGCCCGAGGGGATTGTCTCTACACCTAGCGCTTTTATGGTCTGGGAGTCGTTGGTTGAAAGCTCGCTAAGGGGTAGCAGTGTGCCTAATGGATTGAGACATTGCACAGTTATGTAAAAAAAAGAAAAAAAAAGAAAAGAAAAATAACAATAATCACTGTGGAAAAGTGCGTAAATCGCCCTCGTGTGTAGCAATAAAGCAATAAACCCATTGTTGAACCTTAGTTTGTGTTGATATGTTGAAACAGTCTGCGTTATATGAATATACATGAGTCTTGCTTTAGACTATAATTTTTTGTTTAGAGTAGTGTAACATATGTATTCTTTGCTTAGATCTAGTTTTGGTGAACATCACACACACACACACAGCATCTCTATAGCATATATGAAAGTATCTGAGTGTATGATGTTATGTCTATAGTTTGGTTTGAAATTATATTCTTGGATCTCGATGATTCACTGAGGTAATTTAGGCTGAAATTCTGTTATGGCAGGGATTATGTGAGACTAGTTTACATCATAGAGTAGTTGCATATTTTTGTTGTTGCATTTTCATTATTCATTAGTATGCATTGCTTAAGGGCAAACAACAGTTCAAGTTTGGTGATATTTGATAAATGGTATTTTTACCTACTAATTGAATACCAATTCATGTTAATTGTGTCCATCTCAAGTACATTTTATTGTATTTTAGTTGTATTTCACATTATTTTGCATTGCATTTACTTAAAACTCCTTTTGGTGAATAAGTGCAGGAATCGGCTTAATTTTGGTGGTATTAGAAGGCACGTGGCTAATAGATGCGTGAAGGTGAGGTAAAAACGAAGATGTGCATGGCATGGAGGTACAATGAAGCATGGAGACCAAGCATGGAGAAAGAGATCAAGCATGAAAGATTAAATAGCAGCAACAGCATGACAGAAGCCAAAAACCAGAACTAGAACCTGCAGAGTGAAAGCCGCGCGACAGAATAGCCTGGGGAGCGCGCGCCCGTGCGAGTACCCGGCCAGACAATGATATATACTGCAAGTTACGCGGCCGCGAGCAGGACAAGTGAAGGGGACGCGCGCCCGCGTGAGAGGCCGACTGGACAGGGCAGACATTCTGTAAGTCTCGCGCCCACGCAAGATATATGCTGGAGAGGCGCGCGGCTGCGCGGGATGCTGATGCTGTAATTTTGTTTTAATTTTAAATTTTAATTAAATGATTTGTAATTGGTTTTTAACGATTCTAACTGGTGTCAGAGATAGACTGGATAATTTTGAGCGTATTTTTATCATAGAAACTAGGGTTTACACCTTAGGAGAGATTCCAACGTAGAACGAAGCCAAAACGTCTACTTCTCTAATTCTTCTTGGGATTCTCTGCCATTGTGAATTTCCATAATTATTTACTGGATTTCTATAAGGATTTAAACGTTGATCATTGGTTTTTATTCAGCGATTGGGTTTGATCGTTCTATCTTTCTTATTTTAATTATTTGTTTATTGATCATGTTTAGCGTTGATCCCATATTGGCTTTTGGTTCAGTCATGAACTAAACTCCATTATGGGATTCTAACGGATTTTAATATGTAGTTTGGTTGCATGCTTAAATGCTAGGATTGTTTTGCATATCATATGGGATATTTATCATGATTGTTTTACATGTATGAATGCTTGATCACCATTCATCTCAGTATTTGTATGGAATTGACAATGAACATACAAGTATGGATTGTAGTCATGATAACATGCGAATATGGGTCTGTTTTATATGGCTTGCGTATTTTGTGAACCAGATAGACATATACTGTTTCACCGTATGAGCTAGAATAAGGACTTGAGCTTAAAATCAATATAATTGTAATTTCACATAGGCATATAGTGATTTTGGTTGTATTGGTGATTACATGGAGTCTAACATCTGTAGATGTTGTGTAAGTAGCTTATAGTGCATTGAAAAATGGTTATAACTCTATTCGTGCTCTTGGCTATTTTCCTGTGATATGTGAGCACTTCTTGCATGATAGTGGCGATTAGATGAAATATTAAATGAAGTTAGGGTCCCATTATTTCCAGATTATATTTATTCTATTTGTATTCTTATTTTTAGTTATTATTCATAATTAGTTTAATTCAACACTTTTAGTTATTAGTCTAAGCATATAAATTCGGTGAGTTAATTGATGCATGATAATTTAAATTTAACAACTTTCTCTGTGGGATCGATACTCTACTTACTTTGTATTACTTGTTGACACATGTATGTTTGCATGAGTTAGAGCTCTTTTATTAGAACTATAAAAGAGGCAACATGTATTTCAACAATTTAACGGTAAAAGACTTGTCGTTATTTTATGAAAAGGTTATTTCTGTCGCTTTTTATATCCGACAGTTATTCCGTTATGTGGTTCACCAATGATTGCGTCGTCGTAATAATATTCTCCGGCAGAACGAATATTTTATAACAATTTGCTTACTTTGTAAAATTTTCATATATCATCATTAACTGTAACCTTTTATCAACTTAACCATTTACTGAATAGAATAATAATTATAAGAAAATTTTAATACTTATATTTCATAAAATTCAGGGTCTTACATCAAACATCGTAAGTACAATAAATTTTGCAAATGAACCCTGCCTAATCATTTGAGTAAAAAAATGCCTAACAATAACAATGAGCAAATCAGTCATGCAATTTTCTCTCTTGACTTGAATTTCTTTAACTCAACTTTGAGCTTTTCAACCTTTGCCCTCTCTATATATGTGCAATTCTTCATCTTTTGTCTCTAATCTCCCAATTAATCTTGGAATCACCGCTCTTACACGCTCACATAATTGGGTGATATTTTACCTAAATATCCTATATATTACGTCACATGTACACTTTAAGTTTTCTGATGAAAATTTGGTTAGAAAAACGAGTGGAGGGTGCATTTAATTGTCTAAGTTTGAGTTTAGAATATTTTTAATCCAAAAATTAATTTAGAGTGCAAATCGATTTTTGGAAAAAATTTGGAATCCAAATTAAATTTTAGAATAAAGTACATGAGTGAGTAAAATTCATGTACTCTTTAATTTATATCTGTTAGTGCATGCTTAATTAGCATATAATTATCAGTCCACATAAAATTATTCAAAATTCACTCACTTATTGTTTAGGTTAGTAGCAAGATTTTTACATGTGACTGCAACTTGAGAAGAATATAAAATTACTTGATCTATAAAATACTAATGATACAACTGTAAGGTTTTATTATTATTAATTACTAATTGGTTTCGATTGCAAGTCGTTTTGAGGTAGGTTGTTATGTATAGTCGTACGACTAATTGGTCAATCTCCATTATATTATTATTAAAATGGCAAGACCTTAAAACAATGCAACAAGAACGAAACAATGGTGTGATTTTCTATTCTTTTTGGACCAGAAAATTTTCTATCTTTACAGCACCTGGTCAAATCTGAAGGTTCCTATGACAGAGAACAAAAGTAACAGGTGGACGCTGTCCAACTCACTGTCACCATAATTTATTTTTTACAAGTCATACATAGTTGCACCAAGTTGTGAGTATTGAATAATAAGTATTATACTTTATTCGTCAAACCTATAATATATTTCATATTATTGAATAAAAATTTAGAGTATATAATGTCAGATAATAACTACAAATTACGTATCTCTGTCTTTAGATCAATCTCTCTCTAGCTAGATTCATATATATAAAAATAATTAGCAAGATGTCACTCAAGTAATAATCCGATCTATAATTCCTCGAGCCACACCACCCACTGATGAGTCTAATATTTTTTTGTGGGTGGGTGGGTGGGTGGGTGGGGGGGGGGGGTTCAACTTGTTCAAACCTTACTTTCCAACTATCTAACACAATTTTTAAACCTCCATTAACAACCGTATCATTTCTTCGTCCCCACGGAGAAAGACAAATTTGCAAAATAATTGTGAACATGTTGCCTACTGGACCATTAGTTTCGTTCCACCACTTACAACTATATCTACACACACACACACATACACACACACACACACACACACATATATATATATATATATATATATATATATATATATATATATGAATATATTCGCCATTATTAACTAGCTAAGTACGTAGCTAGGGTTTATATTTTTTTCATATAATTAATAATTTCCATGTGATCTACGACGTTGCATGATATGAGGACTAGTTGGTCCCTACAATGTCCCTTGTGCTTCGTGTTTATTTTGTCATGGGAATATGATTGGCTAATGTCCACGTACGGACCATAAAACAGATAACGAAAGGGAGCAAGATTGTAACACCCCCTTCTCGAAAAGGAAAGGGAGGTCACGTGCAAAGCACAACAAACCTCAAAATAAGCGAACAGAGCACTAACAACTTCAAAATATGTAATAATGATATCTATCAATGAAGTACTAATTATAATTCTCCAACTAGAGTCAAAATAATCAAAACTTAAAAATCGAAACAACCTAGATCGATGGTCAAAGACAACTCTCTCATCACACTAGCCCTGAAACACCCCTGCAAACCTGCCGGGAGAAAAACACAGCATGAGCCAATTGCCCAGTACGGATTTGGATAATCTCCAAAGTGTAAATACGGACGAAAATATAATCTCCAAAGATCTGAATGAAATATATCTGAATCAACAGAATTGACGAAACCAATAGACGATTAAAGAAATAACGAACTGAAGTAACTAACTCAATGAATTGAACTGAACAAAAACAAACAAAACTAATACAATAAAATAATAGGCTGAAACAAATGGCTGGGGTTATTTCATACCAAGTGAGCTCAAAAATATACCTTGCCACACAGACAAGTCAAAATAATGCCACACAGGCAAGTCAAACTAATGCCACACAGGCAAATCAAAATAATGCCACACAGGCACATCGAAACAATGCCACACAGGCAATCACACATTGGACCGCGAATCCAAATGTATGCAAATCGGATAGGTGTGTTTGGCACAACATCACCAATCCGCAGAACAGAAAACTAGGGTTAACCCATACGCCTCCCACAACAAAACACCAAATGACCCATTTACTCCGGAGCCCAAAATGGAGACGCCGTGGACTAATCACACCGCCACGGAAAGTGTCATGTCTCTCGTGCCAAGACGACATGCCTGTGGTACCCCCACAGGTGGTTATAGCTCAGGTATACGATACGGTATATTCTAACAAAAATACCATGTCACAACACATGCGACATAATACCAACAAAAGGGTTCTATATGTACATGTTGAACCAAATCAAATTATAATCACAAGGTTTCAAAAGGAAGGTAGCAACATGTACCGCTCTATAATTATCGAAATAAATATTAGACATGATAACCTCATTCAAAGAGTACAAATGCGAGTTATATGAATCAACTCCAAAATGAAACTAATATACTTATTTCACAAGAAACAATTATGTGAAATAATAACGAAATTCGAACAAGCGACAAAACGAACAAATCAAATTTAACAAGAATGTCGCTGAAAGAGTACGGAATCCGTACCTGATACTTCCAACCCATTTATAGCACACTCCACCAAATCTTACCCTCAAATGTCAACGATATCAAATACGAAACGTCATTCGCAACCTAAACATATTCACCTCAAATTAAAATAATCCAAACTAATAATTCTAAATAATTCATAATCTATTTAATATGTCTTTAATTATCGCCTTTTCGTTCAAACTAACTAAACAAAATAATAATAAATATAAGTACACTTATAAAAATATTCTTTCATCTTTAACCCATTGATAAATTCATTTTATTATTATTATTATTATTACACTCCATATATTTTCTTTTTAATACCATTGTACTAACTACATACTTATATTTATTCTACCTCTGTTTCACAAGAAATACTCATTAATTGATATCCTGAAGTAAATTCGAATTAATTACAAACTTAATCATAATTCCCAACTCTGTTCTAATATATAAAAAAAATTTCTAACATGATACCACAATATAATATATAGAACAATACTTTGAAATTTAACTACATGTTCCAAACAAGCTAATCTAATTTATACTTTATTTATTTGCTAGTTTTAATTGAGATTCCCTCCAGGCATGACTTATAACAATAAACAATCAAATTAATTAAGCTTGCAAGATCCGATCATAAAATAACTAAAAAAAAATACCCAATAATAAAAATAATGGTATTACCTTGGTTGGAAGAATTTTTCTCTTTCTATTTTCTATACTCCTAGCCACCTTTCTCTTCACTTCATAATAGATGGAATCCAATACAATTAGGTTTGAGTCATATATATAATTAATCTTCCTTGTCCTAATAGGATTTATAACATTGAACTTAATTAGTTTTAAAGCCCAAATTTACAAGATTAATATTTTCTGTCACTTATTGTTATAGCCCACAAACATTATTTTCAAATTCACCGAAATAAAAGACAAGCCCAATTATTCTATTTAAAACATAGATTTAAATGCTATTTACTTTATTTATTATTATTATTATTATTATTATTATTATTATTATTATTATTATTATTATTATTATTATCTTTTTACCGGGTATTACAAAGATCCCTACCATTATCATACACGGCATTTGTCTAGGTTTATGTCACTAATTGTTTCTTTTTATTGATTTTTTTAATTATTTTTTTCTTTGAATCTTTAATTGCGAAGCCTATAGATGTGGTACGTGTCCACAACTAATACTTCTTCTTTTTGAGCTTCGCATTAAGAGATTAAGTTTGTGCAAATAACTTTGTGGTCCTGCTCTCATTTAACTCAAATTTTCCATAGACTAATATTGTTAATTGAGTATCTAGTGACAGAGCCCAACACATAATAGGGAGTACAATAATAACAAGAATTGAATTTATGTAACTTTATAATTACATGAATTTATAAAGTTGGATAAATTCTGAATAACAAGAGTTGTTGTTCTATTATAGTAATAACCCTACAAGAATATTAATTTATCCAACCTAAACCCTAAAAATAAATGAAATTCAATAAACTTAAAAAGTAAGCGCAAAACATAAAAGCACCCAAATAATTTAACCTACCTGATCACTACTAATTAATAAATAAAAATGTATCAAATATTTAAATTGTCTATAAATATCAAAACATAAATTATATTAAATCTTGAGAGAGAACTCTTTCTGTGTCATCAAGCTAGCTTATAACCGCTCATTCTGGATTATATATATATATGATGTTTTCTTTGATTCTTGGCGTCGACATAATCTATCTATCTTAGTATCGTCAAAAGTCAAAACCATCAAGAGACAATGTGAAGGCTGGACATGGAACAAAGGCCAGAGTCGTCGCACAAATCATGTGTTCCATTTAATAATTTGGTTGGCATTTAATTCTTTCATCATCAGATTATCATCGATCGCTAGATCCAAAACGATGAAAATGTGATTATAGAGTCATTTTTAAGTGAGATTAATTCCAAATCTTATATGTATTTTATATTCATATTTATAGAGCATACACAAGCTATAATATTGAAAACAAGAAGGAACAGTCAGGATAAAAAATTGAAAATCGACATCCACTACTATTATTTGTTGCGGACGGTAAAAAATATACTATCAGCTATAGTAGCGCTACTAATACTAGGACAGTAGGACGCTAATCAGGATAAAGACAAGGGTTTAAGTTTCTTAACTCAGTTAAAAATGAGTTAATAAAACTTAAACAAAATCAAACCCTTATTCTAATTAGCGTTTGCTATTTGATATGTTTTTTTACCATTCGCTACAATTTAGCTGATGTCGATTTTCGGTTTTTAATTATGGCTGTTCCTTTTTTTTCCAATGGTATAGATGGTGTATATCCTATAAGAATTTATAACAAATACATTCTATTAATTATTTACTTTTATATATATATATATATATATATATAAAAGTTGGCTAGCTTTAGTCAAATATGCCAATATAGCTTTAGTCCTTTTATTTAGTATATTCATATAAATCATTTCAAAAATCTTTTTGATTCTAATTCTAGTGGATCGAGGGGTTATTCTACACTAATTGTCAGACAAAGAAGAATAATATATGATCACTAATAGTTAAGAGGATTCTCAGGATCGGATCACCTTAAGGAAAAGGAAGAACAAATAAGTACAAGAATCTTTTATATTAATATATATATATATATATATATATATATATATATATTTCAATGTTACTTTATTCCAATCCCCTTTTTCCCCCATTAATTCTTCTAGTATATATCCGTAATATGCTCTCTCTATTTTTTGACTATGAATTAGTTGGAGTTAGTACATTGAAAGCTTATATTTAGAAACCTCTTAAGATCATAACTCTATATATATTAGCCATACGATGGAAGTCTATATTCGGAAACTCTATATATAAAAACACGAATCTATATTAGCCGGTCAAAATTTTAATATTTCTCATCATCCGATAATCATATTATCAACATATAATAAATCATCATAGATTCATTGAATAATCATTGTTCTTATTCGGTAACCTAATATTGAAAGTACTGGATATGCATATTATATATTTATATAGCTTATAATATGTGTGTTTGTCAGCTACTTTTTTTTGCCATTTTTATCCCCATCATCTTCATATGTCCTTTTTTTTCTCTTGTTTTTCTAATGTTTAGAATTTATTCATTGTGGTACATGGCAGTAGTTATGTAACAATATTAATTGCACCGAAAAGACTTCTTTCCAATCTTGTACGCACAAAAATATGTCAAGACTCAAGACAACACGGGGCTATATAATTAGCGTGGTTTGATTTGTGCTATTATTTTTTGTTCAACCATTTGAGTTTTTGATTATAGGAAGGAGGATGGTTAAATTGATATACGTAGCAATAGTGCACGGAGAATTGGAAGGTAAAAAAGATGCAATATGTTTTAGAAAAAAAAATAATTACAATAGTGCACAACCCTAGGGTTCACTTCATTCACCTTGGTGAAATTTAGGTCGGTCAATGGGTCAAATCATAGCAAATCATGCTCTAATCTAATATGTTTCACCAAATGTGAGAATGAATCAATGATCTCTGATTAATTACATAATGAATTATTGATTTGTCCCATGATCTACCTGATTTAACGATATAGATCATGATACAAATCGACTCGATCATTTTAAATTTCCTTCTCCTTTGTTGATTTTCATTATTGTACGAATAATTACAATTTAAAGAAAACGAATGACTATTCAAAGTTGCATTACATGAGTTCTTTGAAGACGAGAACAATTAAGCAGCTTTAAAAAATATTTTCGTTCCATTAATATATACCTTCAGGGGATAAACTTATGGAGATTAAGAACTGGTAAAACTTTATAAGCTCTAACTAATTCTATTCACTCCTATATTTTCTAATAAAGCACAGTTCTATCCATAAAAATATAAAACAATTAAATTGTCACGTGGGCCTAATTTTACCCATGTTAATCATCAATTATATTTATTTAATTATTAATAGTTGATTTTGAGTATGCAAGTATGCTGCTCTTCTGAACGAGTGTGTGCGGCAGTGAGAGTGGAGTGTTTATTTAGTGGATTAGTGGGTCAAATTAAATCAGATTCATTATTTGAACCATTTGAAATATTGATCTAATGGATCAAATTATTATAAATCGGAGAATAAATGAGCTGAATCTTTGATTCAATAAATTGTGTTGAAACAAATCAGATCAAGATTTAACTGAATGACAGCCCTAGCCAAATCCATTTATTTTTATTGAATTAATATTGCAGCAGCTTAGAAGTTAGAACAATCCAACACACACACACACATATTTTCTGCGGTCATTTAGTACCTTTAAGGTTAGGACGGAGTTTACATTTGTAACATGGGATAAAAATATACACTTGTACAAAAAGTTCCAATTTAAGAGAGACGAAAAGGTCTTTAGCTATTTGTCTAGACAAAATAACAAACTAACTAGTTTTAAGTAAAGTGGAAATTAAAATTGATGATCTTTTTAGTTAGATAAGCTCGAACACGATCAATCTCTGATGTAAAAGGTGACTTTAGTTTGACCGGTAATTAATTGGCTTGTTTGAGTTGCAGCCAATATCTTCTGCTCTAACTCCGTGAATTTCTGCATTATAGAATTCGGTATCCCCTTTGGGAGAGTTCCTCCACGATAATCCCGTAAATAATCCGGCGAAGCAACCCGCTGACGTCGCTCAAACCATATATATATACCCGTCCTCCCTCCGGTTCCCGAGAGTGTGGCCAGCGCCTGTCCTTTTCGGCGAGCCTCTCGATCAGTGGGTTCTGAACCGACTCTGCGACATGGATTTCTCGACTCCTATGTCGAGTCTTGGAAACATCTTCCTCCCTCTCTAATTCTGTCACTTGTGCATCTCATTCTTCTTGTTGGAGACATAAATCAACTCCTGTCTGTCATGCCCCCGATCTCAATCCTAGTGAGTATAGGTTTAGGATTGATCATCTGCCCCGCGTTGATGAGTATGCATTCTGACTTGTAGAGAATAGTTGTCGTCGAACCGGAGCCGACTGAGATTTTGCTGGGACCGATTTAGGGTTATTGAGTCTTAGCCTGTCTTTAACCAACTTGCGGACTTGATGCAGTATTGGATTGACCAAGGACCTCTGAACAGGAACTATATTTTCTTTACCCCTCGTCCATTTAACTTGAAAGAAAATTGGTGATTTTAATTCAACACTAGAACAATGCCCTCATTATAGTGTCAATGTTAACGTCGAATTCTGATCGTTCGTCAAATTACAAAACAACGAACTTAAAACCTGCGCAGTGAACAAACAAACACACCAAAAAGCTTGACTGCCGGGGCCGCTGATGGATAGGTATGATGTGAGAATAAGTACATGTTAAAAACGTCAATAATGAAGGTATGTAATTGCTTTAGTGAGTAAGATTAATAAGGTGTGTGTACCTCAAACTTAGATTACGACTGTATTTATACTTTGGTCGCATCGCCTCAATTTATCACGCTCGTTCCTGAGTAAAAATAAGTCTTATGTAGAGATTACTTATAACTCCAAGTCCTATAACTGAATTTGACTTTCTCAGAAATAAAAAGTCAAATAAGTTGGGAGATTATAAGAAAATTTGGACTGTGACCCTTCTAGAATATCAAACTTCTTATTGTCAATGTAAATTTGGATTGTGACCCTTCTAAAATATAAAACTTCTTATTTTCAATGTAACTATCTAGTCACGTGATTTTTCGAATCTTTCGGACCCATCAAACAACGCTCCAACACACAAACACACACATATATGCGTGTGTGTGTCTCCTATATAGGTAGCTTTAATTAGGTACTAGTGGAGGTGGTCACATGTTAAATTTAAGCCAAAGTAGTATGGTGTTGGACAGAAAGTAGCCTAGAATAGATGATCAATTTGTTAAACAGCTAGTTTTTGAAGGCCTGAAATGTTGTTTACTTCAAAGTATAATAACTGAATTTTGCATGAAACATATGCTTTAGGTACGTATTACTTTATAGTCTTCAAATGTTCTTTACTTCAAAGCTACATGAACTGTTGATAACGTCTGATCAAACATATTATTTAGGGGTGTGTATATATACACATAGTTTCTTTTCTCTTCTTTTTTTTTCGCTTTTTTGTTGTAAAGTTATGCCGCGTGTTTGCTGATTATATATATATATATATATATATATATATATATATATATATATATATATATATATATATATATCTCCCCTTCCCCTTCCCCTTCCCCTTCCCCTTTCCCTTTTTCATCTATATCTATTTAGATGAAATAACAGAAAAATTAATTAAGAGGATTAAATGAAATCAATCCACTCGTTCAAATTTAATTACACAATAAAACAACAAAAATAATGTTGTAATTGTCTTTACAATAATGGATGATGTTTCATGATAGATTGATATCTCCATTCAATATAGACTGGAAGGGACTGAAAAGGATCTTAACCGATAATTATATTATGATGAATATTAAATTATGCAACTATATATAAAGCTAATAATTTTTTAGTTACCATCAAGAAAATTTATTAAACTATGGAATATCCTTAAATAACATATATGATTATCATATATAATATACTTGTAATAATTTTCAACTTCACCAAATTAATGGGTCATAGTCCATGCATAACTCCTTAATTAATTTCATTTCTCCAAATTATGATCTTGAATTCTTAGGTCAAGTAGTTTTCGTGGTAACTATTTTAACCTCCTTCCAAATTAATTAGGATATATCCATATCAAGATTAGGCAATCTCCACTTCCACTAATATCAATAATAATAAAAGAGTAAAACCTTCTGCATAACTATAATAACACAAGCCTTCCATTTAGTTTTATAAGTAACGGTTAATATTCTGGTAAGTTTTTTCGGTTGACCAAATAGATAAATTATATATCTACCCTTGTATATTATTAAATTATAATTCATGATAAATAATATATATATATATATATATATATATATATATAAATGAATGAAATAAAATCAATAGGTGTGACATTTGGTTTATTCTTTTTCAAAGGGATGTACATTTTTAAAGGGATGTACCTTTCCAAAGAGATGTATCTTTTCAAAGGGATGCAACATTTCAAAGGGATGTAACCTTTCAAAAGGATGTAACCTTTCAAAGGAATGTATATCTTCAAAGAGATATTTGAAAACCTATAAATAGGTTCCAAATCTACCCAAAACAATCACTTCTTCAAGCCTTCTCAAGTTCTTAAAAAATTAAATTCATTCTTCATTCATTAAAAGTCATAGAGAGTATTAAAATTTTATTGATTCGTGGAACTCTTCAATTGAAATGCTTCTTGTGAGAGTTGAAGACCATTTTATCCTGGAAAGTAGACGTTCATTGTTCCATCCGTAAGCACCGATAGCGGGGACGAAATCTGCTTTAAGGAGAGACTGTTCAACAGTTTGGTTTTAAAAATTTTTGTCAATTGCATCTTGTAAGTCATTATTATAAAATTGTTTATTTTTTAATTCTGTTTATATAATTAGTATATAATAATAATACATTAGAATAACAGTTTATGACAATATTGAATAAAAGAAAATGTAATACTATTTCTTACTATCGTTATCTTGTAAAAAGATTTTTTTTTTAATAATTTTTTTATTTTTTAGAGTAACAACATTTGTCATTTTTACTATAAATAATTATGCCCAAGTGTGACTTATGTTTAATTTAATATTTGAGGAAAATAATTTAACATAATTTTTAATACTTTTCTAAATGGAATAATAAGATTTGTTTTGTAAAAGAATTTGTCTAAGTTTATATTATGTAAATTTTAAATAACTATAATTCTTTTGTTAATTTGAACTTTTTATGGTAAATTTTAATCTTTTGAGACGTAATTTAATTAGAATAAATGCATGTATGATTTTAATTTTTTGATAAAATGAATATTTGTTATTATTTGACATTTATGTTATTTAATGCACAAGTTAATAATTTAATTTCTCACATTAGGTTAAATGAAAATGAAAGCATACAAGTTTATATTTAGTAGGTATATTAAACATTATATTTTGAAGGATGCTTTGGACATTATATTCAAAATATTTGTAGATATTAGTCGGTCAATCACATTAGTGTTAATGAATGTTACATATTGAGTTGTTGACAAAAGGGATATTGACTGTTACTTGAAAATTTAGAGGAGATAGTGAGTGTTATTATGATTATCTCTGAATGTCAGTATATTTTACACATAATAGAATAACAAATCTAAATTAATTACAACAAGAATTGTACTCGAAATTATACCCCAAAAACACACACAATAATTTTAAAGTTTGCTTCCTAGAATTTTCGAATGCAAATTGTACGGTTCTATTGGGTTATTACATGCTCAAACGAAAATTATGAAACTGATCATGAACGTCCCTTTATAATAATATTATTATCTCTTCTTGTCGATCAGTACTCAAGCTCGCCTATATACTGTGGCGAAGCCATGATTGATTGACAGTGGGGTCAATAATTAGTGTATCAGATAATAAATTAAAATTGATAATTATAATAATAAAAAACGACTCAAATATATAGCTACAAAAATATAATATGTTATTGTTGTATCCATCAAACTTATCCACAAAAATAACTAGTAGAATTAGAATATAATAATTACAATTGCCCTCTACGTGTTTTTATTCGTTGAAATCGTTGCATAATTCTTTCATTGTCAATGCAATCAAATACATCCTTCTCGATGTATGTAATCAAGCAATCATTCATCAGTTGATCTGCCATAGAATTGCGCAACCTACTCTTAATTATCTTCATTGCAGAAAAAGCTATTTCAACAGTAGCAGTCGCAACAGGTAAGATTAATGCCAACTTTAAAAGCCGATATACTAAAGGAAATACAATATGTTTCTTAGTACCTACGAGCTTTCTTGCAAGACAGTCCGCAGTCCGCACGGTGGCACGGGTCTTCGTCTCTTCGTCTTCCACTTCCAGACTTCTAGTCTTCGTCAATCGCACCCTAAAGTTTTTTTTCTCTCTCTGTTAATGCCGGTTTGCTCTCTCGGTCTATCACTATCAGACTAAAGTCACTAAAGTTCTCTCTCTCTTTTAGGCGGTAGGTGTTGTCATGTTGAGTTGTTGACTTGCTTTGTATAATATTAAAAATTTTTAACTATTATGTGTGGGTCAAAATTGTGCCAAAAATAGGTTAACTGCTTTGTCTCAAAACCAAAATTTGAGTAGGGTCAATTGACCCCACATTTATTACATGGCTTCGCCTCTGCCTATATATATATATATAATCTTAATTTGTTGGATTGAGTCGTAAAAAAACAAAACATGGAATGTCTTGCAGGAGTTGAGGAATTAAATATAAGAAATATATCTATCATCACAACTAATAAAACTCCATTTCTTAACTTTGCATGATTTTTTATTTGTTCTGCACCTTTCCTTTCCTTTCGCGTTCCATCTTCTCGTTTGTAACAGTACTTTCAATAATTTATAAGTAGTTTTCAGAAACAATTATCAAATAAATATATATAATATACTATTCGTATATATATAAAAAAAATATTGATGAAAATATCAAACGGTTCTCTGTTGCAGTAGCCCTCACTAATTCATATCCAGACATACAAAAAATCGAAAGCTTATATGCTCAAGTTGGGTCAAATTCTGAATTCAAAATAAATTTCGGATCAAATTTTAAATTCGAATTAAATTAAATTCATTTAAATAAAAAATTAAATCGATACTATTATTAATAATTTAATTTATTATACATAAATAAATTTTTCTCATATCAAAATCTTTTGATGTAGAAATAAGGTGTTACGTATATAGTCACTATTTCTTCACCTCCTTTAAAATTCAATCATTGTCAAAGCTGTTTTATATTTTATGCCATTTAAGCTTTTATTATTAGTACTAAGAATCATTGCCACAGACGGAGAAAGACTGACAAATTTTGATGTGGAGAGGCCAGGCGAGACCGCGAGAGGCCGTCCGTCAGACATGCTGATGCTCCACGCCTTCCATTGAAGTACTACTTGATATTTTTCACATGTTCCAAAATGTTGTCACTCTTTAATGTATACACCCTCCTAGTACTAATTTTTTAAAAGTTAATTTAAAATATTTTAAAATTAAAAATATATAATTCTTTTAAATTTTAAAAGTAATAAATCACATAATTAGTACTAATACATCTTTACATAATTTGTATATATAATTATGAGACATGCACAATAAAAAGAGAGGGCTAATCTCTAGGGTATTTTAAAAAAATTATAATAAGTTTTAATAATAAATAAAAAGATTGAAGTCCCAATTTAGGAATGTAGTATAAGTACGAATAATTCTCATAATTAAGTATACAATTAACTATCAATACATTCACAAGACTAATGCCGAAAAAAATTCAATAATTAATTTAAATAAAGAAACAAGTCTCACATATAACAGAAAAATAAACTTCACATAAATATTAAAATAACTAATGGAGCTAAAAACCCAAAAGATCAGTCTCAATTTTAATAAATTTCTAGAATATTCTTCTCATAAGTTAAATCCTTAATACATGACAACACTAGAATTTTCCATTTCATTGTTACAATAAGATTGTTAATAAATAAATTATTTGGAGACATCACAACTTAGTATTACTCTCTCGATCTCATAAAAAGTGTTTTAAGTAATATTTTTACACAAATTAAAAAAATAATGTAGTATTTTTTTGAGAAAAAATAAATATTACTTTCATTTCAAATTATAAGATCAATATTAATATTTTAGAAGCTAATCTCAAATTTATATTTTCAAACTCAATTAAGATGAATTTATTTAATTTATGTTAATACAATTATGAATATCATAAATTATTTAAAAGTACTACTAGTACAAAAATTATTATTTCAAAATTTAAACAAATTATGTCAATTTTAAATATAAAATATTTTAAATTGACTTTTAAAAAATTAATATTAATCTTATTTTCAGGACAAAAAATAAATATAATTTGAAATTGTATATTTTAGACATCTTTCGTAAATTAATCATATATACCACTACGGATTATAACATGATCGAGTTTTCCACTATCTGCACTAGTATCTCTAATTATTGCGTTCAAGTAAATACCCGTCATATATAATTTTATATAGTTTAACATGTTTGAATGGTATCACCATTATATCTTGGAGTATTATTCTTAGGTGAAATTGGCAATTAATTATAACTTCAAAAAGGAGTCCATAGGATTAAATTTTTAAGTATAGAAGAGTTCTACAATAAAATTAGAGAATTGATATTTTTATAAATAAAAATAAAAAATTTTAATATCAAATTTAACGTCTAAAAATATAAATTTCCTAAATTTATGTGGATAAAAATTATAGACATATTATGTTTTTGTTGTATTTTATTTCTTAGAATTTCACATTAAAAATTAGCCCTGTACCCCCCCTCAAATAGTTATATACTAATTAAATTAATATTTATACTATTACATATTACATAATTAAAATATATGTAATTGTGTGTGTATATATTATTTCTTCTTACGCTAAAATGTGATTAATTTTTATGTATATATTACTATAAATATAACTAAAATTAAATTTTTTTTAATTTAAAAAAATTACAAAATACTAATCCCGGTGCATGATCTAAATTTTTTGTATTGTCCATGAAGATGAAGATAATTATTAAATTTAAAACTTTGTAAAAAAATAAGGTGAGTTTTTATAAGACCGGAGATGTGTAATCCCCCCGTCCCCATTGCATCCCTACCCATAACATTACTATCTAAAAAAGAAAAAAAGTACAACTATCAACAATAAGGATGCACTAAAAATCTCCCAAAAGTAGAGATAAAGAGATAATCACAGGGATTAAGCCCATACACAAGAAAGGCGTGGAATATCAACCGTCTATCGAGAAGGAGATAATGATGATCGAACTCTGTTTGTAATTATTCATTCCATATAAATTTACAGTGGACTACTCCACAACAGTAAAAATAGTAGTAGTAATTAGAAATGGATAGGTGTTGTTTCAGAAGGGAAAATCAACCGTTGGTGATCGGCCACGTCTCCACCATTCCAATTTCCGTTACCAAAAAATATGGAATAAATTCCGAAAAGATTTGAATGGACCCTGTTGTATCATGTTATGGGTCATAGGCACATAACATGTATGCACATGAATAATTCGTTTCCTAATGTAAAATTAATGTGAAAGGCCATGGTCATGGCCATATATACACATGGAAAATCACATCACACATACTACTAATATAAATACTAGATAAATAGTTTTGGTAATGATTACGAATGGGGCCGGCTATGATGGTAACGCATATAATAATAATAATAATAATAATAATATGGTATAATCAAAGTGAGAAGACATATAGATATAGATAGCGTAGAGACTATAGACTGCGCAGCCAAGCCGCCATTTTATTATATACTAGTACTACTGGAGTAGTATTGATTAATTTATCAGGTTGGGCTAGAGAGAGAAAATAGATGGAATGAAAGATGCCCAAACAGAGAAATACTACTACTCCACTAGTTACTAAGAGAAGTGAAAGAGAGGGAATTTAAAAAGCACAGAATTAAATAAGGATGGAAAGAATTAGGGAAAGAGAGAGAAGGATTCGCTATAGAGATGGAGAGAGAAAAAAGAAATTGAAAAAAAGGAGGCCCCCAAAATCAGGTATATAAAGAGAGAACAATAGCTCTGCCTGCAGTGATGAAACTAATCACTACTCTTGAAGAGAAGAGAGAACAAAAAAAAAAGCTCCTTAAAGCTTAACGGCCCCCTCTTTTTGCCAACTCCTTCTCTTCCTCTAGCTTTATCTGGTCCCCATAGAAGGACTCCTCTTATATTCATTCTTCTGACTAAATACAACAGTTTTATTTCTCACGATTTTCCTTAGTTTAATTAATATCCTTGCACGCTAATATATAGCTTATATACTTGAAGAAGAATCTCTGCTTCCCAGATCATCTTAATATATATCTCTAGTGAGTAGATAAGAGAAGAATGATGGTGGAGGATTCAGTGGTGGTGGTGGTGAGAGAGTACGACCCAGAAAAGGACTGCAGAAGAGTAGAAGAGGTGGAGAGAAGGTGTGAAGTTGGGCCCAGTGGCAAACTCTCCCTCTACACTGATCTTTTGGGTGACCCTGTTTGCAGGGTCCGCAACTCCCCTGCCTATCTCATGCTGGTAATTAATTTAATCGCGCTACCGCGCGTTTGTTTTTCCACTAGTCATTCATATTACGTACGTGGGTAATACCAATAATTCTTTTTCTGCATTTAGTTTTAATTCTATGAACTAACTAAGTGTATTGATTGTTTTAAAACAGGTAGCTGAGATTGTGTTGGGGAAAGAAGAGAGAGAAATAGTGGGGATGATAAGGGGTTGCATCAAAACCGTCACATGTGGTAAAAAGCTCTCCAGAAATGGCAAAACTCCCTTCCAAGATCCCTCCATACCCCTCCCTGTACACACTAAACTAGCCTACATCCTAGGTCTTCGTGTCTCTCCTTCTCACCGGTATGTATCCATTATATTTATACTTGTTACTTAGTCTTCTTTTTTTCCTAATGATTAAAACTTTACCAAAATGGGATAATGCTAATTAATTGTATTCTTCTTTTTCTTTTTTTATTTTACTTTTTGAAAAATAATAATAGTAGTACTAGGAGATGTAATGTTGGTATTTATTGCTATGGTTGCAGGCGAAAGAGAATAGGATTAAATTTGGTATGCCGAATGGAAGATTGGTTCAGAGAAAATGGTGCTGAATATTCTTACATAGCCACTGAGAACGACAACCATGCCTCCGTTAAGCTCTTCACGGATAAATGCGCCTACTCCAAGTTCCGGTCCCCTTCTATCCTGGTTCAGCCCGTGTTCGCTCACCGAGTCCGGGTCTCCAAACGAGTCTCCATCGTCAAACTCACCCCCTCCGAGGCCGAGTCATTCTACCGCCGCCGCTTCTCCACCACCGAGTTCTTCCCCAGAGACATTGATTTTATTTTAAACAATAAACTCAATCTGGGTACTTTCCTGGCCATTCCCAGCGACGAGAAGTGGGTGGGATCCGATCGTTTCCTGGCCGACCCGCCAGAGTCATGGGCTTTACTCAGTGTGTGGAACTGTAAAGACGTTTTTAAGCTCGAGGTGAAAGGCGCGTCGGTCGTGAGAAAAGGTTTAGCGAAAGACAACTCGGTTAGTGGACCGGGCTTTGCCGTGGCTGCAGTTGCCATCAGTGCCGGAGGTATTCAGGCCGTTTGGGCTGCATTTTCTGTATGGGCTGGGAGGGGAAGGCCCATTAGCTGTGAAGTTGACGAAGGCCCTTTGCGGGTTTGCTCATAACTTGGCTAAACAGCACGGGTGCGGTGTGGTGGCAACCGAGGTGTCGGGTCGGGAACCGCTCCGGAAAGGAATCCCGCACTGGAAGAAGCTATCGTGCGCAGAGGATTTGTGGTGTATCAAACGGCTTGGGGAGGACTACAGTGACGGATCTGTGGGTGACTGGACAAAGTCAAAACCTGGATTGTCCATTTTTGTTGATCCTAGGGAATTTTAATAGCTGATGATGTGGCCTTTTTACCCTCACTAAAGAATATAATCTTTTAGAAAAAAAACTAAGGAAAAAGTTGGTTCCCCTTTTTTTATTTTGTGTTGGATTACCTGGCTTTTCAAGTAGTACAGAATTTTCAAGATTTTGAAGGAAATTAGAAGATATGGAAACTTTTATCAAGGGGAATATCCAAAACTTTTCATATTTTTGTAGATGGAACTTTGCTTTATAGATAATCCCTTTTTGAACCAAACAGATCGTTAGTCTTTTATTTAAAGAAAAAGAGAGTAGAGTAGGGGGTGGCTGCTGGGGGAACTCATGGATTTGCTTTTTGTTAATTCTTTCAGAAAATGTGCCAAAACGGTTTGTGATTGGGGATTGAAAGCAAAATCCGTAATCGGAATATCCTCCCCTAGCCCGCCCTAGAAAAGACGTGTGTATGCTATATGACACCTTGTCTTAATAATTATCATGCTTTATTTTTCTCGGCGACACAAATTAGAGATATTGGGGTGGGGGACCAGAAAGGGTTGTATAGTTGGCCAGATAATAATAATGTCTTATTAAGGACAAACTGCTCCATCAAATTTATTGATATACTTGTCATAAAATGTAACATCTCAACTTTTAATATATAAAAATTATTTTTTTATAAATATTATTCTAAACAATAATCGTGTTAAATTGATAAAAAAGACTAAAGTTTAGAATGATATGTACAAATTATAATAAAAAATATTAAGAAAATATTCGATAAAGTATAACGGCTCCGAAATAATTATTGGATACAGAAAACGACAGAAATAATTTTTTTATTAAAAATTGTCAGCAGAACTATTACTTTTAACGGTTAAAATTTCAAGATGATAAAGGAACAATATCACACGATATTCCACAATAGCACAGTATTCTACAGTAACATGCGATATTTTACAGTATTTTATATTATTGAACCAATAATTATCATAATAACAAATGCACAGTATTTCACATTATTAAACTAATAATTGTCACAGTAGCAAATGTTGGGGGTGACAAAATTTTTGATTTTTTCTGTTTTTTATCAAACCGAATTGGTTCAAATCAGTTGATTCGGAACAACTGATAATCAGTTCGAATTCGAAAACTGGTATATACCAAATTTTTGGGACCATGAACGAGAAGTGGTTTGGCTCGTTCGATAAATACCGAACTGAGCCAATTGTACTAGTTACATTAATAATATTTCATTTTTATACTTTCACAGTTTCATTTTCTCTCAATCTCGGACCTCTCTCTCTATCTCAAACCATCCACCAATCCATCCCATCTATACTTTCACAGTTTCATCGATCCCTCATCTCCTATCGACCAACCTCTGAACTACACGCACCGTCGCCTCGAATCCCTCAATGACTCCTCCAAAATCAACTCGTTCGGCGGTTTGTGTGGACCCCGAATTTTATGAAATGAAAGTATTCAATTTTCTTATAATTATTATTTTATTTAGGAAATGGTTAAATTGATAAAAGGTTAAAGTTAAGGGTGATATGTAAAAAAATTTCAAAGTAAGCAAATTGATATAAAATATTCTTTGTGTCGGGAAATATTCGTTTGGTCGAGGAATATTCTTTTGTCGGGGAATATTCGTTTGACGACATAATTATCGGTGGACCCCACAACGGAAGTATTGTCGTAGTTAGAAAATGACAGAAATATCTTTTTATAAAAATAACGACAGAAGTTTTACCGTTAAACTGTTGAACTACCCGGTGGTAAAAGTACAGTAATACGCGTGGTTGCATGGTAGCACACTTTATTGATTATTGATGCTTACGTGAGAAGTCACTCAGTTATACTCAATTATTGCTACAGTAATTGTTGCATAGTATCTCACGTTATTTGATTCAATTATTGTCACATTATCATCTTCATAATATTTTATATTATTAAATCAATAATTGAGACAACAAAGTTATTCATATTATTATTTACAATATTGACAATGTCTAGAAAGTTCTTTCGAGAAGAGGTTTGGTCACTTAATTGCGCGCCAATTGGGAGAAATCCTTATTAGAAAGCCCCCTCTATCCCGGGAATGATCTGGTTGTTAAATATTGTGAGTTATAATATTAATGATGAATAATTATTGAAGTATTAAGAATGTGTTTATTAAAAATAAGTTATTTACAAAAGTTAGAGGGGAATAATGTAAACTTGTAAAACTTTAGGGGTACTAAAGTGTAATAAGTTAAATCAATATGGACTATTGGTGGTGGTTTTAATAATAAACCAATCTGGACCATTGATGGTGGTTTTAATAGTAAATCAATCTGGACCATTGATGGTGATTTTAATAGTAAATCAATATGGACCGTCGGTGGTGGTTTTAAAAGTAATCAATCTGGACCGTCGATGGTGGTTTTAAAAGTAAATCAATCCGGACCGTCGGTTCTGATTTTAATAGTAATCAATCTGGACCATCCGTTTTAATAGTAAATTAATCTGGACCATTCATGAATTAGTTACTATTTAGTCCATTCTCCTATAAATAGAAGCTTAATTCTTCGTTCATTCTCACCAATTCACCGAGATTCATAAGAGAAGTTATAGAGAGAGAAACTATAGAGAGAAAGAAGAAGAGTATTCTGCTATTTTACTATTGCAGTATCTAATCTTCTACTAAGATAAGGGATGTTATTTTCATTTGGTAAGGGGTATTATTTCTTTCGTATCTATAAGGAATACTATTTTTCGTATTCATCCTTTAATATGTTGGAATAACCTGTCTACGCGGATTACGTACCGTATGACAGGCGAAAATCCTTTTGCAGTTTTCGTATGTTAATTCTTTTCATATTCTTAAATCTAAACTTACTATGATAAGTATTGCTTCTATAATCCTTGAAATTATTGGAATATCCATAAGTTTTGCGCTTCATCTAGTATCGTTTTATTAGAATATTGATCTGAACTTTCTTATTAAATATCAATATTTTCACCCGGGGTACTATTCATAGGTTACTATTCACCCGGTTTCTATTCACTATAATATTATTCACTCGGGTATTCAGGGCACTTTTCATGCCAAGATACTATTCACGAGTTACTATTCACGAATTACTATTCACCCAGTTACTATTTACTCTAGTATTATTCACTCGGGTATTCGGGGCACTTTTTGTGCCGGAATACTATTCACAGGTTACTATTCACCCGATTACATTCACTCTAGTATTATTTACTCGGATATTCGGGGCACTTTTTATGCCGGGGTTACTATTCACGGGATACTATTCCCGAAGTACTTTATTCACGGGGTACTATTCACCCAAAAAATATATTTCTTTTCCGTTCAAATAATTTTTGATACATGAATATTATTCTTGAATTTTACTCCACAAAGCAGTATCATGTTGATAATTTGAATATTTTTAAACTCTAGATAAATTTAAAGTCTTTAATATTTATCCTTGATTTCGTTTGATTAATGCTTATATCATTGTCATCATCCTCATGATTATATTGTGATGAAAGTCATCTTCGGCCAAGGGTACAAAAATGGACTGTTTATTATTGGTTTTAAAGTTGTATATATTTGACTTACGTGCAAAGATGAACTGTTGATTGATAGCTTTGGCCCGTAGTGCAAAGATGGACAGGTGTATGACATGATCATGACCACTAGTGATACTAACGAATATCCTTGGCCCGTAGTACAGAGATAATTCGATGATGTGGTTGTCAGGATCATGACTATAGTTAAATGTCTTTGGCCGTAGTGCACTGGCAGACAATTGATTGGTATGATCATTGTTATTACATTTCAATATCTTTAGCCCTTGGGGTAAGAATATTGAGGAAATATTCTATTAAGCCTTTGTGAAAAGGAAAAACTATTGATTTACATGATTATAAATATAAATTATGAACTTAATTATAATCTTTAGTGGTTCAGGTGACGACTGGTGATGAAAGTTCTCATTGTCTTGGGTACACCAAAGAACTGTTGATGAATATTACATGAATGAAATATTAACGATTAACTTTGAATTTGGAGGAGATATTAAACATTATGTTCTACTTGACTCTTCTAATGGATTGTTGATTCCGCTACAATTATGGTTGAAAACTTTTATTATCTATCATATGTTCTAAATCTCTGATTTATTCTGATAAAGGCTATTGATAAATTAATTATCTTAGCCATGATATTCTTTACTGGGTTATATGTGCTCACTCTTTTGCTTCACAATTCCTTTCAGGTAATAAGAGTGTAGCTAGGTCGAGCGGGGATAACAAGGGAATAGTGTGATGGTCCGTGTAAGACCCCGAATATTATGAAATAAAAGTATTCAAATTTTTCTTATAATTACTATTCAGTAAATGGTTAAATTGATAAAAAGTAAAGTTAAAGGTGATATATGTAAAGTTTACAAAATACACAAGTGGTTATAAAATACTCATTGTTATCGGGGAATATTCACTTGGTCATGGAATATTCTTTTTATCGGGAATATTTGTACGACGGCGCAGCCATTTGTGGGCCCCATAACAGAATAGCTGTCGGATGAAGAAAACGACAAGTATGAATTTTTATAAATAACGGCGTAGTTGTTACCGTTAACAATGTTGGAATACCCGGTGGTTAAAATACAGTAATACGCGTGGTTGCACAGTAGCACAGTAGCACACGGTATTGCACAATATTTTTGAATTATTGATTCTTACGTAAGAAGGCACTACTCAATAATTGTTACAATAATTACTGTTCAATATTTTATTTTATTGATTCAATAATTGTTGCGTTGATATTTTATATTATTGTTGTTTTAATAATTGTCACTACAGAGTATTTCCCATTATCAGATAAATAATTCATATTATTTGAATAATATTATTAGATAACATTATTGGCAATGTCTAGAAAGTTCTGTCAAGGAGAGGTTTGGTCACCTAATTGCGCTCTAGTAAGGAGAAATCTTTATCGGAAAGCCCACTCTTTCCTGGGAACCACCTGATTGTCATAATTGTGATTCTGTAATATTATTTGTGAATAATTATTGCTCTTTGTCATTTTGAGAAATCAACAGTACGGTTAAGAACCAAATTCAGACTACGTCGACTGTGGTGTGTGTGTGTGTATATATATAATTTATCTTTTATAATAAAAGATAAATTTATTTTTACATTATGTATTTTTACATTATCTTTTATTTTTACATTATGTTTACATAAAAATAAACTCATCTTTACATTATAGCCATATGGCTCTGCCGTTACAGCCTGTAGCGGCAGGCGTGTATTAAATGGTAGGGGCAGTAATGTAATAAGCCTAAGGACAAAAAGGAAAAGGGATTGCCGCTACAAGCTATAGCGGCAGAGAGAATATTTGACCAATTATAACGCCCCCAAAATAGGTATACATCACCCATCTTGAGTCGCCAGAAAATACACTATAAAAATCATTTACAACTTCATTTATACAACTGTCGTGCAAAATACGACGACATGTATACTGTGAGTTTAAATACAAATACATATACCAACTCTGACTCATGTCACAATTGCACCTTACATAAAGGTACAGTCAAAAAATGTTTTAGAAATTAAAATCTTTAAAAATTACTCAAGGAAACCTTCGTACATAGGAGGCCATGAATCTAAGTTATGATAGATATCTATATGTCCAGAGAATTATCCTTGGTTGACCCAATAGACCCAAAAGAAAAATGAGAAGATTACTATCGTGTTCCTTCCAATGGTGAGTCTTCTCTTGACAAATAACTATCTCCACTGTCTCCAAGTAAAAATTATATTTCAAATAAACTCCAAGATCATATAGGTAGTGCACATAGATATACTCAGCAAGTGGATTTGCACAATCCTGTCTTATGATAACACGAGGTTGTATAGTCATTAGACATCTTGTATGATAGTGACAAAACACCTTTCCAAAGTTGGGTTCGCCTCACCCTATTCGGTTCACCAAAATTAAATATCAAATGGCGTATACAATACGACACACTTATCTAAAGTTCTCAATAAAATAATTTTCATACTATTTATGGAAAACTTCAACAGCTATAGACCACCGTTCTGTTCCCCTGTTATTCCCGTTCGACTCAGCAACACTCTTATTACCTGAAAGGAATTGTGAAGCAAAAGGGTGAGCACAACTAGCCCAATAAAGAATATCATAACTAAAGATAATTAAATTATCAATAGCTTCTGTCAATAATAAATCAGAGATTTAGAACATAAGGTAGATGGTAAAACTTTTTAACCATAGTTGCAGCGGAACGAGCAATCCATCAGGTCTATTATCTTCTCCATGTTAAAAGTCCACTAATAATGTTTTATCCCTGTAACATCAATCAACAATTCCTTTCCGCAATCATATGAATAACTCATAATCATAATTATGATTCTGAATTCCTTTTCGCATACAGGACGAAGATAATTTTTATCACCTATCTTCACCTGAAACATCAAAAATCATGGTTATACCAAATCACAATCTCTGCTCATAATCATACTAATAAATTCATCTTTGCACTACGGACAAAGATATTCATTAACAATTCATCTTTGTACTACAGGCCAAAGATATTCATCTTTGTATTTTAGAAGAGTCAAGTAGAGCATGATATCTACTATCTTCTACGAATTTAAAAGTTTATTATCAATCTTTTATCGCTGAGACTCAGCTTAATAAATAATCCACATCATGGAATCACCCATGTACTACGGCCAAGGATATTCATTAATATCACATCCATGAATTATCTATGCACTACGGGCAAGGATATTCATTATTATCACATCCATGAATTAATATTTCATTGCTGAGACTCAGCTCAATAATTAATCCACATCATCAATTCATCCCTACACTATAGGCCAAGGATATTCTTTTAGTATCACGACCACGAATTATCCATGCACTACGGGCCAAAGATAATCATGTTTTCATCGATGGTCCTGATCAAGCCATAAAACAATTCATCTTTGCACTCTTGGCCGAAGAGAATCCATAGCCATAATCATACCAAAAACTGTCCATCAATGCACTACGGCCAATGAGGACTTTTTCCACATCATTTGTAACATTACGGTCATGATTATACCGAATAATCCCTGATCATAATCATACCAAGTCCATTTATGCACTACAGGCCACAGATGACTTTCAACATAATATATACATGAAGATGATGACAATGATATAAGTATTAATCAAACGAAAACAAGGATAAATATTAAAAACTTTAAATTTATCCAAATATTATCAACCACTCATAATCTAATATTATTAATATCATAACAATAATTTAATCACTTCCTAAACTTATAAACAATTTATTTCAATTATTTACAATTGACCAAATAATGTATTTATTCATTCAAAAATGTCATACTCATAAGATTTTATCACCAATGATTAAATCCCTCATCAAAAATCTGTATTTACCTTATATAGGATTTTCAAGCCATAAAATTATATTTTCCAACTTTGTTACTTCACATAACATATTTAAATCATATGTTCATAACTAAACTATTTTCATGAAAAATACCAAATTAGTCCTAAAAATATTTCTTTTCTGGGATTTAGCAGGATATAGTCCAATAATAAACATATATTTTTCTCGGAATTTTGAAAATTTATTTATTATTTTTCAAAAATCAATTTCTAATTAATCCTTAAGAAATTAGCTACCTCAAGTTTAACTCCAGAAATTCCAAAATCTTGGCAGGATCTTACACATGTTAACGTGAGCTTCCAGTTTAAATTTCATGGTCATCAGAGTTATAGAACTTCGGTTATAGCATTTTTTGTCGAAAAAAACCTAAATATTGAAATGGTCATAATTTGCTCATTTTAAGTCGGAATGAGTTCATTTTTGGACAGGAGGTACTTTATACCATATACTTTCATATCCCAAAAGGCCGAAATTTTTCTCACAAATTAAGTAGCCAAAAATGCCCTTTTAAAATTTCTGGCAGTAGCAATTTTCCCATTTTTTACTTTTTTGTGCTTTGCTAAAATCAGTTCACACGAAAATTTACAACACCTTTTCCAGTGTTTTCACTTGGATAAGTTAGGAAACTCATAGATCTAACTCTAGAACTTGACCACACTCAAAAATTCGAAATATAATAGGAGATATGGTCAATTGAATTTCATGTTCTATTTTTACCAAAATCTGATTTTTCAACCCTTTGTGATTTCTAAGAAACTTTCATGTTTTCATATAATAACCAACATAACTCATCATAACACTTACTAATACTTCATATACCCATTATTTTCATCAGTCCGATACTTTTATTATGACTCTCATCATAATCAACGTAATCAAATTATTTTTATAATTTAATAAGGAATGAATATAAAGGATCATTCACCATGCATGTGATAATCCACATAGACAGGTTATTCCAACAAAATAATAAAGAATAGAATAACAGAAGGATTCACCATGCGTGCGATAGACTGCACAGACAGGTTATTCCCAACAAAATAATAAATAATGGAACCAGGTCCGGCGTAAACTCACAGACAGGATATTCTGACAGAATAATAAATAATGGAAACCAGGTCCGGATATTTCGACAGAATAATAAATAATGGAACTAGGTCCGGCGTAAACGCACAGTCAGGATATTCTGACAGAATAATAAAGAACTGAACCAGGTCAGGCGAAATTCGCACCGATAGGATGTTCCAACAGAATAATAAAAAATAGAATAATAGAAGAATTTCACCATGTATGCGGTACTTCGCATATACAGATTATTCCAACATAATAATAAAGAATGGAATAACAGAAGAATTTCACCAAGTATAGGGTAGTCCACGTATACAGGTTATTCCAACAGAATAATAAAGAATGGAATAACAGAAGTTCTCTTCATGAATATAAAAGAAATAATATCCCTTACTAGTACAACAAATAATATCCCTTACCTTTGAAAGAAGAGTACTTCGACTGGTAGGGCGAGGATATACTCGAACAAAACTTGCACTATGCTCAAAGCTTTCTTAAACTCTAAAGAAATACGCTCAAGATTATAGAAGAAGAACTCTCTCTATAGTTTCTCTCTCTAGAGTTTCAGTGAATTCGTAAGAAATAATGAAGGAATGAGCTTCTATTTATAGGAGAATGGACTGCATTTACTAATTCATGAACGGTCCAGAATGATTTACTTTTAAACGGACGGTCCAGATTGATTTACAATAAAATATAATAGATTCTATTTATAATCTAATAAAACGAATAACTTTATAAAAGTATTATGTTTTATATAAAAAGATTTTACTATGCAAATACTATGCAGGCATTATACAAACACTATGTATAATAAAATATAATATATTCTAATTATTGTCTAATAAAACAAATAACTTTATAAAAGTATTCCGTTTTATATAAAAAGATTTTACTATTAGCCTAATAAAACGAATAACTTTATAAAAGTATTCTGTTTTATATAAAAAGTTTTTCTGTTTTATTACATTAATAATACTAATAAAACAAAACTTCATCATCACTTACTTTGAAAAATTTTTAAATGTCACCCTTAACTTTAAACTTTTATCAATTTAACTATTCACCAAAATAGAAAAATTGAATACTTTTATTTCATAAAATTCGGGGTCTCACACCAATCCCAGCCTTCCATTGTCCAAATCAACGGTAATCAACTTGGTTGCTGAACAGTGTCCATAGCAAACATTTGCTACTGGATGAATACACCATTAATCCAGAAATCCAACGGCCTAAAGAGAAACTGACCGCAAATCATAGTAGCTACTAGAATTTAATTTTAGGAAATGTTAAATCCACAACACTTTTTGTTATTTCCACAACAAAAGTGTCGTTGTAGATAAATAGCAACGGTGAAAACCGTCGCTATAGGATCTATAGCAACACTTTTGTTGTGGAAATAACATTTCCTGTTGTGGATTTAACAATTTCTTTTGTTTTTTTGTTGACCTCTACTAAGTGTAGCGGCCAGGAGAAATGTCTAAATTAAATACCCCAATCTTAGTTAAATTTAAATAGTTTCAATGTATCAAATATTTGTATAAATAATTTTTTAAGTAATAAAATTTAACATTGTCAGCTATATATAATATATTTATTTTTATAAATAATTTTTTAAGTAATAAAATTTAACATTGTCAACTATATTCAATGTATTTATTTGCATGAATAATTTCTCAGGTAATAAAATTTAACATTGTCAACTATATTCAATGTATTTATTTTTATAAATATTTGTATAAACAATTTCTTATGTAATATAATTTAACATTGTCAAATATTTAGACAATTTGATTATTGAAAATTTAAACCCTATATTGTAATACAACTTAAAATTACCTTATAAATATTTTATACATTGAAATTATTTAAATCTAACTAAGATGGGGTGTTTTAAAATATTTTTATGATCTCTACTCTTAATAGTGGCCAATAAAAAAAATTCCCTAACAGCTACTAAGAGTAGCGATTAATAAATAAAATATTTCATCTTTGGATCGTTGGATCTCTGAATTAACATAATAAGATTTATTTGTTGAAATAATATACATAATAATCATTTGCTATAAATCACTACCTTTTATATATATATATATATATATATATATATATATATATATATATATATATGGAAAAAATGTGTGTACACAGCTGTGTATTACACAGTAGGCTATAACGACGATTTTTTGGACTATAGCGACGGTTTCACCCGTCGTCATAGCTATTCTGGGTTATGACGACAGTTTACCGTCGTTATAACCCAAAAAATCTGTCGTCCTAGGCTTACTGTGTAATACACAACTGTATATATACATATAGCCCTATATATATAAGGGAATTTAGGTAATGTTTTGTGAGTAGTTGGATAATTTCTAGAAGCGTAAGGATGACAACTTTTTGAGGTAGTGCACTTGATAAAATGTATTGTATGGTTTTATATATATTTAGAATTTGAATAAAGCTTGGAATATTTGGAACTACCTACACTTTTCTTTTAAAAGATGAAACACATAAAAATTGACATTATCGAATTGTCATGTCGGGATTTGATTTAGATTTAGATTTAGATTAAGATTAAGATTAAGATGTGCTTATGGGAATATAATGAGGTCAAGTTAGATTGGATTTGAAGAACATGGTCCAATATTCTAACACCCCAAATGGACCCCAAGTAACCTCTCTTTTTTAGCAAAGAAAACACTACCAAGTACCAACTTACCTCTCTAAAATATTTTCATTACAACTTATTTTATTCTATTCTTCATTTTAGAATCCTTGACACTTTTATTCCTTCATCATAGTCTCGTTAAACATGCAAGTAGTTTTTTAGGGTCAACATTAGAAAATCACAAGTAATTATTTATGCAAAATGATAAATATGATGACAAAGTTAGATCAACACTCACTCACGTGAAATTCTAAACGATAAGATAGAATAATAATGTATAATTTTTTTCTATCCCACGTAACCACATTGATATTTGATATCAACATAAAATTATCGTCATATATAACAAAACTAATTATTTATCGCTCAATCCAGAGAGGAAAAAACTTGTATCCCAGGAAGATTTTCTTTAGGAAATTATTAAATCCACAACAGAAAATGTTATTTCCACAACAAAAGTGTCGCTATAGATTCTATAGCGACGATTTTCACTGTCGCTATACATCTACAGCGATACTTTTATTGTGAAAATAACAAAAAGTTATGTGGATTTAACAATTCCCTTTTTGTCACGTTGGAACTAGTGGGCCGAATGAGCTGAGCTCGGTGGAGCCCAAGCACAAGAATTATACATTCAATTACTCCTTCCTTTCCAAAGCTTCCAAAAACCTGCATTACATAAGCTGTTTCAGTAAAACAAAAGTTATTTTCTCATGCTGGTTTACTGTAATTTTGCAGCCCTAGAGTCTGAATTTACATGACATATTTTTAATGGACTGTGGTACAGTCCTAATCAAAACCAACACCTAAATTTCATCTCTAGCTCTTCGGGGCAAAAAACTGACATGGAAACTTAATTCCAACTAAAAACTAATCATTCAGCTGCTAATTCTTGAACCATATATATACTTCTTTATCCTCAGAAATCCCTTGTTCATCTTAAAGACAGTTAGAAGCAGTCGGGTTTCTAACATCCTAATGAAATGGGTTGTACAAGTTTACATTCTAATCAACCTACCAGACACCTGTTTTCTTCCATCTCTATGATAATTAGTCCCTTACTTCTTGAAGGAGTCAGATTTTGTTTCCTGTGTGAAAGCAATGTCCTCGGACAAATCAGAGCTGCTGCAGTGGTCACTTTGCCTCTCTTTGTTTGACCAAAGCTTCGAAAATATCTGTTCGGATATGAGCACACGTTTCACTTTACTATAAGCAATTTTTTCACCATTCGTTTTGGTACCATTGTTCACATTCCCTTCATCCCTTGACCGTAGAGTAACAAGCTCCCCTTTCATAGCCTTGAGCTCCTCAACTGTGGGCATAGCATCCCAGTAATCTTCTGTGTTGGTTGTTGTGGACCTTGAACTGCCACCACCAGAACCAGATGATGTAGCCCTGATCTGCTCCAAGAAGAGGACCTGTACAACAACACGCAATGGGAGTCGCACATTCTGCACTGCATGCACGCAAGCATATGCTGATAGCTTCTTGCACTCCATCAGCTTGAAAATTCTTTTTCGCTCACTCTTGCCGATTCCCGGGTGTTCCTGTCCAAAATTTAATTAGTTCAACAAATTCATCAGAAACTAGTCTTCAAAGAGATAAGAGGGCCCTATAGAGAATGTGGTCAGAAATCCGACCACAACGACCGAATTGATACTAGATTACCTAATATAAAAGATTTCAAAATCATCACAAACCTCCCTTTTTCTTTTCTGTTGCAATTTCTGGATTATTATATGATGATTTTTGAACTTTCCATATATAGAAAAGACATTTGTTATGTCAATGACACCAAAGAGATATTAAATGAATGGAATTAGGGGATGTTTAGTAGTCCCGGAGCTCACTGAACACTAGCTTAAACGAGGGCTACTTTCCTATGCGAATTCACCTCCGGCATTGGATTACTAAACTTTGAAATAAACCCCGAAAGGAGTAACTTCAAGGTGTCAGAATCCAAAGCTATGCCATATGGAGCCATCCTTAAGTTTGAGTATGCAAGAGAAGGTCTTACCTTCTTGTTCCGGCGTCCGCACTGAAAGAACACACCCCGTCTTGTCTTAGAGAATCTCTACACAGGTAGAACCGCTGAACGCGATTATTCCCCGGCAACTAACATCCTGGCCTTTGTCTCAGCTGGCGTGCCCTAATTAGGTTCAGTGGTTATCTACGATATTAGAGTCCGGAACTTAGAATAGTTAGAAGAGCTATGAGCTAAGAGGTAGAAGCGTAAAGTTCTAAGAGTTCTACGTATTCAACAAATTTATCAGAAACTAGTCTTCAGTTAAACTTGTTATGAACTCTCCGAGTCTATTTGTCTTCAGTTTATGTACAAATCATAAATGTGTTTTTAAGGTCAATGGTCAGGAACTTACCTTAATATACATGTCAATGGCACGTTAAATTCCGTCATGGGTTGGTCTTGAGAAGCTTGACACAATATCTGCAAGATCAACAAATTTTGACAGAGGTAGATTTGGATCTCTACTAACTTCATCAAGGTATCCATCAATGAGCTTAGCCACCTTCATCTTGGATACATTGGATATAGACCCGGTGCCTTTGATCTCCTGAAATTCACTTTCTTCTGGAGAATCAGGCAGTGCATTCTGCTCTTGATTCACAAACTCCTCAACTACGTCTCGTACTACATCTACATTGTAAATTGTTGTTTCTCCTGCTGGAGCTCGAATAAGAAGATCAGCAACTGTTGCCTCTTCCAGCTGCCGACCAATGTTTCTCATCAACTCCCTTCTTTCTCTCTCTCCACAATCCAACAAAATAGATGCCTGAAATAATTTGAGTAAGAAACTGCAAGGGCCACTGATCTCGTTTGCTGGAAGAAGACACATTATGGTATCAATTATTTACCGACTTTTTATGCCATCCCCTCCATGTATTATATATACCCTTGCCCAGCCCCGGAAACCTTCTCATCACATATGCTTTTAAGGATTCTCAAATTATATCCGCAGAAGTTCTTCCCTTTGTTTTAATTGCTGACATGACCCGCTTGTATAAATCAATTTGAAGCGCACGCAGGTCCTCTACCCACCAATCCCTTGGGACCATTTGAGGTTTTCTCACACCATTCCACTGTGGATCATTTCCATTCTCAGATGGTAGCTTTTTCCAATTATAGGTGTATGACCAATCCACTTCAGAAATATCAATGGATGCTTTGGAAGCTATAGAGTCTAGGCAGTGGCTGACTAGCTTCAGCTCCTCGAACCATGGAAGAAGAGGCCTCAATCTTGTAAATTAGGTTTCCTTTCTCAACGGTTTCGTACATTTCCAAATACTCTGCTGCACAATATGCAGCAACTACATTGTTGTATGCATTGAGAGTGACAGTGATACCATAACAAAACTTAGCACATACTTCAAATTAAGGCAGCAGGTCCACCAGGCATATCATGGATAACGATTTCATCATTGTTTTCTTCGTTTGTCATGGAAAGTACCAGTTGCTGCAATTGGGCACTCTTGGATAATAGGGGGAACTACAGAAATGAGTTATGGTATTAACTGTTAATTGCACCTTTTCTTTATGGGGATTAATTTAGACCCATTAATTGATTGAATTTATATTAAATAAATTGTGCATTTGATAGCCTATTACAAGGAGATTAATAGAGAGCAATATATGGTTCAAGTAGGAGTTATATATTGTTTTTTAATTGTATCCAAAGTGGAGTACATGAAAAGGTTTATTGTTGTTTAAGAAAACTATTTTCTTTAAGTCCCACATTGAGTAGGAATAAAACTATTTAATACTTTATAAGTATATGTGGAATAGTTTAATTCACTAGTGGAACTAAAGGAAAGGCTTGGAGTTGGTCACAATGGTGTGGTGCAAAGCACCACCCGCCCGCGACCCGGGGACCGTGGTGCGGGTTCGGGTCGCATTGGCGCTTTAGGCGCACGTGCGCATCGTCGCTAGGAGCCATGAGTTTCTTTTTAACATTAAACCAGAATAATAAACTTCATTAATGATTAAAACAGTTTTTTGTCTTTAATCATTATGGGATGCAAAACTGAAATGTGATTAATATATCATTTATTTTATAAATGATTCTTAACTCACAATTCAGTTATGAAATTGGAGTCTCCTCTTCTTTCTTCTATCTTCTTTTACACAGCAGCATAAATTGAGATTTAGAGTGAATTGCTATCACTTAGAACAGATATAAGCTTTGACATAAAATCCTGGAGGTATATTGCTAGTAGCCTTTAGCAAACCTTAGTGGTAAGGGGCAATAAACACCTTAAGGACAGTGACTACCCGTGTCAATCCTTGGTCCTAATTTTCTGTATTCATTATATTCTTTTTCATTAACAACTAAGAAATAAAAAATTGCTCCAACAGATAGGAAAACATAATTAAGGACATACAACATGCAGTTGGATATAAATTGCTAAAAAATGATCAGCCATATTTCACTATTCATGGAACTTAGATCACCATTTTAAGAGAATAGAATAGGTCAACGGGGCATCACAAATTTGGATCTATATATGATAGCTCTGTAAACCCTATGTAAATGACAAAAAGCTTTCAGAAAGACCCAGTTGGTTCTATATGCAAGTCTATTTAACATCTATATCTACACCTAACAAACAATGATTTAAAGGTAAGTGACATTGATATAAATGATTATACATTTAAGAAAATCGTTTTTTACCATTAATTTCATTACAACATCAGGGGAGGGAGATTTGAATCCACCACCTTTGCTATGCAAAGGTGTGGTCATACGGCAGTCTGACCAATTAGTTTAACAAGGCCACAAATATAAAATATTCATTGTTGATTGCTACAAACAAATGTGGTACCTTGTGCAGATAAAATTTTACGTCCCCAACATTGATGACTATGTCAATCGCTAATTCACTTGCTACATACCTGAAAAATAAAGATGTTTCACCGTTCATAATTATAATAAAATTTCTTAAATAAAAATAATGGGACAAGACTTGATGGCATCTCCGGTTTACTGGTTAAGTCAGAGCAACTCAAGGACAACGTGAAATTAATATCAGCAATGTAGGAAGTAAGTCGGGTAAATGAAATTCAGAAATAAGTTTGATTGTTCTCTCCTAATTGAAATTGTAGAGTTTATATCATTGCAATTGCAAACTAAAGGTAACCTGGAATGTGGCTTGAAATGACCTAAATGTTTGTAGGAGTTGGGTCACAATGATAAATGTTAGCACATTGTGCCAAGAATAGATGACCCAAAAGATCTATCTGTTGCAAAAAAAAAAATCTACTTAATTAATTCTAAATTACTTGTACGTATTCTCACATTATATTCTCTTTCAATGAATTAATAATGAATGACGACTGGAGTAACAAAACACTTCATTAGACTAAAGTTGTCAAATTTGAAATGGTATAAAACAGGCATTTTCTGAAAGGTAAAAAGAAAGCCTTTTGCTAATACAATATTAACATGATCAGTAGTTTGTATAGACAGACAAAGTTAAAGCAAAAAGGAGATCCGACATGAAGTTTGCTAAATTGAGACTAGAAGAGCAACATGAAGGAAGCTCTTCAAAAGAATAGAGATACATGAAAATCAATGTAAAAAGATGTTAGTTAAACAAACGATCAAACAACTTGCTGGAATAGCTCAGTTGGTTAGAGCGTGTGGCTGTTAACCACAAGGTCGGAGGTTCAAGCCCTCCTTCTAGCGACACCTTTTTTAATGCCATTTACTAGTCCTCTGACAAAACACATACTCAACATTCCAAGATGACTCTAAACATATTATTCAGTTGGATGTCGATTCTTCCATCCCTATTAATTATATAAACAAATAACAGAAACCATTTCCAGATGAATAGAACTTACTCAAATAGAAGAATGGAGTTCCCCACAAAATAATCTTTACCATATATATATATATATATATATATATATACAAAACTGATCCGGACCTGATCAAATCCGGACCCAAATTTTTTTTTTTTTTTTTTTTTTTAAACAACTAAAAAAAAAAAATTATGGAACTGAAATTTTTTCATAATACAGTGTTTTGGGTGTGTTTTTAATACCTACACCAACCAATGTATGTACAGTCTGCCCAGATTGTACAGACATATTTTGTTATAGGCATCCAAATCACGCCCAAATCACTGTATAATGTAAAAATTTCAATTCCATAATTTTTTTTTAAAGAACCTTTTTTTCTATAATCTTCACCATATTATTACTAGTATATTGTTACCGATTTATAGTCTCGGATAGACTTTGATAGAATTTATTGAGAGAAATAGAGAGAAAGAAGATAGATTGGATAAAAAGTTAATTCATTCATTTGATACCTTCCAATAACCCACATTCAGCTATTTAAAATAAAGAAAATACAAGATAACATGAGAATACATCTAAGCCATTCATTTTTAACACTAAATCCTAACCCTCCATTCTTACCCAATACCCATTTTAATTAGGCTAGGATCTTGATCCGTAACAATACTTCCCCCTTCAAAATCCACCTTGTCCTCAAGGTGGAACTCATCAACAAATTCGACAATTTCAAATATTCCCAACACCACCATCTCTCTAAAAAAACTGAAATAAATCTTCGCACTGCCTTCCACTTTGTGGTGATATGTGAGTAAGCATCAATAGCTTGAGGCTTCTTTCCAAGAATCTTCAACACAAACTGATCATCTGCCTTTACAAGCCATCCATCTTTGAACCATACCCTATTGTAACTTTCAGTTTGGGAGTACAAACATTTCTCTCCTTCACTGAACTCTTGAAAAGTTGCCTCATCACCCCACTTGTTGATAACCTCGTTGTCCTCAAGGAGACATTTAAGAGTGTTTCTGCATTCTTCAGTAGTGGTTAGAAAAAATATTCCCCCTGGATCAAATATAATGCCCACTTTTTGAGTGACAAACATACTTGCAAACCTTCTCAAATAAGCTTTCCAAGTTGTACCAATATTCCATTTTGACATAATGAATTTCACAACTTCTTTCTTGCCATCATCAATTGAAAAGTCAAAATGAGAAATATTGGAGATCATATCTTGAACAACTTGGTTTACATCTCTAACAGTACTGTTACAAATTTGTCTTGACTCGTCTTCAAAGAACTTGTATTCAAAATTAAACCAATCCGCAGACATTCCATCTTGACTTGTTACGGCTAGAAATGCAATAACATGAAAATGTGTTCTTTGATTTCCTTGAAGGGCAACCTGAGAATGAACTATTTTGGACAAATATTTGGCACACAACTTCATTCCAACCTGTAATTTAAACATGCTATCAAATCCATACCCAAGTCCCAAGTCTGTTTCCCATGTCGTCTTAATTTGCCAATTTGGATCACCATTTTTCAATCCATACACAGCTGCAAATAATGCATGATTACATGTTGGTACTTCATTCCTTCTGGAAGTGTAGTCATTTGTAAATCCCAAACCATTTATAAGTGCAACATTTAGTGTGACTACCTTTGTATCTGACAGCTGGTTTCCTTTTAATATGTAGCCCATGTGATCACTGCTGCATAACACTTCAGAAGTATCATTTGAAAGATCAATTAGTAATGATATACCAGGCCTTTGTTTGCTTAACGATGTCGCAGGGTTCGAGAAATTTGCATTAGGCTCTAATTGTTGTGGCTCATTGTAGGCACAAATCATGAAGTTTAAATATGCTACTTGTATAATTTCAATAGTGTCGAATATCCAGTATAATTCATGGCTACCTTGGTTTTTGGCACCTTCACCCAATTTCAGTGTGTTCAAATTTGTGCAACTTTGAAGAACAAAGCAAGCAGTAGCATCAGTCGGTTTATGTGCATCTCCATAATTTGCCATCTTAACCATTATTGCAGCCCAAACAACATTATCTTCAATGATCCGTTGCACTACAAAATATAAATGTCTCTGTGGTCTTTTGTTGGTCATATGCTGCACCTCAATTCGCAATTCCTTTTTATCCTCTAACACCAATTTGTTATAATGTAGAAGAATTTCGGAAACAAACATAACGGACCCAATTTTATGAGAATTCAACCATTGAAATTCATGTACATATGTATCCCAAGGAAATTCCACAACCTGAACATTTAATACCCCCTTCTTGTAATTCCCACAATTATACAACCCAAATAACCATTTCTTCAGCCAATAAATATTTTGCACAGTCGCATCCACTATTGTAGTCCCTTTAAGTCGATGATTACATTGCCCACACATTTTATTAAATTTATCATCAATCAAACCCCTTAATATAATGACCTCAGTTTTTTCTCTTTCACCCCAAAGCAAGCTATTAACCTTCAATTTGGATTTCAAAAAGTTCTCACGTCTCTCGAAAATTTTATCATATATTCTCAGCCCTAGTGCCCCAAAAGGAATTGCAGAGGAGATAGGAGCAAAGAGATGATAAGAGGAAATGAGAAGAACCTTCAAATCCATTCTCTTTTGTTGAATTTGTGAAAGCAATGAGATCTCCCTTGTTTGGCTATAGGCTTCTTCATACTTCATTTTTCTTTTGAAACCCACATTGACTTCAAGGTGGGAGTTGATGATTTCTCTAGTAATGTAGTAAATGTCACTTCGACCCTCCTTCATTCTTGTCACATAGTCCTTCAAGCTAGTCACCTCATCTCCACTCTTTGTGGAGTGGTATCTGAAAAATTCAGCAATCTTTGTCTTGTTCTGGGAGTCTTCATGGATACTAAGCTTGAAGTTCTTCGAGAAAGCCTCAAAAATGAGCTCAATACACTTCATACAGAACCTATTTGAAATTGCCCAAGCATTCGGATACACACTAACCCAAAACTGTAATTCCATTCCTCCAGGTTCGAACACTGCTCTCAGAAATACACCATTTGAGATTACACTACCCTTTCGATGACTGTAGCCAATTCGAAAAATATTAAGCAAAACATGTAAATCCAACCATAAAATTTTTATAAACTCCTCCAAAACCCAATCAGGAACATATCTATCATTAAATTCAGCACTTGATATGTAATCACATTTACCAAATTCATACCTCAAACCAAGTATACAAGTAGTCCTATATTTTTGTGGTTTGACCTCATCAGTAGAAGATTTCTGGACACACATGATATCATGCACTCCATGTGACACAAAAACACTAGCAATTTCAATACTACTGCCCCTTGTTGCTCTTGATTGGTTGGCAACAATTGAGTAAATAACTGCCAATGACAAGTTGGTTAAGAGAGGAAAAGTGGAACCGACAATTGTTGTTGAGATATGACCTAAAGTCACCAAAACTAACTGATTAGAAGAACCATAACTGACCCCTGAACCACTGTAGTCCATGGCAGAAGGGTAATTTATACAATACTCATGATCAACTATAGAACTTGAAGGTCTATTCATATCATCATTTTTTTTCATATAAGCAACACAACTCATCATTTTTCCCCCAGGGTCAAACACTCCTTCAATTGTTACACCATCTCCTTCAATTTCATTCTGATAGTTAGTTGTTTCTAGTTCAAGCTTTTTATCAAACACCTTATCCGCAACAGGATATCCCTTTTTATTTGCACAGATCATTCCTACTGCTGTGTTGGTGGACAAGTTAGGAGATGAAATATCACTTTCAGGGAGAGGGTTTACCTTATCATGAATCAATTGGTCGCAAGTTGGATGAATTAGTGGGTTTGGACCTTCAATTTTCGTCTGAAATCCTTCATTATCTCCAACCTCAAAGTTAATAGGATCATCATCTTGTTGAATCTGCAAATGGATTTGATAGTCCTTTTTCTCTTCAAACTCCACAACCGCATCATCTAGATCATATTCCGACTCCATAATTTCTGTAGCTACACAAAAACAGTCCTCCTCTTCCATATAGCCACAAATAAGCACTTTCCGATCATGCTTTGTGTCAGATTTTGGCTGAGGTTGCTTCATAGTTTTTACAAATTCATTAGTCCATGTTTTCATAGAAGCTGTAAATTTCTCTACGAACTTTTCGAGAGCTGCCTCGATAGGATCCGGATCAACCAACGGAGCTCTCAATGAAGGCACCAAAATGATACAAACCTTAGCCCCTTTGACCCACCTTGAAAAGCTAGCTACTCAAGGGGAGAGGTTAAGGCCTATATCAACCCACATCATGTTGCATTAGTAACCGATGTGGGACTATTCCTTACGGTCTAGTATAGAGTTCGCATCAATACACCCGCCTTGCAAAGCCGACGTCCTCGTCGGCTCATCTACCCAGCTATGGCGGCTTTCATCCTAGCGACACTGACCCGACACCTTTTGCACCTATCAGTATTTTAATCCGGCCTCTAGATTCATTCTAGCGACACTGACCCGACGCCTTTTGCACCTATCAGTATTTTAATCCGGCCTCTAGATAGCCCTTTCCATAGGTCGCCCCGTTTACGAGTCCCGACTTGCAAGTAAGGCTCTCAATGAAAGCACCAATGATACAAACCTTAGCCCCTTTGACCCACCTTGAAAAGCTAGCTACTCAAGGGGAGAGGTTAAGGCCTATATCAACCCACATCATGTTGCATTAGTAACCGATGTGGGACTATTCCTTACGGTCTAGTATAGAGTTCGCATCATATATTAATCTCATTCAAATTCCAAACTAAGAAAACAATTTTTGAATTAACAGCTATGAAATTAAATAGAACAATCCCACTTTTCAACCATATCAAAGGATCTATTTATCTCTGTATAAAACTTTACCCATTTCCCATCAATTAGCTTTGGGAATCTGTTGTAGAAAAAACATTATCAGAAACGCCTGTCATAAATGTATTGAATCCAAAATAATAGAAGAGGGGAATCTAATAAACTGAAAGAAAAACCAGACTTATGATGATCGATGAAGATTAGTAAACATTCACACAAGTGCAAGACACAGCCAAGATAAAATTTTAAGAAGGAAAACCACAACAACAAAAGAAGGGGATCTGATACTGACCTAATATTATTCTTGTCAGTCTGAAATGAACCAGGTTTTGATCCTAGTTTCATAAACTTCATCTTGGAAACTTGAAGATTGTCTCTGTTGGGATGTGATTATTTGGGTCTAGCCATGGTACAACCCAGTCTATTTAATGGTCCGGATCTGGTGATGGCCCATATGTATTTATTATTATAGTGGGAAGTCCTTATTAAAATAGGATTGTATTCCCTTATTTGGAGGGATAATGAATCTTTTCCTAGTTGGATGCAGGTGGAGGTTATTTCTATATATACGGCTATAAGCTAAGATTTGGGAGGGACAACATACACACAAGAGATACAACACAAATACACAACTTGTACTCCCAATATTATTATAGTGGATTACTCCCTCTCTCCGTGGTTTTTCCCCAATTGGGTTTCCACATAAATTCTTGTGTTCATATTTATATCTCTTTATTTATGTTTGTGTGAATGTATTTTGTGAGTTTGATATAATCAATTACTCCATCAATCGTTGGCGCTATTTTGGCCTGCTGTTTTGGTGATTTCGTCAGGCGTACAAAATCAGGCGTTAACAATCTCTATTCCCAACTTCAATTAATTAGGGAAATGCACTAAATATGCTAGAAAGAAGTTATACAAGTAAATTTCCGAAAGAAAAGTAGAACCCAGATGAGGTAATAGTTCCTCAGTGCTACCAATTTTCTGGGCTTAACGGTAAGGAAGTAATAAATCTCCTAGTATGACCAAATTTTTCCTCAACCCTAGACAAACGAGAGAGTGAGGAAGAGAAGTTAAGTGTAAGTACTAATTTGTTAGTACTTACAGAGAAGAGTTTGCTTCTTGCTTGGCAAACACAACCCAAGGACTTAAGGCACAAAGGGTCAATGCAAGGAGACATTACTCACTCTTTCTTTTTTCTTTTCTTTTTTGCTAAATAATGACTCACTCTTTCAAACCCTAAATATAGTTCAAAATCCAGAGACACACCCGCGTGTTCACCTCTAACACCTTCACCATCCCTTAATTCTTCATTTGTTTATCTTTCTCATGTGTATATATTATTCCCACAACTTCTTCTTTCATAACCAAAACCCTATAATCCACAAATATTCTCCCGCCGGTAGATAGAATTTGGACCTGCCACAGCAAATATCATCTTGACCTCAGTTAAAGATATCCCCAAATCAACTATTTTTTTTTATGATAAAGAAAACAAATAGTATGAGCAAGTAACAGCAGCAGTACCAACAAAGTTGTTCCTAATTGGCAGTGCAAAAACTCAAAGAAAATTGTTCAAGCAAAGCATTAAAATAGGAGTACAACACATGACAGAAGCTAAACCCAGAACAGAGCAAACAAAACACCACATACCCACCACGCTACAATGGCTAATGTTTAGCTGGAAAGCCACTGGTTGCCCCAAATACCTCCCCATGTCATCTCACAATAAATGCAAGGGGGGCGGGAAAAAAAACAAAAAGCAAAAACATGGTTTACTATCAATTGAAGTTGTGTCCAATCTAAATAAACCCATATTTTTAAATATATTCATCCATTTGAATTAATCAAATGAAAGAAACCAAATAATAGATTAGAAGTTATATAAGAGATAGAAGCTCCAACCTTATTGATCACCGGCCCTCCACAAGTGTTAATGTTAAAGAATCAATACTATTCGCAGAGGTGCATAAAACAGAAGAAGAATGAACACTGAATGAGTGTCGGATCAAGTAGTAAGTAGCAGTAGTTAAATGTAGAGAGACAAAACAAAGAAGAAAGAAACCACCAGAAATTACCCCATATTGACGCGGGAAACTATCTCTCAAAATTTCATATAATTAATGTTTTTGTATTTATAGACAATTTAAATATTTAATATATTTTTATTTATTAATTAGTAGTCATAGGTTTAATTATCTGGGTACTTTTTAAGTTTATTAGATTTTATTTATTTATAGGATTTAGGTAATATAAATAATCTTTTATGGTTATTATTATGGAAGAAATCTTATTATTCAGATTAAGTAAAACTAGTCGAATTTATCTTTAATTTTTTGTTTAAAAAAAAAGTTATTTCCACATTAGAACGTCCCAACGTCAGCTCCAAGATGAAGAAAAAATTTTGCTTTTCGCGGATTATTGGCCTATTTATTGCCACCCCCATCGTTTCATCTTTTCTCTCTAAGAGTTTGTTACAATTCACAGTGCGGCAACATAATTTGCAAATTGTTATAAAATTATAGTGGATGTCTAGATTCATAGGATGTCTAAATTCATTTTTATCTTGTAACTCCCATGTTTATGAGTTATAAAACTTATGACCTTTGAGTTTTATAACCTCTTAGTATTGATGTTAGTACATATATAAAGAATATCATTTGTAAAGTGAATGTGAGATACAAGAAGATTATGCAAACTCTCTCTTTTCTTTAATCATCCTTGTTTTTGTCATCTTTATTCACAATATTAGTTATCTTTTATAACACGTTAGCAGCACGAGTTGCTCATCACCTTCATCTTGAAGATAATCATTTTTGGTTTGAAATAGAAGAAGGTATAACTCTCTCTATATATATGTGTGTTTGAGTATTGCATGGTCATCATGCATGCCTGTACTTTTTTTCTTTTTGATAATTATTCTATGCATGTGATCACAAATAATTCAATTATACTGAAAAAATCAATAGCTTGTTTGATAATTATTATCTGGAATTTGCTAAAAAAATATTTGATAGTTGTCATTAGTACTGCATGCCAAACAAAGTTTTAAATATTCATTCTTTTTTACATTATTACTGCATACTATTATCTAGATCTACATAACTTTATAGAAGAATGGTAAGCATTGAGGTAAAGCGGGGGAAATATATCAGTCTGCTAAAAGAGTAAATAGCAATCAAATATTTGACTGGTGACACCATAAAAGAACACCTCAACAAACACATCCTCTATATCTGTTACTATATTTGGTGGTATTATATGCCTATACATATGTATAAGTATTTTGAGAAATGTTATCTCAAGAATATATAGGAAAGCATATTGGGCTATGAATATTTGTTGGAGCACAAGTATATACTTAAGTAATATAACCATCCTCTATGGTACTGTTTAGTACTATAAAAAAATAGTTTTCTAGAATTAATCGACACGGTTTCATGAATTTTTCTAACTGAATAATATTCTATTACAAGGCTTAATAATGTACAATCTAAAATAAAGGAGAACTTTTGTAACTTCAAATGGTTGTAGAAATCACAAATTCTATGTAAACGAATGCATCATTTAAAAGGTATTCATTATGATAAGAGGCATGAACTATTATCATTTATTCTTTATATTTTTATATACCTCATTCAAATTTTCAGTCTTTGAATGGTGATAGTAACGTAGCGTTGTTATATTATAATAAACTAAATTTCTAATAATTTTTTATATTTTTTATATGAAGTTACAATAACAAATATACTTAGTAGTGTTTGTTTATTATTTAATTTTAGTGGAAAATTTTAGTTTCGTCTTTTACTGCATATCTATAAATTATTTCATTATAATTAAATCTAAACATATATAATTATTTAATTTGATGGGGAATATGTTTAGTTATTTAATATTCAAATTTTATAAATTTGAATTTGTTGCCCTTGATTTATATCGAGCAAGAATTATTTGTAATGGAATCTTGATGCTGAGATTCATATAAAGGCAAAGAACCTTGGAGATACAATTAAAGTTTGCAATCATGCATCCCTGCAGGATCATGCAAAATTAATTATTCTTATTCGCTATCATCTCCATGAAAAAAATATTGATAAAGGTATATGTTAGAAAAAAATATTTACTATATTTCATGTCTCGAATATGCTCATGTAGTAGCAATATTGTGAGTGTAAATTCATAATATATTCCTTGAAGCGATAAAGAAATTATATTCCTAAAAGTGATATCATTTCTTCTAGTGGCTGTACAAAATAATGAGCTTTTGCTGAAAATCCAACAATCTCGCTTGACCGATTCTATTACATTCCCTGAAGTGAATGGAACCTCATTTGATAATCATAGAGGAAATTATGGTTGTGGTTGTGGTTGTGGTTGTGGTTGTGGTTGTGGTTGTGGTTGTGGTTGTGGCTGTGGACTTGAAAAGAATAATCAATATATAAAAGGGAATGTACCTGTCGTACTCCTAAACATTGGTAGATTTGTACCAAGACTCCATAAAAGAAAAAGAAATGGAATGATCCTGAAGATCCCATGAATTATTTTGACTTTTCAAATGGAGTGGATATAACTAATTTTGATATCCATGGTTTTCTTGATGATATGTTGATAGAAATGTTCATACCAATTAATTATTCTTTGAGTAGGATAATTCCTCTTATATTCTTTGAGTTGTCGCGAGGCATAGGCTATGATTTTTTCATGTTGCATAAGAACACATCCTAACCCTTTGCCTGAAGCATCGCTGTAGATAACAAATCCATCCGAACCAGATGGTATTGTTAGAATAGATGCCGAAATGAGTCTCCTCTTGAGCTCTTGGAAACTCTTCTCGCATTCCTCGCACCATACGAATTTTGCATCTTTCTGTGTCAGCTGAGTTAACGGAGTAGCGATTCGAGAAAATCCTTCCACGAATCTCCGATAATAACCAGCTAAGCCCAAAAAGCTACGCACTTCGGTCACCGACTTAGGCTGTTCCCAACTTTGGATTGCTTCAATCTTTGTTGGGTCAACAGATACTCCATGTTTTGACTACACGTGCCCAAGGAATGTTACTTCCTTAAGCCAGAACTTGCATTTCTTCAGCTTGGCATATAGCTTGTTGTCACGAAGTCTTTAAAGTACCAGCTTCAAATGGTGCTCATGATTTTCACGCTTTTGGAATAGATGATGATGTCATCAATAAAGACAACAATGAACTGATCCAAATATTCCTTGAATACACGGTTCATCATATCCATGAAAGTAGCAGGAGTATTAGTCAATCCAAAAGACATGACTAAGAATTCATAATACCCGTACCGAGTTTTGAAGGCAGTCTTTGGAATATCCTCAGTTTTAATCTTCAGCTGATGATATCCAAAACAAAGATCGATCTTTGAAAAGAATTGTGCTCCTTGCAAATGGTCAATCAGGTCATCAATGCGAGGTAGTGGATACCTATTCTTGATGGTGACATGGTTTAATTCTCGGTAGTCAATACAAAGTCTCATACTCCAGTCTTTCTTCTTTACAAATAAAACAGGAGTACCCCAAGGAGATGTACTTGAACGAATGAAATCGATGTCTAACAATTCCTGTATTTGGACTTTTAATTCCTGAAGTTCAATAAGAGCCATTCGATATGGGGTTTTAGAAATGGGTTTTGTACCCGGTTTAAGGTCAATAAAAATTCAACTTCACGCTCTCGGGGTAGACTAGGAAGTTCTTCAGGAAATTCATTAACAACAGGAATATTATTCAAATCTGACGTGTTTTTGTTCAAGTCCATAATATGGGCTAAGAAAGCTTGACTTCCGTTTTTCAATAAACGAATAGCTTTATGGCTTGATATGACAGTGACTGATTTTAGTGGTTTTGTGACTTGAATTCGTATAACAGGTTGGTTAGGAATATGAAAACTAATAACCCTACGAAAACAATCAATTTTGGCATGATAAGTAGTTAACCAATCAATCCCTAAAATCACATCAAATGCAAGTATCTTTAAAGAAATAAGATCAACAGGTAATGTGATTGTGCCAACTTGGATCAAGCAAGATTTATAAACTGTAGATGTAACGAAGGTTTCATCCAACGGAGTTTCAACAGATAAGTTAAAGTCCAATTTCTCCGGAGTCAAATTTAAACGTTGAGCACAAGCAGGATAAATAAAAGAATGGGTAGAACAGGTATCTAGTAAGGTATAAACTTCGCAAAAGTTCAAGATTAGCTTATCCGTGATCACCTTGTTCGGGTTTCTCGTGTTTTGGCCAGTCACGACAAACGCCATTCCTTGAATCACCGACTTTGTTTTGTCCGTAGTCGCCTTTGGTGTCGTCGTCCCACTTGGACTTGACTTTCCTATCGGACAAAATTGGGCTATGTGATCGTCTTTTCTACAATTAAAACACACCTTGGAAGGCTGTGAACAGTTTGGACTTATGTGTCCCTCCTCTCCGCATCTGTAGCATCTAACTGGCGGTCGTTCTCCTCCCTTAGAATTTGTTGTTGGTGCTGGTGCTGATGTCTTTCCGTCATTATTAAATCTCCTCTTTTTGAAATTTTCACTTGACTTACCTCTCCTATTGTCATGGCCACGATGACCACCCGAGTGGTTACCGCTTTTGTCCGTATTTTTCCATGCATACTGGTTATCATCGCTCCGATGACTGCTGTCATCGGTATGACCCTGGTTATGGTCCCTCGGTTGAACATACTCGTTATCACGCTTTAATAATTGAGCCCTATTTACAACATCTGAATATAAAAAAAATTTATGAGAGATAAGATATTGCCGAATCTCGGGTTTTAGACCTCTCAGAAACAACCACGTCATACGTTCCTCATTTTCTACCAAATGAGGTGCAAACCTGGATAACTCCGCGAACTTCGCCTCGTATTGGGACACCGTCATGTTGTTCTGTTCCAGTCTAATAAACTCTACCTTCTTCATATGACTAATACTTTCAGGAAAGTACTTGTCATTGAACAGTTTCTGAAATTTTTTCCAAGACATGTTGAGTGCGGCTGGCTGGGTACGCTTCACAGACTCCCACCAGTAATCTGTCTCACCACGGAACATAAAGGTGGCGAATGGAACCTTTTGTTCTTCCGTGCAGTCCAAGACATCGAATATCTTAGTCGTTTTCTTAACCCATATTTTCGCCTTAATCGGATCGGGCTTTCCCCAGAAATCTGGTGGTCCCAACTCCTTGAACTGCTTGGCTGTGACAGACCGTGCATTGCTATCATTTCCACCCGTATTTTGTACACGAGTCTCCCTCGACTGATTTTGCATGAACTGCAAAAAGCTTCTAAACATCGCATCATTCATCGTTTGCTCGGTAGTGTTGTTTACAGGAGGAATATTGCCTTCATGTTGCACGTTTTCTTGGTTGGTAATCAAAGGTTGTTCCACAGTCTCATAGACTCTATTATTAACGTTCTCAGCTGTCATCCTTAAAACTACCATAAAACAGGGGTTAATTAAATAAATTAACATATCACATAATATCCCTATATTATGACCAACCAACAAGTAAGCTTAGGTAGGACACACTAGCGAAGGATTTACTCATCTCTCCCCTCCTAGTTTTATTCCCCGATCTCTACAAGAGACCATATCCCAAAGCTCTGATACCAACTGTGACGCCCCCAAAATAGGTATACAACACCCATTCTGAGTCGCCAAATACATGATACAGAAAAACAACTATAACTTTATTATTACAATTGTTGTGCAAAATACAACAACACATACTGTGAGTTTAAATACAAATATTATCTTCTAGACAATATCCACACCCAAATAAAGTCCTCCTTACAATTATTGATGTACTATTTTACAAAAATAGTGAGAACTGCTAAAACAACTGACTAGGATCATCACTCTATATCCCGACTGGTTCCTGCTATGTTCTTGTTTCTGAGAAGAAAAATAGAACAAAAAGGAAAATAGTGAGCTTAACTAGCCCAGTAAAGAATATTATGACTAAGATAATATACAAAAAATTATCCTTAGTCTTCAACAGGGAAAAATCTGATAGAATACAATAGGCAACAAGTTTTTGATCAACAACTGCAGCGGAAACAATAATTCATTAGAAAAGTTAAGTAGAGAATCAAATCTACTATCATCTATGAATTTAAAAGTCCATCAACAATATTTTATCCATGTAACATCAATCAATATACATCTTGCATCAAATATTCTTCTTTGCACTACGGGCCAAAGATATTCATTTGTATCACCAGTTGGTCATGTTCATCTCAACACTTGTTCATCTATGCACTACGGGCCAAAGATATTCATCAGGTAATCATACATCTTTACACTACAGGCCATAGATATTTATTAAGTATCACCATTAAAGACTGAGGATGATGAAAAATATTTTAGAGAACGAATCCAGTGAAACATGTAAGACCCCGAATTTTATGAAATAAAAGTATTCAATTTTTCTTATAATTACAATTCAGTAAATGGTTAAATTGATAGAAGGTTAAAGTTAAGGGTGATATATGAATTTTTTTTCAAAATAAGCAAGTGGTTATAAAATACTCATTGTTGTCGGGGAATATTCGTTTGGTCGTGGAATATTCTTTCTGTCGGGGAATATTTGTACGACGGCGCAGTCTTTTGTGGGCCCCGTAACAAAATAACTGTCGGATGAAGAAAACGACAAATTAAAGTTTTTTAAAAATAACGGCGTAATCCTTACTGTTAACACTGTTAGAATACCCGGTGGGTAAAGTAAAGTAATACGCGTTGTTGCACAGTAGGACACGGTATTGCACCAATTATTGATTCTTACGTAAGAAGGCACTACTCAATAATGGTTACAGTAATTATTGTTCAGTATTTTATTTTATTGGTTCAATAATTATTGCGTTGATATTTTATATTACTGTTGTTTCAATAATTGTCACTACACAGTATTTTTCATTATCGAAGCAATAATTCATATTATCTGAATAATATTATTAGATAACATTATTATCAATGTCTAGAAAGTTCTGTCTAAGGAGAGGTTTGGTCATCTAATTGCGCGCCAGTAAGAAGAAATTCTTATTGGAAAGCCCCCTCTTTCCTGGGAACGGCCTGGTTGTCAGTATTGTGATTCTGTAATATTATTTGTGAATAATTAAATTATTGATTTATATGATGAGGAAAATTTTGATTTTATGTGGATATAGATGGAGAAAATTTTTAATGTGACAATTGTTGAAATTAATATTTTATCTTTTTCTGATAAAATAATTCATTTAAATATATTATTTTAATAATATATTAACGGTGATATTTTTATAATGAATGTGGGATATATGAGTATATGAGGAGGAAGAGTATTTTTGTGGCATTAAATGTTTAACACATATTTTGTGTGTCGGTAGACCTATTTATTGACTGAAAATGTGATTATAGCCTGTAAAATCGTCCGTTTGTGGATTTCGGTCAATTTCTGTTTGGAATTTGGAAAAACTTTCTTCTGCAAAGTTGTAGAGAATTGAATTTCCTATAAAAACTCGCGAGATTCGAATTTTCTAGAAAAAGGGCTATTTATTGTGAATTATTGAAGTTCTGAAGCTCCGAAATAATTGATTTTTGGAAGTTTAAAATATTTTTATTTACAAAAACGTTTTTTTTTGTTTGTGGGCAGCCTAGCATGTGATGTAAATGCTGAATTCAAAATCTAGAAAGTGTGCGTAGAGATTTTGTTATATATATTATTATTATAATAAATTTTCTGCTTTGGTGTTCTAAGCAATTTCCTATAAATAGGGTGTTTAGGTTATAATTGAAAATCACACCAGAAACTGAAGTTTTCTCTCTCTATATTATCGAGCGTATTCTTGTGAGTATTTTGAGTATACTTTGAGTATTGCTATACGGTGCAAGTTCGTTCAGCGTTATTCCAGTCAGAGGTACTGCTCTTTTGAGGTAAGGGATAATAAGGGATTTTAAGGGGTATTATTTCGAAATTCTTCTGAACCTTCAAAAATTCTGGAAAAATTTGAAATGATATTTTGATGAGTTTTGTAGATTGTGTCCAAAAATGGCGATTGTTGGATGTATAGATTAAGAGTTATGGATTTTATGAGAAAAGACTATTTTTAAAAGTAATCGCTTATAAATCCTTGTGGTTAACTCCAAAATTGATGAAATTTTTATTGGGAGTACATCTATATGATATCAGTATACCCTGTGAATTTCGGAATTTTTGGATAAAAGTAAAATTTATGATAAATGTTTAAATATTCGGTGGTTTTGGCCATGTGAAAAATAGTAAATGACTTTTAAAAATTCTGAGAAAAATATATGTTCAATATAGGACTATATTATGCTAAATCCCAGAAAAGAAATATTTTTGGAACTGATTTAGTATTTTTCATGAAAATATTCTAGTTATGAGTAAATGAATTAAATATGTTATGTGAAGTAAGAAAATTGGAAAATATGATTTTATGGCTTGAGAATCATATATGAGGTATATGCAGATTTTTGATGAGGGTTTTGGTTATTAGTGATGAAATATTATGAGTTTGGCATTTTAAAATGATTAAATGCATTATTTAGTAAAGTGTAAGCAATTAAAATAAATTGTTTATAAGCTTAAATAAATATTATTCTTTCAATATCATTATACCGAAATATTGGTATAGATTTTATTGTGGAATTTCTACATTTTTGAGTCGGGTTTACTATTCATGAGTTACTATTCACGAGTTACTATTCATGAGTTACTATTCACGAGTTACTATTCATGACAAAATTGGTTTCTTTTTCTAACCAAATTATAGTTGATTTATGAATATTACTCTGGAGATTAAAACTTTATATTGATTATATTGATTTTATTATCATATATAACATTTTTATAACCCTGATGTTGAAATTCTCTTTCACTGGAGTGTAAAGATGGGTAGATTATTGGTATGATCATGACTAGGGTTCTCTTTGGCCAGTAGTGAAAAGTTGAATTGTGACTGGTATGATCATGACCATTGAATTTATAATTGAATATCTTTAGCTTAAGTGCAAAGGTGAATTGATCAACATATATGGTTATAATTATGGTTTATATAAATTCTGAAATGATTATGTATTTCTTTGAGATATGAATATCTTTGGCCTGTAGTGCAAAGATGAATTGTTGATGAATATCTTTGGCCTGTAGTGCAAAGATGACTTGTTGATGAATATCTTTGGCCTGTAGTGCAAAGATGACTTATTGATGTATATCTTTGGCCGTAGTGCAAAGACGAATTTATTAGTATGATTATGAACATGAACTGTGATTTGGTATAACCATGATCTTTGATGTTTCAGGTGATAAAAATTATCTTTGTCCTGGATGAGAAAAGGAATTTAGAACAACAATTACGATTATGAGTTATACATGTGATTGTGGACAGGAATTGTTGATTAATGTTATAGGGATAAAACATTATTGGTGGACCTTTAACATGGAGAAGATAATAGACTTTATAGTCTATTTGACTCTTCTAATGGATTGCTCGTTCCGCTGCAACTATGGTTGAAATTTTTATCATCTACCATATGTTCTAAATCTCTGATTTATTATTGATGAAGGCTATTGATAATTTAATTATCTTTAGTTATGACATTCTTTACTGAGCTAGTTGTGCTCACCCTTTTGCTTCACAATTCCTTTCAGGTAATACGAGTGTAGCTGGGTCGAGCGGGGGATAACAGGGGAATAGAACGGTGGTCATCATTTAGTAGTTATATTTGGCGAATCAACTAGGGTGAAGCGAACCCAACGTTGGAAGGGTGTTTTGCCACTGTCATACAAAATGTCTAATGACATACTACCTCGTGTTATCATAAGACATGGATGTGCTCATCCACTTGCTGAGTATATCTACCAGCACTATCTATATAATCTTGGAGTCTATTTGGAATATAACTCTCAATTAGAGACAGTGGAGATAATGATATATCAAGAGAAGACTCGCCATTGGGAAGAATATGATAGTAATCTTCTCGTTTTTCTTTGGGGTCTATTGGGTCAACCAAGGATAATTCTGTGGCCATATGATATCTATAATAACCTAGACGTATGGCCTCCCATGTACGAAGGTTTCCTTGAGCACTTCCCAAAGATTTTAATTTCTAAAACAGTTTTCGACTATGCCTTTATGTAAGGTGTCATTATGAGGTGCTGTCCACGGTTGGGACATGAGTCACAGTTGATATATATTTGTATCCAAACTCACAGTATATGTGTTGTTGTATTTTGCACGACAATTGTTGTAATAAAGTTGTAGTTGTTTTCTGTACCATGTATTTGGCGACTCAGAATGGGTTGGATGGAATGGACCTATTTTGGGGTTGTCACAAAACAGAAGGGCAAATATTAAGGATTCGAATTTCGGTTTATCCAAATTTAATAATACTCCATAATAATCAAGTATGAAGTAGAATAAAGATCAAAACATGGATACAATCAAAGATAGTAACCATAAAAGACATCTGGGACGAAAAAGAGAAAATTTCATTTCTCAGTGAATAGTGCCGTATTTGTGAAAAGTGTCATATACGTGAATAGTGCCGTATACGTGAATAGTAACCCCGACAAAAAAATAGAAATTTCACAATAAAATTCATAACAATATCTCAGCATAATGATATTGAAGAAAATAATATCATTTAAGAAGAATATAATATCTCTTACCTCAAAAAATCAGTACTTCGGAATGAAAGGTCGGAAGTGATGCTAAATGAAACTTGTACTGAACAGCAACTCTCAAACCATCTGAATACTCACAAAATACGCTCAATAATATAGAGAGAGAAAGAGAGAAAGTTTATGTTTCTGGTGTGATTTTTAATTATAACTTAGCCCTCTATTTATAAGAAAATGTTAGCCCGCCGAAGCAGACTTGATATGCTACCTGATTGCTTTACCTGCTACTATTGTCACCCACCACATTTAAAATAAAATTCAGCACTTTTTTTTTCACCAACCACAAGTGGGGCCTACTCAATTCTAGAATTTTCCACCAAAATCAATTATAACCCTAATTTTCAAATCAGACACCTCTTAAAATTCATAACAAATTATTCTTTCATTTTTAACGGTTCAAAATTTATGAACATATACTCAACTTATATATGTATAACATATCAAAATCACAACGATCCAACGGTCAGATTAAAATTATAACTCACGCAATATATACCAAGAACAGTGATTTAATTTTTAATACCTCCATTCCGACAAAAATATCTCAACATTAATTCCTTCAATTATAACCGCATAAATATATTCATCAATTATATCCACATAAAATAAATATTTTCTTATCATATAATCAATAATTAATTATTCACAAATAATATTATAGAATCACAATTATGACAACCAAGCCGTTCCCAGGAAAGAGGGAGCTTTCCGATAAGGATTTATCCTTACTGGCGCGCAATTAGGTGAACAAACATCTCCTTAGACAGAATTTTCTAGACATTGCCAATAATATTATCTAATAATATTATTCAAATAATATGAATTATTAATCTGATAATGGAAAATACTGTGCAGTGACAATTATTGAAACAACAATAATATAAAATATCAACGCAACAATTATTAAATCAATAAAATAAAATATTAAAAGTAATTACATTAACAATTATTGAGTAGTGCCTTCTTACGTAAAATCAATAATTCAAAAATACTGTGCAATACTGTGTGCTACTGTGCAACCACGCGTATTACTGTATTTTAACTACTGGGTATTCCAACAGTGTTAACGGTAACAACTACGCCGTTATTTATAAAAATTCAAACTTGTCATTTTCTTCATCCGACAGTTATTCTGTTATGAGGCCCACGAATGGCTGCGCCGTCGTACGAATATTCTTCGACAACAAGAATATTCTACGACCAAACGAATATGCTCCAACAAAAAAATTAATATTTTATAACCATTTGCTTATTTTGTAAAATTTACACATATCACCCATAACCAAAGTATTATATCAAATTAACTCCTTATTATTTCAAGATAATAAATAGAGAAAATTTAATTTTATTCATAATAAGTTGGGGTCTTACACAACGTCCTTGACTGCCGCATATTGCCGTACAAACACGCCTTGTTCCATAAACGAGTACCAAAACTTGACATGTTATCTGAGCGTCCTGCATGTCAAACCCGTATCAACCCACTAAGGGGCTAACAACTAGCCACTAGAGAAACATTATGTTTTCACAAAATGACACTTCAGTCTCCATATAATCCTTATATCTCTCTTTAAAATCAACACTCCTGAAACCCGATAAAATATCCACTCTCCCTTTTCCCCACCCAAAATCTTATATACATGAATTAATATATTAAGTTGTTCCATAATCCACATCTCTCTCTACAGCGTTGGGCACTATTATTCAAAATCGAAATTAGTCTGGAAACTACATCAAAAAATCAATCAAATCGTATTAATTGAATCGCACCAACAATTTTGCGTATGTGATAATTTTTGAGAGGCTCTTGAACTTCTCAAACTGCACCACACTACTCTTATATTATATATATATCAAGAGCATCCCTTATCTAGCACTCCTCTTTAAATAATATTTTTTATTAAAATTACGTCGTTTTAAAAATTTTTTAAAAAAAATGGGGTCGCGGGTGATATTTTTGTAAAAAAAAAAGCAAGTAGGAGCACTCTCTTTTAAGAATTTTCAAAATGACATAGTTTTAATAAAAAAAGTGTTATTTAATGGGAAGTACTAGATAAGTGGAGTGATCTTGATCATTCCTATATATATATATATATATATATATATATATATATATATAAATTCTTAAAAATATAATAGACAATTTTAATTATGTTATGCACATTTAAACTTTTTGTTAGTAACTACAAATATTTCTAATTAAATTAAAATGGTTTGAGCAATGTTGAAACATTCAGTGGCAAAGCCAGGAATTTTATTCACTGGGGTCAAATTTTTGTGATGTTATAAATAATTTGTTGGGGGTACAGTGGCAGCGCCCCGAGCCAAATTTTTTTTAGATAACTTTGTGCTTAGGCCGATTGCATAAGTATTAAGTAAAACATGTATTTGGTTACAATATTATTAATATAAAAAGTAATAACATTATATATATATATATATATATATATATATATATATATACACACACACACACACACACACAAACACACCCCTTATTAATCCCTAATACGTCTTTCTAATCACAAATTTGTTGATAAATATTTAAATTTGTTATGTTATAAAACTAATATAAATTAGATTATTATTTCTTCTAAAAATATTAGAGAAAAATGCATACATAAGGCATGAAATTGAGAAAGTTATAAAAAATTCAATTTGACCCCATATATTAAAAAATTTATAAAATTTCAGTGGGGCTAATTTATTCATTACACTAAAATTTCTTTTAAAACCGAATACGGATCAAAAATTCAAATATAACTGAAATTAGAAAAAAATTGAAATAATTCGGTTGGGTTCGATAATTCAATTTTATCTATTTTTTGCTCGCTTCTACCCTAAAGGGCGGCTTCTTCGCCCCTGAAAACATTCATGAATAACATATTTCAAATATAAAACTTGTCATTTGATGTTATTTTGTTAGGGGAACATTATTTGTACATGAGTTTTTGATATTTTTACATGATCCCCTCTCACATATCGGTGGAACTTACTTTCTTCTCATGTGAGATAAAAATGTGAAAATATTACAAACACATCTGAAAATATCAATTTTTATTTTGCTAATATCAGTTTCCATTTAATATATTCTATTTGTGAGAACATTTAATCAACAAATATTCTATCTTTTAAATATTAATCCCTCGTAAACCATATGATCAACTGACCAAGCAAAGCTCAATGCTAACCCATACAAAAGTAGAAGCATTCCCTATGAGATCAATCTTTATTCTTTAGTCAGCATACAAGGAGGCCGAACTCTGAGCCCAAGAGGCCCAAAATAAGGGTAGAGAAAGTGTTGCTTTGAGTCTAGCTGGGTTTTTACGATGTGGGCTCTCACTTATAAAGCGGTTTTCTTAGTCTGAACCGAATGACGTTGTTGGAGGAGGGAAAAAGCATGTGAGGACCACTACGCGAGTTGGTGCTAATGGACCACCCGAGAATCCAATGGTTGTAGCAGACAGAGACGGCGTACTTGAATTGATAATAGCACATAGGTTTGGGCCGCTTTGTTGTAGCCCAGTCCGATAAAAAATTGAAAATGAGTAAGTATTTTTTGTGTTGTGAACGGTCATGAATTTATCTTCCAACACCCACTTCCTTCCGGTCTTGATCAAGGAGACTCAGCTCCCCCTTTTGCTTTTCTACTTTCCCCACTTTAGAATTTAAAATAAAATAGATACTTGTAAATTTCCTGTTAAAATTTGAATCCATATCTACTCCGCCTGAACCATTAATTCCTCCTGTCCCCTACAAGCTCGACTACAACAAACGTACGTATACAACATTCCAATCTTCCATAAAACTCAAAAACATAAGACTAAAAGACAATTTGCACCCCAAATTTTATATCATTGTTGACTTTTGCATCCCAAACCGAAAAAGATATCTAAGTACACCCCAAACTTCATTATATACGTAACAAAATACACATTTTCTTTACTTAACCGGTCAAAAGTGACCGGCTAAGGCTGTAACACAAGTTTGGAGTGCAAATTGTCTTTTAGTCTTAAAAATTGACAAAAATAATTAATTTTAAATAAAATAATATAATTTTAAAATAATTAATTTAAAATAAAATAATTAAAATAATAAATTAAAATAAATATTTGGAATTAATGATTAATAATTAATCATTAACTTCTAAAATGATTATTTTATTTTTATTTTTAAAATTAATTATTAATCATCCCGGTTAAAAAAATCATTAACTTGTAAAAAAATAATTTTTGCCACATAAAAAAATTATGTTTTTGTTTTTAAAAACAAAATTTTGTAGAAACAAAATTTTTAAAATAGAATTTTTTTTTAAACAGATTTTTTTAAAAACAGAATTTTATTTAACTTGTAAAAAAAATTCTGTTTTTTACAAAATTTTGTTTTTTAAAAATTTTGTTTTTAAAAAAAATATGTTTTTGAAAGATTCTATTTTTAAAAATTTTGTTACTCGTAATAATTTCTTATTTTATTTCTCATATTAAAGTCATCAGCTTAATTAATATAGTTTAGCTTTACTTTATTTTTATCTTTATTTCTCGTTTAGCGGTTTTTTGAGTTGATAGACTTTACACATAATTGTTTTTATTTTAAAATAATTAATTATAAGTTTTAGTCTTGATATTTAATTTTAAGGAAAAAATGTCATTATCATTCACAAATAATAACATGAAAAAATAAAGAGTCTTAATGCATATGTCTGACAAATATATGTGAATAGTAAATACATTATGCATACCTGAAATATTTGAGAATTAAAATGATTCACTCTACTGATTTTATCTTATCATTTTCCACATTAATCGTAATTTAAATTTCTCATTATATTAATTTGTGGACAAATAAACAAAATTTTGTTTTTGTTTTTTAAAACTGAATCTTTCAAAAACAAATTTTTGTTTTTAACTTGTAAAAAAATTCTGTTTTTTACAAAATTATGTTTTTAAAAATTATGTTTTTGTTTTTAAAAACAGATTTTTTTTAAAACAAAATAAAAATCTGTTTTTAAAAAAATCTGTTTTTACAAAATTCTATTTTTGAAAAATTCTATTTTTAAAAATTTTGTTTTTAAAAACAAAAACAGAATTTTTTGTGGCAAAAATGATTTTTTTACAAGTTAATGATTTTTTTAACCGGAATGATTAATAATTAATTTTAAAAATAAAAATAAAATAATCATTTTACAAGTTAATGATTAATTATTAATCATTAATTCCAAATATTTATTTTAATTTTATTATTTTAATTATTTTAATTTGTTTTAAATTAATTATTTTATTTTTATTTTTAAAACTAATTATTTTATTTAAAATTAATTATTTTAAAATTATTTTATTTTATTTAAAATTAATTATTTTTATCAATTTTTAAGACTAAAAGACAATTTGCACTCCAAACTTGTGTTACAGCCTTAGCCGATCACTTTTGACCTGTTAAGTGAAGAAAGTGTGCTTTTGTTACGTATAATGAAGTTTGGGGTGTACTTAAACAGTTTTTTTAGTTTGGGGTGCAAAAGTCAATAATAGTGTAAAATTTAGGGTGCAAATTGTCTTTTAGTCAAAACTTAATGCTATAACACACACACACACACACACACACACACATATATATATATATATATATATATATATATTATATTTTTATTTTTATTATTTAAAAGTGTCTTATTTGAATTTTTTATAAACAATAAAAAATATATGTTAGGATTGACTCATACTTCCTCGTGTTTGACTAATGGTCACTATGTAGGGTAGTCGAGGGATTTATTACTAGTGTATTGTGTCTCATGTGTTTGAGCTCATGTTATAGCATGTAGGGTTTTTTTAGTTACTATATAAAAAAATATTATTTCGTGTGTGGATTATTGTAGAGGGTGTGAGGTATGCTAAATTGCTGAAACAGGATATATAGTCTGTTCTTACTTGTCCGTCGTTCATATAATATATGTATGATTGCAATATTATTCGTTCTTAAATTCTAAAAGAAAAATCATAATTATCCGTAAAACTAGTGAGCATTGATTTGGTAGTAATGACATAATTATAAAATTGAGATAATAAAGTTGAGAATATTATTTTATTTTATATTTAATTTAAATAAAAATTATTTTTTTTGTGAAATAAAAAGCATTAAATGGGACTAATCAATCAACTTATATTCTACAATTCTACGATTCAAATATGGCCAAATTAAAATTTTTATTTGAATGATTTTAAAATTTAAATTTCTATTTTAGCAATCAAGAGGTAAAAAAAAATTATCAAATAAGATTTGTCTCTAACCGAATCAGAGACAAGTGAATAAAGAGGAACACAAACAAACATCACCTTAGTGGTATACATGAAAACTTAATCGATATATGGACCAACGATTTAACTTTTTAATTATTATCAAATTGAAAAAGATATATCTATATTCCCATTCCATTTGTTTTTCTTCCAATTCGTTTTTAGGTATACTGGTTAATTCAAGATACAATAAAACATAATTTGTTTAAGAAATTGATATGCATTAAAATAATCAAATTTGTTCTTATTCCAAATGAAGTTAATTTGGAAGAAAATATAGCTGGCAAGGAAAGCTACTGTTTTGTTTGTATCCGGACATTTTCTCGGATATTGACTTACAAATCATTATATACAAAGTGTTTAAATTACTGTTTGTGTTAGTATTTTATCCAATGAATTAACACCGACGAATATAATTTTGTTTAATCAATCAAACACAACAGCAGATCAATTACCGACAGACTCCAAAACTATTTCCACTTTTATGAGACTTGATTATGATATATGAGAATACTTTCTACTCCGACAAAAAGAAGAAAATAATAATACTAAAGACAATAAATACTACTTATTGAATGGACTTTGCAACTTTTAGAAGAGATAATTGTACTCTTGGCAATAGGATTGCAAACTATTCCAACTTTATCGAATTAAAATCAAACAAAATTCGAATTAAAATCAAACTTGAACATATTCAAATAATACGATTGAACCAACATACATATGTGAATTCGAATAGTTAATTGTTCGCGAATATACTTGAGTTCGCAAACATCATCAACACACTGAAACAAAAATTAAGCCAAATTTTGTAAATACTGGAGCATCTCTACTTGCTAACCACTCGAATCGTTCCGAATCGGAACCTGAACTGTTCGCGTACACATTCTAACCGAACCACATAGTTTGCAAACATATTCGATCGAGCAATCGAATGTGATAACATGTGAGAACTCGACTCGACAAGATAATCCAATCAAATTCAAACCACCTGTTTACAAACGGTTCGGTTCGTTTGTAAGGCCTACTTGACAATAATTGACAGTATTGTGGTATTCATTTTCTTACCGACATGTTTTCATTTCCCCTAAATAATGACAATGTTCTTGAAATATACTCTTTTATTGAAATGGATGGAGTATTAGTATAATGATAAAAGAACTTTCATTTGTGAGAATAAGTGAATACATAATACAGCAGCCCAGTAAAAAAAATTTGAATTCAAAGGCGTCTCGCATGAAATAAAAGTGTAAAATCTTGGGGGTGAATTGAATCCGGAATTTTTGTTTTCCTCTTTTATGAATGGAGTAAATTTTACTAACACAATGTGGATCGTGACGTTCCAACAAGGAGTTGCAATTGGACGAGTAGTTGTCCCACAATAAACCTTGGAAAACATGGTCGGCCGATCAAATCAAAAAGAAAGTAGGTCCCCCCCATCAAGAATAAAATAAAATAAAGAAGAGTAAATACTTTTGCAAGTTGTTAAATACTAACATGGAAGATGATTAATAAGTATGTATGTATATGTATATGTATATGAATTCAAAGGCAATGAACATGGTGTGCTTTTAATTTCACCTATCCATGGACATTCGGTCATCATCATTTTCCATTTACTATTTACTACTTGAAAAGCAAGAGGAGGCAGCAAAGCAGATTCTCATCGCCATGTGTCATTCCTACCTTTAATTATCTCCACACAAACTCCAAGAATAAAAGTAAAATAGAACAAGTAGTATTGTAGTATAAACAAACCAATAACAAAAAAGAAACAAAGTCACACACCCCAGATCTTGCAGCAGAGACAAGCTTCTCATCAGAGTGTTGTATTGTTTTTCTCTAACTCCACCAGCTTAGACACACAGAATTCCGAACCATAACCTGAGAATGAATTGGGTGAAAGGAAAGAATATTAGACGAGTCCAGAAAACAACACAATGAGGCCTCACCGTATGATCATATTTTTAATTGTACCGTTGGTTACATCTTTCATTGTCCAGCCCACAAATGGCAAACTGCCCAAGATTCAAGATTTGATTGGTGAAGTAAAAAATAGAAGAATTTTGCACCAACCACTGTTTCCGGTAAGCTCTTCACCATCCCCACCAGCTCCTCCCCCGCCAGCAACTTCAGGTTTTCCAAACCCAGACCAGCCATTCTTCCCTAAAGTCCCCACTGGACCTACACCAGATCAGGCCCGGCAACCACCAGCACCATCCAATGGCACCACAGTACCAAACCCAATTGCCCCACAGCCAGTCAAGACAACCAAAAAAGTGGCAATTGCAATATCGGTTGGAATTTTCACACTGGGGATGTTGTCTGGATTAGCATTTTACCTATACAAGCATCGAGCAAACCATCCCGGTGAATCCCAAAAACTTGTTGGGGGCAATTCACAAAGTGTCGATGAATCAAGAATGCCACCATCTACTTTCCTCTACATTGGTACTGTTGAACCTTCCAGCCAGAGAACAGTTATGGAGACAAATGGAGTAAATGGGTCATCTTATCATAAACTTTGTTCATTGAAAACATCAGATCGATATAGGCCAAGTCCTGATCTTCAGCCATTGCCACCACTGAGTAACCCTCAACCCCCACCAATCATGAATTCACCTCCGGCGATGACATCATCGGATGAAGATAGTCGTGATTCTGCATTCTATACACCACAGGGTTCCTCACTGAGCAATGAAGAAAGATACTCAACTAGTTCGCGTAGGAGCCATTTGAGCAATAGTACAAGCTTGATAACCCAATCCATAAGTGAACCTCATGTTACTAGCCCTGTACCTCATTCCAAGAGAACTTCACCAAAATCAGGCCTTGCTGCTTCATCCCCCGACACAAAATATGCAATCATACGATCAATTAAGCAGCCTCCAGCTCCTCCCCCTCAGCCCCCATCACTGCTACCGCCGCCACCACCAATAGCTCCTTCAAGGCCAATTCAGCAGCAGCCTCAAGTTCAAAATAGTCAACCAACATTAGCGCATACTCCCAGAAGGGAAAAAATTTCATCACCACCTCCACCGCCAGACCTGGCACATCTTCATTCAGTAGACAACCAATCACAACAGACATCTAAAAATCCAATTCCTCCACCTCCCCCTCCCCCGCCACTATCAAGACCACAGAAATTATGGTCATCAGAATTAAGTGTCCCCACAATGGCTTTGCAAAAGTTGACAAACATGCAATCAAGGAGTCCTACCCCCAGAGCAGAGTCGGAAATCGTGAAAATAAAGCCTGCTGAAGAAGAAAATAATGGTGCCAGTTCTGCAGAGAGGAACGATGCTGATGATATAGATGCATCAAAACCGAAACTGAAGCCTCTGCACTGGGACAAAGTAAGAGCAACCTCAGACAGAGCCACAGTGTGGGACCAGTTAAAATCAAGCTCCTTTCAGTAAGTAGAGCAACAGAAACTTCATGGTTCTTAGCTCTGATAGCCTGATGTACAATCTCTGATATAATACCCCTTTCTTGTTTGTAGATTGAATGAGGACATGATGGAATCACTTTTTGGATGTAATTCTGCAAGTTCAAATTCGGCTCCAAAAGAAGCAACGAGAAAATCTGTACTACCTCCAGTTGAACAGGAGAACAGAGTTTTAGACCCAAAGAAGTCACAGAACATTGCCATTCTGTTAAGAGCATTGAATGTAACACGGGAAGAGGTTACTGAGGCACTTCTAGATGATATGTTATTCACTCTCTCTCTCTCTCGTGTCTAAGTAAAAATGATTTAATAGTTTCTGCATAAAAAATGTATGGAGATTAGGGTAGAAAAATTATCGTCACCATTTTAGTATATGGCATTATGCATTGATAATTTGATACTTTTAGAGAAGATCTTCTACTGCCAAGTTTCATTCTCCTTGTTCGCACAGTTATCATTAGTTAAAGACATGATCTTTTATTCACCTTTCTAGTGATTATACCAACAGAATACCTCATGGCCAATTCTTTCCTCAATTCGGTTGTGAGCCCATGACATAGTGTTGCCCCTAGAACCAAAATGCCTCTAGAGCAAGGTTCCATGTATAGCCTGCAAAAATTTGTACATATCCTCAATAATAAATTTATAAAATTATTCAAAACTGATCCTGACTTTTTTAAGCACTAAAATTTACTAAACTACTGAATCAAAACAAAGTATCGAGTGTTTTTGTAACCCAATGAAAAAGTAGCAGACCCTAGATGCTGCAGCTCACATACGTATAAGTAAATAGGTGAGAAACTCAATATAGCTCAGTTCACACAGTACGCAATTAGGTGGATAATACGCAAATAGTTAGATATTTTTAGAGAGAGTGAAATCCTCCAGCAATGAAAAGAATAGAGAAACGAGTTACTAAGTCAAGGTGCACATAACAGGATAGTTTCTGACAGACAAACTATCACTAAACTATGTTTCCTGCAATTTACACAAGCATCATTGTTTTACCTTTGGTTTTAGCATTTTTTTTACCTCCAATACCGCACTTTCTTATATTAATCCACTAGCATGCTTATCCTATCTGATGCCTTAAAGAATCATTTCAAAAGAAACTAAAGATAAAGAATGTACATGACATATAAGGGTGGAAGCTTTATTTATGTTAGCTGTAATGCATATGATCATTCTTAGCTCCTTATCCTTTTTGTCAAGAGCAGTAGCATAGTACAAGTCTACTGGTGAACTGACAAGACATAGTAACGTGAGTTCAATAGCCAAAACACAGCATCAGTTCAAACCTTATATGTGTGAGGTTTTTATTTTTATTTTTTATTTTATTTTTTTATTTTGGGGGTGGGGGTGGGGGTGGGGGTGGTGGAGGTGTGTGGGGTTGTCTTTATAACACAATGTTATTATGTTATGAATATTAAACAACTAATAGAACAGAGAAACATGTACATGAAACAACGTTTTTTTACTGCCTCATCAGATGAAGTTTGTTTTGGTGTGACAGGAAATCCGGAAGGGTTAGGTGCCGATCTTTTGGAAACTTTGATAAAGATGGCTCCAACGAAGGAGGAAGAGATAAAACTTAGAGACTACAGAGGTGACAAGCCAAAACTAGGGTCTGCAGAGCGTTTTCTCAAGGCAATTCTTGATGTACCATTTGCCTTTAAAAGAGTGGAAGTCATGCTATACAGAGCAAACTTTGATACAGAAGTAAAATACCTGAGGAATTCCTTCCAAATCCTAGAGGTATCCTATAGCCTCTTAACTCCATTTTGATGAAATGTTTCATGCATATGAATTAATTTGTGCGTCGCTATAACTTGATATCATAATGCCTCAGAAGAATTTGTATGCTATCAAATAGTTGTTAATTAGTATCTGAGCTAATTCAAATACATGATCCTTAAATGTCAAAATCTCTTCATTTTATTGACACTCATATTTGCAAGCTTGCTCATTACAAAAAACATTGATCAGGCAGCAAATGAAGAATTGAAGAACAGTCGGCTGTTCCTCAAACTGCTTGAAGCTGTTCTGAGGACAGGAAACCGCATGAATGTTGGCACCAATCGTGGCGATGCTAGAGCTTTTAAACTTGATACATTGTTGAAATTAGTAGATATAAAGGGAACGGATGGGAAGACCACCTTGCTCCACTTTGTGGTTCAAGAGATCATCAGGTCCGAAGGCATAGATTCTGACCCTACTACTGAAATTCTTCCGAATAAAATGAGTTTCAGGGTAAAGGAAGAGGATTTCAAGAAGCAAGGATTACAGGTTGTTGCAGGATTGGGTAGAGAACTGGGCAATGTCAAGAAAGCAGCAGGAATGGACGCAGATGTCTTGAGCAGTTACGTTTCGAAGCTTGAAATGGGGCTTGAGAAAGTCAGATTGGTTTTGCAATATGAAAAACCAAACATGCAGGGAAAGTTCCTGGAGTCTTTGAAAATGTTTCTTAGAGAGGCGGGAGAGGAAATTATTAGAATTAAGTCAGATGAAAGAAAGGTCTTATCCCTAGTGAAAGAAGTTACAGCGTATTTTCATGGTGACACTGCGAAAGAAGAAGCCCATCCTTTCAGAATCTTCATGATCGTCAGGGATTTTCTCAGTATATTGGTTTATGTGTGCAAGGAAGTGGGGAGGATGCAGGACAAAATAATGGTGGGTTCTGCAAGATCATTCAGGATACCTGCAACAGCATCACTACCAGTCCTAAACAGATTCAATGTGCGTCAAGACAGAAGTTCAGATGAAGAAAGCTCATCACCATGAAAAAATGTGCTATGATGCACTGGAGTCTCATCAGAGAACAGGCTCAGTGCATTTGCTGCAAGTATGTTAAAGGAGTGGCCTGATTGTACAGAAGGAGCTTGTAATAATCAAGAGGATTAAAGACGCATGTATAAAAGTAAGACTCGCATCAAAATCTTGGTTTCATCCATTAGAAGAAGTTAACGTGGAAAGGGAACTGAGAAGATTTTGAGAATTAAGGTCAGATAGCAAATAAATAAAGAATAGGGTGAGGAAAGCAATTCGAAGTTACTTCCAGAAATGAAATTATAATCTGGAACGATGGGTTGCCAAATGACGGTTAAGATTAGTTATGTTTTAGAAATATCATCTATACAAATCCATAGTTTAAGGAAGCATTCTCATTTACACACATCTTCCGGAGAACATAGAAAGTTTTGATTCCAGGCCTTGTGTTATACTTTGAATTTTGTGTTTTAAATTATCTTATTCGGTTTAAGGAAATTCTTTTTCTTTTATCATGTAAATCTGTTTTCAGCCTTTTTCGCTGCTGCTGCTGATTTGAGAATGATTTCACACTATCCAATACATTGCGCCAACAATGAAAATATAATGCTTTTAAGTATATTTACTTTTTTAAAAAGGTAAATTTTGGGGATTGAAATCAGGACCTCAAGCTTAAGCATATTCAAAACTTACCCATATAGATTAAGAGGCTGTTTGTTTAGAGCTGAATGGAGCTGAATCTGAATGGCTGAATCGGTCAGTGCGTTTGTTTTGGTCTGAATGGCTGAATCGGTAAGATGGGCGAGCTGAATGACTAAGGACCTGTTTGTTTTGCTCTGAAACGGTCTGAATGGCTCTGAATCTGAGCGATTCAGCCATTCAGACTGTTTGTTTACAAAATTTGAGATCTGAATTGGGCTGAATACATCTGACCGATTCTTTTAAAAAAAATGGGCTGAATCGGCTGAATCATGAGTTTTACCGAAATAGCCTCTGTAGCGCCTTCTTCATCCCTGCTCTGTATTTGGCTCTCGGCTCTCCATCTCACAGATAAAAAAAGCAGCCAAAACGTCATAAAATCTTCACATGCAATGATCACACAAAATCTATAAACCCCATCCAAAAAAAAAGATCAAAAACCCAAAAACCCAGATGTAACTCAGAAAAAAAGATCTAGCTAAAAACCCATTAAGATCAAGATTCAAGAAATACTCTGCACATGAAAAGACGATCAAGCAATCACCTTTACATCTTCAGGCTCCGAATAAATGAAGAGGTAAAACTACTGATGCACAAATGGCCTGCGGCCTTGAGCCTGGCCTTGATCCGGCCTGAGCCCGACCTGGTCAAAGCTCGGCCTGGTCAAACCTGGCCTGGTCTGGTCTGCAGGCAAAAAGTCAAGGCCTGATCTGGCCTGGTCAACGGCCAAGGCCTGGCAGGCTTGGGCCGGATCAGGCCAGGCCGTCCTGTTGTGCATCACTAGGTAAAACCCAATCAAAAGCCCCAAGAGACACTGTTCGATACTTGAAATTTGATCTGCTGTTGAGTTATTGATTTTTTCTCTCTCCTCTGTATCTCTCTGTTTTATACCAATGACACACTCTTTAGTGAAAAGACAATATTGTTCTAATATTAATACATTGTTTGATAATTTATTTGAATTATTGAATTGTTTGAATTATTTAATTGTTTGAATTATTCAATACATTGTTTGATAATTTATTTGAATTATTTATTTTTATTTGTTGTGCAATAAATATTGTATTTAATTAATTTTTTTAAATACGTCCAGATAAAATTATATACTTGTTCAACATAGTTTAGAGGGGTAAAATAGTAAAATACTGTTATTCAGATATTTCAGACATATCAATTATCAAACAACATTTTTCATTCAGATTCAGATTCATTCATTTTTTATCAAACAACCCCTAAGTCAGATTTTTTTTGAGCTGAATAGTTGAATGAGCAGCTGAAGTAAAAAAAATTAAAAAAAATTTAAAAAAATATTAACTATTATATTAAGTAATATTAAATAAATTTACAACAATTTTGAATTTTTTCAGAAGGATAAAATAATAAATTTTTGTTATTCAAATATTTCATACATATCAATTATCAAACAGCTTTTTTCATTCAGATTCAGATTCAGATTCAGCTTCATTCAATTTTTATCAAACACCCCATAACACAGATGCATGCAGTTTATGAACACCAAGTGACTGTAAAAATGCCGCCATCAAGAATGAATTTACAAGCGGGTGTATCAAGATTTATAATTACGTAACTAAATCAGCTCTTTGAAGTGAAAATCTTAGTGAGCTCTGGCTCATGATTTAGATCAGGTGCAACAATTGCGATAAGAAATTTTTAGCAAGCACTTTAGGTGAATTAAAGAAAATGGGGAGAAATTTCACAAAGGAATAAAGATGAAAAATAACTCACTTCTGATGCGAATAAGCGATATCCGCTTCCCGCCTGACCATTATCAACCGGAAGAGCAGATAGGGTGTGACTATTGGAATTAATGAATCCTCTCCCAGAAATCTTGTATTCGAAAAGCAAGACAGTGTCGGGTTATTCCCTCCACATAGCAGCACATATGGTATATATGGGTTCATCATTTCATTTTTGATTGATGACGTCGTAACTTATTATTTTTCAATTTGAACCGTGAGATTGAACTTCAGAGTCAACTAACATCAGTTTTTGTTTTGTAATATATATTTTTTTACGAGAATTAGTAGAATTTTAAGTTTTCTCTTTTTATTCTTCTTGTTCAAATATCAAGAATATATTATTCTTGATGATTGTTGTTGGTTTATGTCTCTAGTTGTTGTCAGAGACAACATTGTACTAGGAATATTTGGTGGACTACGGTCCCATAGTTTTTACTCCTCACATCAAAAGAATTTTTCACGTAAAAATTTGTTTGTGATCTTGATTGTGCTTGTTCTTAATTATGAACTGCTTGGATTATTTTTCCTATTGAGTTTATACTATATGGGAGAATTATATTGTTTCGATGTGTTGTTAGTATTGTTTGGTTTATTTTTTCTCCCAACAAGTGGCAACAGAGTTGTGGTTATTATTGAATTAGTTGCCTTGTGTTAAACGATGAAAACTAATATGGGTAGGATGGTGATCACTTTGAATGGTTCAAATTATCATATTTGGAAAGAAGACCTCCTTTATTTGAAGTATTATTATTTGCCTGTGTTTTTTGATGTGAAACTTGAGAAAAAGACCGATTATGAGTAAAAAATTATGCATCGTCATGTGTGTGTGATTACATTAGGCAATGAGTTAATGATAATGTTTTGAGTGAAGAGACTCATGCACACAATTTGTGGAGTAAGCTCGAAAGATGGGGAATAATAAATTATTTATGATTAAGTAGATGATAGTATTGAAGTATCATAACAGAAAACCTTTTACTGCTCATTTAAATTTCCTTCAAGGAATTATTAATAAATTAGTTGCAATGAGTATTAAGTTTGACGATGAGATATAGTGATTATGGTTGCTTGGTACTTTACTGGATTCGTGGGAGACTTTTTGAACGTTGTTTCCTAACTCCGCTCATGATGGAAAATTTACTATAGATTTGGCTAAGGTAGTGTTCTCAATGAAGAGTTTCCAAGAAAATCACAAGGCACCTCTTTACAGTCAAATACTCTAGTTATCGAGAGAAAGGAGAAGAGCAAAAGACATCCGATGAACAAAGACAAAAGCAAAAATAAGTCAAATTTACAAATGTAGAATGTTTTTATTGCCATGAAAATGGGTATATTAAAAAAATTTATCGCCAGTTCAAGAGAGTGAACAATATGAAAAATGATGATAATGGAGATGATAATCAAATTACTATGGTTTCCAATGATTTTCTCATTGTGTATGATGAAGATTTTCTTATTTTGCTACTTATGAGATGAGTTGGGTCATTGATATATAGTGGTGCATCAATTCATGCTACGTCGCAGAATGTCTTATTTACATCTTATGGAGCTGGTGACTATGGGATTGTAAAGATGAGTAATGATGGAGTGTTGAAAGTTATGGGCATTGGGGATGTGTGTTTGGAGACTAACAACGGTACAATGTTAGTTGTGATAACTCGAGAATTTAGACAATTTTATAAAATCTTAGAAGATTGAATAGAGGTTAAATAATAGATCTATACAGAAAATAAGTGTATGTATTTAACATTTTTAGGAATGAGTTTTGTGAATTTAAAAACTTTTGGTGAAGGTCTACAGTGTTAAGAGTATCTGTGTATATGATTATATATGTGTACAGTATGTGGTTAAGGGTCAAGGGTTGAGCGGATAAATTATATCAGTCACAAACCCTAATAATATACTAAGAACCTCGACGTTCAGTTAGAAAACCCTAACGACTGATAAGAAACCCTATTACCGGCTATGAAAACCCTAATTTCAGTTTCAAAAATTCGTAACCCTAATTCGGAATAATAAAACCCTAATTGGGAAGCTTGAAGATAAGTATAGAGTTTCTATGTTATTAATAGCAAGTATAATTAGGGATAACCCTAATTGATTAATTAGAAAGCCCTAATTATAATTTTTTATTTTTAGAACCTAATTAGAAAATTCTAAAATATGAATTTGTGTAATCTTAGGGTTAAATCCTAAGGGTCCAACTCTAAGGGTTAAAAACTAATAATTATGGAAAGTTACCAAGTTGCCATGCACTTTATGAGTCTAAAGACCAAACTACCCTTCTTTATATTTTAATGAGGTGGAGTGTAAATCTAACCCAACTTGTGGTTGGTGAACAACCTTAGGCTAGTCATGTGGTCTAGAAAGTTACTTTAATCATCAAATATCAGCCAACTTGCTAGGTTAAATACATTACAACATGGATTAAAGGCATTCAAGTATAGAAAAGTTACACACTTTATTTCTCAACCTAGCCAACTCTTCTCTCTCTATCCCATCCGAAATTGTAGAGTTGGAATGAGTAAAAAGCTAAGCCAAGATCATGTGTCAGCTTACCAGGATCAAACATCAAGGATCAGATTCAAAAATTTAGCATTCATGAGGTATAAACCCTAATTCTAGAAATCCTTAGATCTGATGTTATATGTTGTGATTTATGTTTAAATGTGTAGTATGTAGTATATATTAGTGATCTGGGTTGTTAAATCCCAAATTCATAACATCTAGATGCTTGAAATAGGAGTTTTTAGAAATCTGAGAAAAGTTGAAAAAGTGGCCTGACAGCCATATGTCAGGGCCCATAGATCTTTACATGTTAGTTGTTTATGGTGTTTTATGTTATGAATTTGTTCTATGCCATGTAGGCTTTAATTTGGAACTTGAATCAAGGTTATATATATCATGTTTATATTTCATGTTATAGACAGTCAAACTGAGTTGACAAACCACGAATTCTGGTTTCTGGGTAACCCAGAAACGCCTAACAGTAATTTTTAAGGCCATGAATCTTGTTGTTGTTTGCTTGTTTGGCCATGTTGTTGTTTTTATGTGGTAGACTGGTATTAGGACTACTTAATCAAGCCTTTAGTGTAAGACCCCAACTTATTATAAATAAAATTGAATTTTCTCTATTCATTATTCTAAATTAATAAGGTGTTAATTTGATATAATACTTTGGTTATGGGTGAAATATGCAAATTTTACAAGATAAGCAAGTGGTTATAAAATATTCATTTTTGTCGGAGAATATTCTCTTGGTCGTGGAATATTCTTTTTTTCGGGGAATATTTGTACGACGGCGCAGCCATTCGTGGGGCTCATAACGGAATAACTGTCGGATGAAGAAAACGACAAAGTATGAGTTTTATAAATAACAGCGTAGTTGTTACCGTTAACACTGTTGAAATAACTGGTGGTTAAAATACAGTAATACGCGTGGTTGCACAGTAGCACACAGTATTGCACAGTATTGTTGAATTATTGATTCGTACGTAAGAAGGCACTACTCAATAATTGTTACAGTAGTTACTGTTCAATATTTTATTTTATTGATTCAATAATTGCTGCGTTAATATTTTATATTATTATTGTTTCAATAATTGTCACTCACTGCACAGTATTTCCTATTATCAGATCAATAATTTATATTATTTGAATAATATTATTAGATAGCATTATTGACAATGTCTAGAAAGTTCTGTCAAGGAGAGGTTTGGTCACCTAATTGCGCGTCAGTAAGGAGAAATCCTTATTGGAAAGCCCCTTCTTTCTTGGGAACGGCCTGATTGTCATAGTTGTGATTCTGTAATATTATTTGTGAATAATTAATTATTAATTTATATGATAAGGAAATATTTATTTGATGTAGATATAAATGATAGATTTATTTATTTTATGTGGTTCTTAATGAAGGAATTAATGCTGAGGTATTTTATCAGTATTTTGTCGGAGTAGAGGTATTAAAAATCACCCGTTTGTGGATTTCGGATATTTTTTGTTTGAAATTTGGAAAAACTCGAAGCTACAAAGTTTTAGAGAATTCAATTTCATATGAAATGGACATAAAATTCGTATTTTTCTGATAAACGAACTATTTTCTATGAATTATTGAAGTTTCAGAAAATAAAATGATTTTTATTAAATAAAAATAAAAATTTTGGCTACTAGTCACAGAAAAATAAAAAATTTTCTTTTTGTTCAAGATGTCTATTTTGGCTACTATCTTTGATTGTATCCATGTTTTGATCGTTATTTTTGATTTTTGCTTCATAATCGGTTATTATGAAGTATTATTGATCTGGATAAACTGTTTTTCGAATCCCTAATATTTGGCCTTCTGTCTCACTGGATTCGTTTTTTTTAAAATATTTTTCATCATTCTCAGTCTTAAATGATGATATTACTGAATATCTTTGGCCTATAGTGCAAAGATGAATGATTAATTGATGAATATCTTTAGCCCGTAGTGCAAAGATGAACAGGTGTTGAGATGAACATGACCAACTGGTGATACAAATGAATATCTTTGGCTTGTAGTGCAAAGATGAATATTTGATTAACGATATATGTTGATTATTGTTACATGGATAAAATATTGATGATGGACTTTTAAATCTTAGAAGATAGTAGAACTAATTCTCTACTTGACTCTTTTAATGGATTGTTGTTTTCGTTGCAAAACATTGATCTAAAATTTGTTGTCAATTATATTCTATCAGATTTTTCTCTGTTGAAGACTAATGATAATTTGTTGTATATTATCTTAGTCATAATATTATTTACTGAGTTAGTTGAGTTCACCCTTTTCCTTTTTGTTCCATTTTTCTTCTTAGGATGTGAGAACATTACAGGATCAAGTCGGGGTATGGAGTGATGGTTCTAGAAAGATGTTTTAGCACTCCTCACTATTTCTATAAAATAGTGTATGAATAATTGTAATGAGGACTTATTTGAGTGTGGATATTGTCTAGAAGACAATATTTGTATTTAAACTCACAATATGTGTTATCGTATTTTGCACGACAATTGGATTATTGAAGTTGTAGTTCGCTTTCTGTACCATGTATTTGGCGACTCAGAATGGGTGTTGTATACCTATTTTGGGGGCGTCACATGTGATCCTTGAAATCTATCCGTTGAAACCATTTATTGAAGCATTAAATGCATTTGACATTTCTGAACTTTGATGGAGACTTTTCTTCACACCTTCTGAATTGCATTATGGCCCAATGACACAGTAGACTGCTTTCTCACCTAACACCTGGAAAATGTGTTTTTTCTCTGTCCTATGGTCCTTTCCTTAGCTTCTTGAATACGTTCCTTTTGTTGAATACTAAGGATATCTTTTGTACCGTTGGGACTGGAGAGGACTCCAACGTTTCAAACCCATTACATTTTTGTTAGAATTTGTCTTTAAATAAAAGTAGGGCTTGATGCTTCTGACATTAAGGCAGATGATACTCTACGATCCATATCGTGGTGTCTTGTCACATTGATACTTGGTCTTAAGAGAACACTACGATTTCTCTCAAGGATTTGCACACTATGATCTTCGCTTGCTCGTCTTGCAGACTCTACGTTTCTGAAAGCACAATACGATCTCTGAGTTAGTTTCGGCAAACGTTTGGACCTCTCTACGATTTTTGAAGAGGCCCTTCAAGGCAGATACACTACGATCTTCTAAGCTCTACGATCCTGCTTTAGCTTCTGCAATCTGTTGATCAGCTTGATAGACTGCGATTCTTTTCAAGGCCTGTCTATTTCTTTCAAGTCATAGATCAACCTAACATCTTTGATCTTTTTATCTATACATTTGTGTATAGAATGATGAACATTAAAATCTAAGATCAACCTAACAATTTTGATCTATCACTAAGTCCTTGTACATATATTTCTTAAAGGACTTTACATATAATCATGAGCATTTACTTTAAACATCAAATCAAAATATGCATTCTTCCAACACAGGGTATTCGACATCAAAAGATACCTCCTAAGACTCCTTAGTTGAACGGTTTGGCAAAGAGAATGAACATGACCTTAACTGAAATGGCAAGAAGTTTGTTTTCATAAGCAAAAGTACTGAGTTCTTTTTGCGGTGAAGCATTAAGTACAACTGCGTGCTTATTAAATTTGACACCATGTGTACCGTTGGAGTTTGATGTACGAAACAGAGTTTGGACAAGTAAAGTTATTTTTTATGATTTTTTGTGTGTCTTTGAATGTAAGACATTTGTGCATAATCCTAAATATGTGAGATCAAAGGTTAGTACGATGACTCGACAGTGTGTATTTATTAGGTATGGTCAAGATAAATTTGGTTGCAAATTGTATGATCTGATTCAGAAGAAAATAATTCGAAGTCGAGATTTATTTTCATTGAAAACCAGACCATAGAAGATATTGACATGTTCGAGAAGATGGTGCTGAACAACATTGATGATCTAGTTGACTTAAATCTAGTTCCTTTGACATCTGAATTTTCAGAGCCTGCAGAAGAAATTCGCGATGAGAACATGGATTAAAATGAAGCAGATGTTTTTATACAGAAAGAAATACATGATGATGTTCCCCAGTTGCCACACTTGTTTGAAAACCCACATATTAATGTTAGAAGGTCTACTAGATACTGAAAAGTTTCTACACACCATTCTTCTAATGATTATGTATTGTTGACAGATACAGGATAACCAAACATTTATGAGAAAGATATGAAAGATGAACATAAAAGGAGTGGGTTAATGTCATACAAAATAAGATGCATTCATTGCATCAGAATCACATATTTGAGTTGATGAAATTGCTTAAAGGTTTGGGCCTTGAAGAATCGGTGGGTTTATAGGGTAAAACAAGAAGAACACATCGCGTGTCCGCGGTACAAGGCTAGATTGGTTGTGAAAGGATTTACGTAAAAAAGGGGTGTTGACTTCGATGAGATTTTTGTTTAAGTTGTGAAAATGACATCCGTTCGAGTGATACTTAGTTTAGGCGCTACATTTGATTTAAAGATTGAGCAGATGAATGTGAAGACCGCCTTCCTACATGGTAATTTAGAGGAATAGATTTATATGGAGCAGTCGGAGGGCTTCAAAGTGAAAGGAAAAGAAGATTATGTCTGTAAATTGAAGAAAAAATTTTATGGCTAAAAGCAAGTACCGAGGCAGTGGTACAAAAAGTTTATGTCAATTGTGGGGGAGCATGGCTACAAGAAAAATTATTTGGATAATTTTGTATTTGTGCAAAAAATTTATGATGATGATTTTATTATCCTTATGCTTTATGTTAATGACATTTTGATTGTTGGCAAGAATTCTTCACGGATTGAGTCGTTAAAAAAATAGTTGAACAAGTCTTTTGCGATGAAAGACTTAGGTCCAACAAAACAAATACTTGGCATAAGAATTACGCGGGATAGAGATTCTAAGATATTATTTTTGTCACAGGAGAAGTACATCGAGAATGTACTTCAAAAATTTCATATAGATAAGGCTAAAGTGGTTATCATTCCTCTTGCTTCCCATTTTAATTTGAGTACAACACAATGTTCTTCAACTAATGAAGATAAGAAAGATATCGAAAATGTTGTTTCCTAGATGTACAAAGAAATCTAAAAGGGGGGGTTGAATAGATCCTTTAAAAAAATTAACTTATTAAATAATGTATTACTAGATAATTAATTAATCAATGTTAATTAATTACATCAGAATATTAGTTTGAAATTCCCTTAAATATTATAATGAAATATTAGTTGTGAATTTAGTTATATGAAGGTTAACCACAACAGATAATATAACAGAGTATAAAGACAGAATGTAAAAGACACATAATATTTTAGGTGGTTCAGAGATTGAATAACTCCTAGTCCACTCTTCTACTCTACGAGTAGAAAATCCACTAATGATATATTACAAAGATCGGTTACAGTTAAACCACTAAGGTTCATTTGAGTCACGGAATGAAGACACTTATTTCAAATCACTAAGATCTCTTCAAGTTACAAAAACTTGGAATGATTGTCACTAAGATAATATAATCACATATAATTGAATGTTGTTTGAGATGTTGCTAAGTTTGTAATAAGCTTGACTTCTTTAGTACTTAACAGCTTAAACAGGTAGTTCAATATCATAGAGTGAAACTCTTAATAGTTTGGTGGAGTTTTAGCTTGTTAGATAGTGATTCGTACATGATGATTTAAAATTCCTTGCATTTTATAGACTTACTTGAGTTATTCTCGTTGCAAAGTTCCCGTCAAACATTTAAGGCTCTGATACTACTAGAGGATTCTTGATGTTGACTTTCAAGGGTTATTGTGTCAGCTTGCTTTCGACTTCTTTGACTTGTCACATCACTCTGCAGTTCTACCAACCACATGGGTAAGTTGTCACTTCGTCGAACTAGCTGTTTAGAAACAACCATCTTCTGATCTTCGATTTTAACTAAAGATATTTGAACTTGCATTGGGTTATTCAATCTGCAACGCTTCTTATTGTCAGTCTTCTGTTAGTTCTGACTTGCTCTACGAAATGAGTCAATCGTAGAATCTGATGAGAAATGAAGAGTCAGTGCTTGACTTTGCTCTACGAATTGAGCTGTACATTTTGCTCTACGACTTTATCTATACGAGTAGAGAGACACTTTACGATTGTGCTATCTACGATCTGCTCTACAACTTTGATCTCTACGATACTTAAGCAGACTCTGTTAACTTCTTTATTATATGATCTTGACTTCACTCTGCGATCCGATATTCACTATACGACTATGAGTGAACTCTACGACGAGATCTTTACTAAACGATCTTGACTTAGCCCTTCGACTTGAACACTTGATGCTCTACGAAGGTGCAACTTACGCTGTGATTACATAACCATTCTAAGAATAAGCATATAAGCCTTACGATCGTTTAACAATACACAGTGATCACTTTAAACGTATCAACTATACATCATTTTAGTTTTATAGGATCAACCTAGCACATTTGATCTTTTTTACTCCAAGTCCTTGTACATTACGATCTCATTAAGGATTTTACAAAAGCTACTTGTACAATTATACTTTAATTTTATCATCGTCGAATTAAACATACAGACTCTATCAAAAAGAGTTACATATGCCTCAGTTGTAAGAAGTTTACTGTATATCATAGTGTGTACGACCAGACTTGACATTTACAGTTGGTGTTGTCAGCTGTTATTTGTCAAATTCGGAAAAAGAACATTGGAATGTAGTTAAGTGAATTTTGCAATATCTTCGGGATAATTCCGATTTGAGACTTTGTTTCGAAAAATGGAAAAATAGAGTTAGTTGGTTACACAGATGCAAATATGACTGGAGATTTCAATAGCCGAAAATCTACTTTCATGTTATATGATTTCATTTGTTGGCGGGGTTGTGTCATGAAAGTCTAAACTGCAAAAATGTGTTGCACTTTCTACAACAGAGGCAAAATTTATTGCAACAATTGAAATAAGTAAGTAGTTGCTATGATTGAAGAAAATTTTGAACGAGTTAGGATTCAAACAGAAAAGTTACATATTGTTTTGTGACAATTAGAGTGTTATTCGTTTTGAAAAGAATTTGTCATTTCATTCCAAATCGAAGTATATTGATGTGAAGTATCATTGGATTTGAGATGTTCTTGACGCAAAGTTGCTTGAACTTCAGAAGATTCATACAGATGATAATGGTTCCAAACTTTCAATATGATGACAAAGATATTACCAAGGAAAAAACTTGAGTATTGCAAATTGAGCACCATGAAGACGAACCCCTCCACATAGTTATAGTGGGAGATTTGTTGGGTTATTCCCTCCTATGTGGGTATGCCCAATTAGTAGTGCATATGGTCTGTTGACCCATATGGATGATATAACATAGGTTTCAGGAAGAACACAAGGAACTAGTAACAAAACGGAAGATTAAAAAAAGGAAAATTAATTCTGCGCGAAATAGTACAGTATTTTTCAACTCAGTGATCGAAAAGTAATTGGTGGTCCAATTTAATTGTATTTTTATGTGTACTTGTTCTCAATTATTAATTACTTAAATTATTTTTCCTATTAAATTTACACAAGAAGGGATAATTATATTGTTTAGCTATGCTGTTAGTGTTATTTAATTTATTTTTTCTCCCAACAGACGCGACAACTTCATATTTTGTTTTATATTTAGCGTCTTTTTTTTTCTTGTGGCGCTGAAGAGAAACGTTACTCCATTTGTCAAAATTAAATTTTATATTTATGTTTTACTTTTATTCACAGTAAAAAAAAAAGTTAACATTGTCATTTGAACTCTGAACTACTCCTTCCCTCTGATTCCAAAATAAAAAATACTTTCTGTGAATCAAATTAAATTTTTATTATTATTGATTTTTAAAAGTCAATTTGAGATATTTTTAAAATAAAAATTAAGATAATTCATTAAAAATTATGAAATAATAAAATTTATAATGAGTAATATTATTTAATATCGGTTAAAATCAAAAAAAAATTATGTCAGTTTTAAATTTAATTTTTTAAAAAAGTAACTTTAAAAAAATTACAATGATTAAATAATATAGCACGAAGGGATTACATTTTTGTGTTTAAGTTTATTTAATAATTAAGAAAAAAAAATATGAATGCAACAGGTGAACTACATTTTTTTCATTCTAGTACATTCCATTTCATTTCTATTTATTAATGGATTTCCAAAATTGTTGGGTGCGTGGTGGATCTCAAAAGGGAGTGTGATTAGAGTAGAGGAGCGTCTATAATAATATTGGCGGTCACAAACTGGTGACCAATTGGTTGGGCCTTGGGGTGGTCCACCCATTCAACACGTGAACACGCTCCTTGCCCTCTGACTGTAATCATGGTCACGTGTGATTTTATTATTCCCCATTCTCAATATTAAATATATTCAATCAATCCTATCCAGCTATCTATAATAATAATAATAATAATAATAAGATAAAATTTAATTTAAATTTAAACAGAAAAATATAATGACGATTTAGATTCATTTTAATTTTTAAATTATTAAAACGGAGAGAGACGAAGACACAAAAAAGAATAAAAATTTCGTTACGTTGCACTTCCAGACACTAATAAATACAAATTCTCAATATAAATTTTCATCCTCAGCATAAATCGTAGTTGTGACAATAGTTTAGTGTGGAGCTCTCGTCTCTATTAATCTAAGAGTAATGCTACGCAGACAGGAGAATGGGACAGATTTTTTGCAACCGATCCAAAAAATTTGTCTAATAATCCTGTCCGACTAGACGTATTCTTAATCTAATATCAGGCAGGCCCCGTAGTGAGTTTTTTCTTAAATAAATAAATCTTTTATAATGACTAATGAGTAATAAAAAGTCGCACCACTTCGTGATGTAAAGGGGCAATGCGATTTGCGAACTGTCTCTCAGTTGTTTGTTTCGACCTATTTTTACAAATAAATTTTAATTTTTTTTTAATTTTTTTCTTATATTAATGTAAAATTTATTTATTATTTTAGTTTATGAAAATATCAATTCCATAAATGTTTATCTATGAACAAATTGTTTCTTTAGAATATATTATAAGAAGATGACAGATCTAAAGCATACCTATTAAATAACATACTCTCTTAAATAGTGGGAATATATCTTAAGCTCGCCCCTTATTCAACTCACCCGAGCTCACCCCTTTTAGCGACGGACACGACGACGGTTCGATCATACAACCGTCGTCTATACTTATAGCGACACTATATGTTGTCCGTCGCTAAAAGTATAGACGACGGTTGTATGACCGAACCGTCGTCGGGTCCGTCGCTAAATGGAGGGTGAGCTCGGGTGAGTTAGATAAGGGGTGAGCTTAAGATCCGGACCGCTTAAATAGTAGCATATATTTATTAAAATTATATCATTTTGGAGATTCTTTTATAAAACAAATGGAACCGCAAATGACATTTTTATAAATAAAAAGAAAATAAATAAGATCATTTTCTTCTAATATTATTTTATTTATTTATTTGTTTTTAAAATAATATAATTTTAAAAAATACATACTATTTAAAAAATATATGTTATTTAAGAGTTATGCCGCATCCGTTCCTGATTATAAGAAAAGCATCTAGATATTTGTCCTTTGTAAAAGTTAAATGTATAGTCATCGAGAAGAGAGTTTAGGCTTTGGGCTTGTTCTATAGGGGAGTCCCTAGCTGTCTAGCCATCGAAAAGTATTATTTTTTTCGTTTTATAATATATTAAGTTGTAGATAATTTTATTTTTTAAAATTATTTGTCATTTTATATAATTTAGAAAAATTAATTATAATTTTTTCAAAATTACTTATCATGGGAAAATATTATAAATGAGAGAGAATGAGATAAGTATGATAATCATAAAAATTTAAAAATAATATATACAATTAATATTATATTTAATGCTATATAATTATTTTTTTTAATTCTTATACATAATTTTAAAAAGTCATATATGAGGGAGGGAGTGGTATAAGTTTGGACATTTACAAATTCTGTTCTGACCACTTTGGGATGGGAGAATGATAATGGGAACAAGAAGAAAACAGCACACTGCATACTCATACTCACTGCAGACTCGTACTCCAAACTCTTGTATTCGGTATTTATTATATGAGTAATATTATTTGACTTCAAATTTATGCACCATTAATCCATTGGATGTTCTCATTTTCTCATTTTATTAAAAGGGATATATGTATATACACAACTGTGTATTACACAGTAGGACTATAGCGACATATTTTTTGAACTATAGCGACTGTCGCCATAGTCCAGAATAACTATAACGACGGGTGAAACCGTCGTTATAGCCCAAAAATAGTCGTCATAGCTTACTGTGTAATACACAGCTGTGTACATACATTTTTTCCTTATTAAAAAAACAAGTACAAATTTAAATTTGTAATGGAACTCGTGCAACTATACTAATGAATATTTTTTAATTCTAAACTTAGCATACTCTATTTAAAATATATTTTTAAAAATAAAAAAAATTATTTGTTTATATATGAATGAGTCTGACCGATAAAGTTATTCAAATTGTTTGTTTTATAATTTTTAAAACTCTGAATGCGTCTCAATGTGTTTGAGCGATTTATTCAAAATAATTGTGATTCAATAAGTAAGAAGTAGTGTTAAATGATATTTTTATATACATATCCTCAAAGACAATTAAAAATTATATTTAATATCCATCTTTTTTTACTATTGACAATAATATATTTAATGAATATTGTTGTAGTCTTTTGTTTTGATTTTATGAACTAATAGAATGTTATTAAAAAATGTAATGTTTATTCTTAAAATTATATTACTAATAGTATACTCTATCGATTGTTCACGTATTTATATTTAATTTTTCTTAAATAGCATTGGTTATGTATAATTACATAATATATTTGTTCATAATAGTCCAAAAGGTTAAAATAAAGAAATATACGTATTTAAATATTTTAAACAAATAATTACCAAACACGTCATTTCATCTTATATTGAGAGTTTCCATTTCATTCAGCTTATTTCGATTCTCTTACACATTAAAAAAATTTTATTCAACTTTATCGAACAATATATAAATATATCGTAGCATTTTTTTTAGAGGACATATGAAGTAATTTGCATCCATTAGACCAAAAAGCTCCCCAAGACACCCAAATGTTTAGGATTGTTGCACTTGCACAATCAATTACTTCCCATAATACACGAGCATAAACACCATAATCCCATAACATTTGGAGAAACTTAAGGGAATGATGGGAACAACACAAAAGATACATGGTACCCTATATATATATATATATATTCCGGACCTGATCAAAAAACGGATCCCAAATTTTATTTTATTTTGTAAAATAACTAAAAAAAAATTATGGATCTGAAATTTTTCATAATACAATATTTTGGGTGTGTTTTTAATACCTATACCAACCAATGTATGTACAGTCTGCCCAGACTTTACAGAAATATTTTGGTATAGGCATCCAAATCACGCCCAAAACAATGTATTATGTAAAAATTTCAATTCCATAAATTTTTTTTTAGTTGTTTCAAAAAAAAAAGTCCGAATTTTAAACATGTCCGAGAGTCCGGACAGGATCCGGCCTCTATATATATAACCGTTAAAAATAAAATAAAATTCCCTCTATATCTCACTCGCTTGATTTGGCGCCCTGGCAGCCGAAACCGCCACTATGCAGCTGCTCCTCTCTCCACATTTCAGCATCATTTTCTCTCTCCAAATTCCTCTCTTAATTTCACCACCTCAGATTTATTAGCAGTTATAATCTTCAAATACACTTTTTCTTTTCTGGGTCACTTTGTGAGATTTTGATGCTAGTATCCCTATGAAGGGCTCTTACACTTCATTTTCTCTCCCCAGTCTCTTTTGTCAAGAAGATGAATCTTGTTTGAATGAACTTGAAGACCCAGATATGAACTTGCTGCACTCACCGTTTTCTTTATCTCACTCAGATGATGAGTACATACAAATGTTAATTGAAAAAGAGACCACCTTTGTGTCAAATTGTTCAGACCAAAGCAAAAGCTTGTTAAAATGTGCTCGCTTGGATGCCATCGAATGGACTCTCAATGTTTGTTCTCTTTTTCTCCTCTCTCTGTTTTATTATGCTCTGTTTTTTTTATTGGGTTGTTGAGATTTTCTAGTTTTTATGCAGACACGATCATTTTTTGGGTTTCATCTCCGTACAGCTTATCTGTCCTTGACATATTTTGATCGTTTTTTCTCAAGGAAATCCATTGATGTAAACATGTTTCTTTCTCTCCCACTCTGTGTATATGTATATATATATATATATATAATATGCGTAGATATAAACTTTATATATCCACTGATTATGATTTGGGAATGTTATTGTTTGATGTTTGATAGAATGGGAAAGCATGGGCTATTCGATTATTAGCAGTGGCATGTTTATCATTGGCGGCAAAGATGGAAGAAAGAAAAGTACCAGCATTAAGTGAATATTATGTGGATGAATACAATTTTGAAAGCAATGTGATTCAAAGAATGGAACTATTGGTGTTGAATACATTGGAATGGAAAATGGGATCAATCACCCCTTTTGAGTTTCTCCACTATTTCATCACTAAGTTCTGTGATGACTCTACGCCTCCTACAGAATTGGTTACCAGGGCTGTTGAACTCGTTTTCTCTATAATGAAAGGTAAACTACAATTATCAGGGTCGATTCAATCCAGTTTTCGAATTTATCACTTGTTTATGCATTTGAGTTCTTAATTCTTGATACAGAGATTAATATTATGGATCATCGACCATCTGTTGTCGCGGCAGCTGCTGTCTTAGCAGCTAGTGATGATCAATTAACAAGAAAAACAATTGATTTCAAGTTCAATGTGATTTCCTCTTGGGGGTTTGTAGAAAAAGTGAGTTTTTTTTTCTCTACCCAATTGAAGTTTTTATAGTCAGCTTAGTGATATGACAATTTATGGCCATCCCTGATTAATTCCTGGCACATCAACAGGAGCATCTATTTTCCTGCTATAATCTATTGGTGGAGATAGAGATGAAAAGATATAAGACCCCCAATTCCTTAATTTGCTCAAATACATGGTCGATGCATTCAAGCCCTGGGGATGTTCTTGATAATTCTTCAGTCACCTTTGGTGTTGGTACAAAGAGAAAGCTTACGCATAATGTTGATTCTCAGAAACATAGTCCTCTGCAGAAGATTCGTCTTGAATAGTGGATTTTGATGTCATTTAGAGAAGATTTATTTGTGTTCTTTGATTGGATTATGGTATACATTGTTTCAACAGAAGAAGATACATTAGTAATAACTATCACAATGCATTATAGGTTTACATTAATCTACTAGCTTATGGTATGGTATGGTATGGTATGGTATGGTATGATATGATGGAGTTGATGAGGGTTCCATTTTCCAATACCCAACAAAAATCCCAAAGCCAATGACAACCAGGAAGTAAATAATAATGAGCGGTAAACTTTATAGCATACAGTAAAGTAAGAAGTAGAGTACCACAAAAGCCATTTTTGGATTAAGTGAGGGCTAAAGGAAAGTCCACAAGGCATTGAAAAATGTTTGTTTATAGGGATTCTTAGTAGTGTTTGCTTTGTTGATTAATACTTTAGTGCTCAACCACTTTCCCATTTGTATATCTTTAAGTTCTCTTGTTTTTTTTTTAAATCAAGTGAGGGGAATGTGTATTTATGTTTTTGTGCACATCACTTTCTATCCTATCTTTTGTAGTAGGGAGGGTTGGGGATGCTTCCTTTGTCTTTCAACTGGGCGAGAGGCAAGAGGATTGAGGAATTAAGAGTTGTTTTTCTTTAATTTGATAAATCTTTGTGTTGCGTTTGGACCATCAAAAAGTATGTAAAAGGAGAATGTGATGGGATTTGTTTGAATGTTGTTGGTTGCTTTTTGATGGGGTGGGGGGGAGGAAGTTTCTCTTGTTTTTCCAGTCTGCTGTGTTTGGGCCTTGGGGTCATGAAGGCTAGAAAAATCATATTGGGAATCAAAGGACATCATCTTTATTATTTTCCTTTACACCATATACATATTAAGGATCATAAATTTAATTGGCTCAGTTTTAGTTAAGTTCAACGCCAAAGCAAACATAATAATTTAAATATCTTGTAGTCAGTTAGGGGTAAATTTAAATATAAAATAACGGTAATTTTAATTAAAAAAACTTAAAATATCTTTAGAAAGAAGTACTTTTAATGCTCTCTCCTTGCTAGGGGGTGTTTGATAAAGAGTAATGCTACAGAAACAAACTATTTTATAAATATTTTATAAATTGTTGATGTGACATACTTCACCTTAGCATATTAATTTACAAATTGTTTCAATGTAGTCTTCGACCCCACACAATATGCTGATGTGGAGTATGCCACATCAGCAGTTTGTAAAATATTTGTAGAATAGTTTGTGTCTCTAGCATTATTCGTTTGATAAAATCTGAATGAGTCTAAATCTGAATGAGCTGAATCTGAATGAAAAAATCGTTTGATAATTGACATGTCTGAAACATCTGAATAACAGTCTTTTACGATTTTACCCCTCCAAAATATAAGATCGTTATTAAATTTTTGAAAGTCAATTTTAGACATTTTAAATTTAAAAAATATATTTGTTTTTTAAATATAATAGTAATAAAATTATACAAAGTACATTAGTACAAAATATAATAATACCCTCTCTCACAAAAAACATAATATTATTATTAATTTTTTGAAAGTTACCGTTAGATATTTTAAAACTTAATATTGGTATAAGTTTATTTAATTTTAATAAATACAAAATACTAATAATCATGAAATTTAATAAATCATTTTGCAAATTAATTTTTAGAAATTTAATAATTATTATTTTATATTATAACAAAGAGAGTGCAAAAATTGATAACATAATATTAATATATATTATGACATATGATGAATACTGTATATATATTATACGAAAAGCTTCAAGAGCATAATTCTTAAATAGCATAATGCCTTAAATAGCATAATTTTATCAAAACGACGTAGTTTTGTAAACACGCGGTGACATTTTTGTAAATACGCGGTGGCATTGTATTTATAAAAATGACACCGCGTGTTTACAAAACTACGTCGTTTTGATAAAATTATGCTATTTAAGGCATTATGCTATTTAAAAATTATGCTCTTGAAGCTTCCCGTATATATATATATATATATATATATATATATATATATATATAGGGAGCACTTCCATAGCAACCGGTTGCCATGAGAACTGTGCAACAACCCCTTTTTGTACCGTTGATAAACTTATTGGAAGGCTGAGATGAACAATAAATTTACCAAGCCGTAAGAACTTGTACCGGCTTTTATTTTAATATGAGGACCCCACCATAGTCAACATGTTGTCAGTTTATACCAATAAATTGAATTTTTAATATTAAATAATATCCAACCGGGACAAGCTCATACGGCTGTAAAAAAAAATGTAAAAAAACCAAGGACAAAATAATATAGCAACAAACAATATAAAACTTTTTATTTTTATTTTTTTTTTTACGGCCGTATGAGCCTGTACCGGCCGGTAGAATTTTTTTTTTTTTTTTTTAACAGCCGTAATAAAGTTTGAAGTGGTACTTTTTTTTTTTTCCGGCCGGTACAGGCTCATACGGCTGGTACCTTTTTTTTAAATTTTTTTTTTCTGTACCGGCCGTAGGAAGCTCATACGGCTGTTGAAGCGATACATTTTTTTTTTCCGGCCGGTACAGGCTCATACGGCTGGTACCTTTTTTTTTAAATTTTTTTTTTCTTTCCCGGCCGTAGGAAGCTCATACGGCTGGTATTAAAAAAATTAAAAAAATTATGTTATTCAAGCATCTCGCTGCTAAACAGACTCGAACACGCAACCTCAAACTCCAAACACACGTCATATGACCACCCGAGCACCACGGGCCTAGCTGTCAATATCAGCCAAGGAATTCTCTTTACATTAAAACTTCACCATCCCCCAAAAATCTAAATTGTTGCATTATTATTATTATAGTACGATTTATTATTATTAACAAGTCTATATAATACATATGGGGGTTTGATATTTAGAAATAAGTTAATATCTATATTTATTAAGCAATGATTATTAGAAATGATTTTATATATTAAGCAATGATTTTATTATTAAGAAATGATTTTATACAATAATAAAACTAGTGAAGTATAATAATAATGTCACACTATCGAATTTATAAAAGTAGTGAAGTATTATTATAATAATAATAATGTGATTATCAATATTATAAGTACAGATTATACCAATACTAGTACTGCATAAATATATCAAAAGAAATAGTACATATTACATGTTCATTTTCATAAAAAAGAAAAAAAAACATAGAATGATTAATACAACCGACGCCTATATCTCAGAGGCCGGAAGTAATCTTGCGGATTTCTTGTAGAGCTCCCATGCGACGCGGTAACGAAAGACTGTGACATCTTCCAAGGACCACTTCTCTTCAGAAATATTACCGTTGGCCCTAACGAAACAGTCAACATATTTGCAGACAAAAATGCCACAGTCTGCGTTGTTGTGTTGTTTCGGTCGAATCTTTAATGTCTGCACAGTAGGATTACCGCTGGGCCACTCACGCATCGGATTACCATTTCGCAAACAAAAATGGTATCAAATGTACCTGCATGTACAAAGTAGTTGGTTAATAATTTTTTAATATAATAGTACATTATAAAATTAAAATATTTTAAGACTAAACATACCGCAACTTTAACGAATTCTGAGTACATTTCATGTAACTTAATATACTTGGTGTCATTGTAGTGCGGGTCAATTATGGTAACCATCCAATCTTCAACTGAGAATAGGAACAAGACAAAATGGTGTTGATTGGTACTACACACCGGCATGAATATGTATTTGCATTCGTGTAAAGGTGGACCCACATCTTGGTTAACATACGGATCGCAAAAACTCCATGCAGTATTCACGTTAGTGCATGGCACATAGCCCTGCCCAAGATGCATGAAGAATGAATTCATGAAACCAAATTGGGACCACCTTTGTATTCCCCGCGACCTGTAGTATTCCTCTCTATCTCGTAGCAACAGCATATACGCGTCTATGACATGCTCGAATATCCAACTCCCAGGCCCTAAGGATTGCACTGCATTGTGTTCTAATTCATATAAATGGCGCGGATGTGATAAAGGATATAAATCCCCTTCTGGTGCCACGACGTTTCCAAAAATATGTTTATTTACAAATGTCTCCTTCCAATCTCTAAGTCTTTTTGATAGGGACCCTTTTGGTCCATAAGAGATGTCGTCTCCCGCATCTTGTACCTGATTGAGACCCAAATGTACATTATTATTATATAGCAATAATAGTTAAAACCATCACTATTAACATAACTATATATACCTCCTCGTAGGCTTGGAAGGTTGGAATGTAACACTCCTCGTAGGCTTGGGTGGTGGGAATAGAGCTCTCCTCGATTACTTGTGGGGTGGGTATGTAGCTCTCTTGTACAACATAATCAGTTTGTTTCCCAAGCCCTTCACTGAGTTGTGTGTATTGCGACTGTGGTCCAAAATTTGTGGGACCCCCTTGTCGAGGTATTTGTTTACCTCTTGCTTCGAAGTCGTATAGAGCGTATTGGAAATCCCAATTATTTTTTTGTAGAACCAACTAGGGAGGCAGCTGAGTAAGTGCTGAAAATTTATCAAGTAACGACTTTGCACTCTCAACCTGTCATGTAAGATAAACACAAACAAATATTATTAACAATAAATATGAATAAATGTAATATTAAGTATTTACTCCAATACATGATTTATTAAAGAAGAATATAATTTTATACCATTTGAATAAGGTGTTGTTGGTTGTAAATGGCCCGAGGCTGATAACAACTGTCGTGGTCGCTTGTCTGTCGAGGTCGGTGGATTTTCCAACGTGTAATTTTCCTATACCAGACCATGTAATCATCTATTGGGACATAATCAGCAACTTCAGTTTGTTGTCCTTCGAGATGATCCATGTATGCCTCCCACATCGAAATATATTCCCCTCTCAAGGCCATGCAATCCTCGACATCAATAAATTTAAACTTTTTCTCCTTCTTGAGGTCACCGTGGTTTTTGGCTGGTGATGGTATGCCTTGCATGAACCCGAACTGTCTCATCACACGATCCGGCATCTGAAATTCCACAATATCAAAGTGGATCAAGGGGACCCCACCAGATCCCAACAACCTGCCTTCAAAATTAAATCCACTGATATCATCATCCCACACTATGTAAGGCCGCCAAACCACATCCCACATAGACTTAATATCTAACTCCCCTCGGTAAAATGACAAATGGTGATGGGGATTCTCACGTCTACTAGGGTAACTGTGGGTTCCAAAATAGGACCATGCTAAAGCCCTAGGTAACCATAAGGATGATTGTGGCCAAGGGTTTGGCTTTCCAATACTTACACGCTCATAAGCCCAAATTTGTAACAACGTAACACAACCATTAATGTATTTAACTCCTTTCCTAGTAGCAGTATATAAAGATCTGTACAAATATGCTAACACTGCCGCGCCCCAAGAGTAAGTTACACAATCTTCAGTGTTGGCAATAAAAGACATATATCGTGGGTGCACACTATTTCTATTCCTATTAGGGAATAATATTGCCCCGCACAACAACAACATGTATGTCTTTGTGTGTCGCCCTACAACATCTTTACTTGCATTCTCGGGACAATTATTAAAATGTTCGTGCAACCACACTAATGAAATTGCACTGCGTTTTTTTGAACTAAAATATTCACCAGCTAATTTATCTCCAAAACAATCCCTAAAATAATTCAAATTGGTGACAGCAAGGGGACCCGTTAAGGGCTTTCCCACCACCGGTAACCCAAAAATAAAGTGAACATCCTCTAACGTGATTGTTATTTCTCCACAGTTTAAATGAAAAGTATTGGTCTCCGGGCGCCATCTCTCGACTAAGGCAGATATCAGACCAAGATCAGTTTGGTGTACAACACCTTGATAACTAAATACTCCAAATCCACAATTATCTAAAAGGATTTTTTGTTCTTTTGTCAAAGCCCACTGATTATATTTCTGATCAGTATATTGACTGGAGCTTAGTTTTCCCCTATCTCTCCCATGATATATGTCATCTGATACATGATCTTGTTGATCATGCAGAACACTTGGATCAATTGGCCCATATTCCCAACTATCCATCTTTTACCTAAAAAATACATCAACACACTAATTAGTATTAAGCAAAATGACAGTAATAACAATACACACTAACATGCACTAAAAACTGAACAACATGCATGTAATAATAATAATAATGGTAATAAATTAATAAAAAAGTACATAAGCCGGTACAATATTGAGAATTTTAATTTGGGGGGAAGTGAACTGTTTTAAGATATATACAAATTCAAGGCAAATTAAAACAGCTAGGCCCGTGGTGCTCGGGTGGTCATATGACGAGGGATTGATGCTTGAGGTCACGGGTTCGAGTCTGGTTAGCAGTGCAAAAAAATTTCATCACTTAGCCGTTATAACCTGTACCGGCCGAAAAGTTTTTTTAAAAATATAATTTTTTTTTATTATAAGCCGGTATAGCCTCTACCGGCCGGCAGGTTTTATTAATAATATAATAAAAGAAACAAAACAACAAAGGTTTCTGTTGAATCTTTAACTAGTATAATAATATTTGAAAGCCCCTTGATTTTTATTGATTCACATAAGCAAATATAGATCAAATTGATAACTCATCATATCAACAATTTTAAACCCCAATTTGTTCGTGCACATACATAATATTATAATATATAAAAATATATTCTTATTTTTGTAAAAATATGTCCAATTAGTCTAATTAATATATTAAAAATAAAATTACTTTTTAATAAAATATAAAGTGATCAGTATAAATCTTGCATTATTTTGTTGTTATTATACGAAATAAATACATGCATGGTATTATATACCCTTTAATTCAGTAATAACATGCAGTGATAAAAATCATCAACAGAAATTATAAAAAACTGAACAAATAACAATAAATAAAAACTTACTTGTTGAAGTTTTTTACTCCTCTCTTCCGAAATACTCCCTTTCTACTCTCTGTTATTTTTATTTTATCTAGCTTGGCAAGTGAACTTTAGTTTAACAATATGTGTTCTCAATAGACGTTTAAATAAGCTCATGCAAATGTCCGGTACATGAATTAATTTTGGACCAAATTCAAAGAAAAATCTCAGCTTTTTAGCTTACCGAGCTTGCAGGTTTTTTTTTCCCGAGGCGATGTGGCAGAAAAGTGGTCAAAAAAATATGGCAGTGCATTTCCCGAGGCGATGTGAGTGTTCGGCCGGTACAGGCTTGACCGGCTGGATATAAAAATAAATATATTATTAATTAAAATGGTTCGACCGGTAGAGGCTATAACGGCTGGAAAAATAAAAAATATATATATTATTAATTAAAATGGTTCGACCGGTAGAGGCTATAACGGCTGGAAAAATAAAAAATATATATATTATTAATTAAAATGGTTCGACCGGTAGAGGCTGTAACGGCCGGTAGAGGCTATATATTTTTGCTGTTAGCTAGACTCGAACACGCGACCTCAAGCTCCAAACATTCGTCATATGACCACCCGAGCACCACGGGCCTAGCTGTCATAACTTACCTTGGATTTGGATATATCTTAAAACATTCCATCTCCCCACAAATTAAATTTCTCAATATTTTATTATTATTATTCGATTATTATTATTATTCTATTATTATTACGAATTGAGTATAAAGTCGTTCCATATTCTATCGGCTTATGTACTTTTAATTATTTTATTATCATTATTATTATTATTATAAACACTGTCTGGTGAATGAGTAGTCAAACATAATAATACAACACTATGAGAATAGAAAAAAGCTGACATTGATTTGTTGGGAGTAGTACATTAGGTTGACTTCTTGAGCATTAACCGCGACAAGATGTACAGGCTTGTCTTTTTACCTTTAAATATTGTCTGGGAAGTCTTCTTATCCTTCCATAGAATTTTTTCTCTGATATTATTTTCTCTTTTCTCCTCTACTCATAATTTGTTTCATCTAGTTGCCCACTTTCACTTCAGAAAAAAGTTGAAGTTCTGATCGAGCAAAATTCATCACTATTATTCACAAGTAAGTTTTTAAAAATGTCATATAATACATCTGAATTTGTTAGTGAAGTTGAAAGTAATAAATCTGATATTGTTCCATACGTTGGTCAATTATTTTGTACGTTGGAAGAGGTTGAATATTTTTATAGATCATATGCTCGCAAAAATGGATTCGAGATTAGAATTGCAACTAGTCATAAACATGCTAATACGAATGATATCAGATCTAGGCAGTATGTATGTAAGAAAGCCGGTACACCAATTGTTGGGAAGAGTTTACCTGATGATGAAGATAGTAGTAATAAAATAACTAGACAAAGAGACTCTATAGGACGAACAATGTGCAAAGCTAGAATATATGTTGTCCACAATAAGAAAGAAGACAATTGGCGTATATCTACTGTAGAATTAGAGCACAATCATCACTTAGTGACCCCCACTAAAGTAGATTTGATCGAGACTCACAGAAATATTACTCCTGTTGCAAGAAATTTAATTGACACTTTAAATAAGTCCGGTATTGGTCCTAGTAAGATGATGAATGTTTTGAGCACAATGGGAGGTGGGTTGCAAAATGTTGCTTTTTCTACTGCTAATGTTGAGAATGTGGTGCGAGATTTAAGGCGTGATTCTGCAGATGAAAATGATGCACAAGCTGCTGTCAATCATTTGAACAAACTTGCATCCGGATGTGCCAGCAGATTTTTTTTCGAGTGAAATCTGGTGAAAACAACCGCATAGCTTGTATTTTGTGGGTTGACGCCCGATCAAGGTTTATGTATCAACAGTTCGGAGACGTTGTGACATTTGATAGTACATACCGGACAAATAAGTATGGCATGCCGTTTGTTCCATTTGCCGGGGTCAACCACCATTATCAGTCTATATTGTTTGGATTTGCACTGTTACGAGACGAAACAGAGGATACTTTCGTTTGGGTTTTACAGACATGGCTTGAAGCCATGGACTACAAGGCACCTACAACCATCATCACTGATCAAGACAGAGCCATGAGTAATGCTATTGCTACGGTACTTCCAACTAGTCATCATTTATTGTGTTCTTGGCATATTAGCAATAAATTTCCTGAAAAATTGCATCATGTTTATTATGCGCACCCATCGTTCAAAAATGATTTTAACAACTGTGTGTATAACTCATTGTCCATCGAGGAGTTTGAAGAGCGTTGACATATTCTGATAAGTTCCTATGAATTGTATACTAATGAATGGCTTGGAAGTTTGTATGATGTACGACAGAAATGGATTCCAGCATATACAAAGAGATATTTTGCCGCAGGAATGACTACCACTGGAAGAAGCGAGAGCATGAATGCCTTTTTTGATGAGTATGTTAATGCATCAACAGGTATGCTATGTTTTGTACTGCAGAGTCAAAAGGCTGTAGAAAGACAGTTTATCAGGGAGAGGAAGGCCGACTACATAACAAAACATCGTAAAAGGATTATGGTACTCGGTTCATCTTTAGAAGTTCATGCTGCACAAGTGTACACAAAAGAGATGTTTAGACGTTTCCAACGTCAATTCGTCGATTCCATGAAATACAATGTTCGTAAACTTAGTGAGATGTGTGACACTGATACTAAGGTTTATGCAGTGTATAATGCAGATGCAACTGAAAGTGGTGGAAGATATAAAGAAGTTGTCAACAATCGACAACTTGGATCGGTGACATGTAACTGCCAAATGTTTTCTCACTCTGGTGAATTATGCAGGCACATCTTGAGATATTTCATAGCAAAGAGTATTTCACAAATACCGGCCGACATGATCCTTCATCGGTGGACAAGAGACGCGAACAAAAGCAATGGTGAAGACTTACTCTTTAACTCCACACCTGCTGACTTCGAACAAAATCAAGGAATGCGCTACAATCATTTAATGGCTGATTACCAGGAGTTAGCGAGCAAAGCGGCTTGCTCAGTCCGAGGTTACAAAACTGTTCTTAAGCTGAATGCACGAGGAAAAGAGTTGGTTGACCAGTATGATCCGGATGAGAATATTACTGAACTGGCAAATGACGACATTGATTGCACAGTTGGAGATCCAAATCATGATATGGGATACGATAATGACGATGAAGATGCAGAGGTGGAAGAAGAAGAAGAGTTTTTGCCGCCTAATATTTCTCAAACAAAGGGCCACAAAAAACAATCTAGATTCAAGAGTGCACTCGAGAAAATCATTCCATCTAAAACTCATCGAAAATGTGCAATTTGTGGCTTTGAAACCGACCACGATAAGCGAAACCACTATCGAGTGCTAGGGATTCCTGAGCCAAAAAAATAGGCGTCGGTTGTATTAATCATTCTATGTTTTTTTTTTCTTTTTTATGAAAATGAACATGTATTATGTACTATTTCTTTTGATATATTTATGCAGTACTAGTATTGGTATAATCTGTACTTATAATATTGATAATCACATTATTATTATTATAATAATACTTCACTACTTTTATAAATTCGATAGTGTGACATTATTATTATACTTCACTAGTTTTATTATACTTCACTAGATTTTTGGGGGATGGTGAAGTTTTAATGTAAAGAAAAATCCTTGGCTGATATTAATAGCTAGGCCCGTGGTGCTCGGGTGGTCATATGACGTCTGTTTGGAGTTTGAGGTTGCGAGTTCGAGTCTGTTTAGCAGCAAGTTGCTTGAATAACATAATTTTTTTTATTTTTTTAATACAAGCCGTGACAGCCTGTACCGGCCGGATTTTTTTTTTAATTTTTTAATACCAGCCGTATGAGCCTATACCGGCCGGGAAAGAAAAAAAATTTAAACAAAAGGTACCAGCCGGGACAGCCTGTACCGGCCGGATTTTTTTTTTAATTTTTTAATACCAGCCGTATGAGCCTGTACCGGTCGGGAAAGAAAAAAAAATTTTAAAAAAAAGTACCAGCCGGGACAGCCTGTACCGGCCGGAAAAATTAAAAAAAAAATGTACCACTTCAAACTTTATTACGGCTGTTAAAAAAAAAAAAAAAATCTGTAGGCCGGTACAGGCTCACACGGCTTGTTTTTGTTTATTTTATATGTTTGTTGCTATTTTATTTTGTCCTTGGTTTTTTTTTTTTTTTACAGCCGTATGAGCTTGTCCCGGTTGGGCATTATTTAATATTAAAAATTCAATGTATTGGCATAAACTGACAACATGTTGACTATGGTGGGGTTCTCATATTAAAATAAAAGCCGGTACAAGTTGTGCCGGGTGGGATATATTTATGTTTCATCTCAGCCTTCCAATAAGTTTATCAACGGTATAAAAAGAGGGTGTTGCACAGTACTCACAGCAACCGGTTGCTATGGAAGGGCTCCCATATATATATATATATATATATATATATATATATATATATATATATATCACCCAGATCCCAAAAAAGAGTCACAATTTATGGAATGTTATGGGAGTGCATCTCTTTTTCTCTTTCCTAAAGATGTTAAATTTAGGTGCAACATAAAACAATATGGGTATGCACGTAAGAAGTCCATTCAGCTACCTGCTTAGTGAATCAGCCAGCCTTGTGAAGCTTATTCGGTCAGCACTATTAAGAGCTATTCAGATTTTTAATTTTACAAAACAAACAAGTTTAATCACATTTCTTATTCGGTCAGCAGCATTCAAATTTGTTCAGAAGCTATCAAACACCCCCTTAATTTTGTAAATTATTATTAATATTTAATAAAATAAATAAATAAAAACTATAACAATTATTATTTATTAAGGAATATAAAAATGAAAAAAAAAAGTAGTACATAATCTCTTATTCGTTTGTGTCAACAAGTTGAGTAGATATAAAAATAGGGAATTGTTAAATTACAAAAAAAGTGTCCCTGTAAATGTATAACGACAGTGAAAATCATCGCTATAGGAACACTTTTATTATAAAAATAATATTTTTTTTATTGTAGATTTAACAATTTCCTAAAAATATTCATTAGGGCAAACTCATAAAGTATATATGTATATAGCAGAAGTCGCTAAAATAAAAGCTTGTATTGTGTAGACCTAGCAATATAAGTAGTTAACTTTTGGGTCAAACCATATTAACTAGAACCAAATGGTCGGTTAACCATTTTTATTTATTCAGGTTGGTTAAATTTTGAATCCATATTTTTAAAACAAATATTGTTAATTAACTGGTTAACCATTTTTCAACCCATATTCTATTTAATTGCACTCATCTCTCTCTCAGTAACCGCACCAAACACGATTTTTTTTTTGGTAGTGGTAGAGGGTGGGTGGTGTATATATAATCACTTAATATTAATTTATTTTGGGAGAGAGTGGTGGGGTGAGGGTGGGGGTAGGTGGGTAGGGGTGGGTGGTTGGTGGGGGGTTAGGGGGGTGGGGGTTAGGGGGGTGGGGGTGGGTGGGGTATACATAATCGCTTAATATCATTTTTTTTGAGATGGAGTGTTGGGTAGGTGGGTGGGTGGCTAGGTGGGTGGCTAGGGGGTGTGTAGGTAGGTGGGGATGGGGGTATAGATAATCGCTTAATATTATTTTTTTGAGAGGGAGTGTTGGGTGGGTAGGGGTGGGTGGGTGGGTGGGTGGGTGGGTGAGTGGGAGTGGGGGTGGGGTGAGTGGGAGTGGGGGTGGAGTGAGTGGATAGGTGGGGGTGGGGGATGAGGGTAAGGGAAGAGGTGGGGTGGAGTGGTGAGTAGGTAGGTGGGGGTGGGGAGTGGAGTAAGGGGTATATACATAATCACATAATATTATTATTTTTTGGTTAGGTTGGGTTGGGTTGGGGTTGGGGTTGGGGTTGGGGTTGGGGTGGGGGTGGGGTGGGGTGGGGTTGGGGTGGGATGGGTGGGTTGGGGTGGGTTGGGTTGGGTTGGGGTGGGATGGGGGTATATACATAATCACATAATATTATTTTTTTTAGTGGTAGTGGGGGTGGGAGTGGGGGGTAAAGGGGGTATATACATAATCACATAATATTATTATTTTGGGTTGGGTTGGGTTGGGGTGGGGTGGGGTGGGGTGGGGTGGGGTGAGGGGGATGAGGGGTATATACATAATCACATAATATTTTTTTTTTCTTGGTAGTGGGGTGGGGGTGGGGGTGGAGGGTGGGGGTGGGGGTGGGGTGGGGATGGAGTGGGGGGGATGGGGATGGGGTGGGGTGGGGTGGGATGGGGGTGGGGGTGGGGGTGGGGTGGGGTGGGGATGGGGGTGGGGATGGGGGTGGGGTGGGGTAAGAGGTATATACATAATCACATAATATTAGTGTGAAATCAGATTTTCATGAAACTCATAACTCATAACAATATTAAAATGGTTAATATAATTTTTAACCATAACCATATAGTTCCAACTCACATTATCCATATTAAAAATAATTAATATAATTTTAATTCTTAAATGAAACCATAATCATATTTTAAAAATTAAAACTAACCGATAACCATATTTTATCAGGCCTCATATTGTGTGGTGTTAAGATAATAGTTTTTGGAGCGGCTATCATCCTATACTCCTATTCCAATCTATAGCTCATTTTGGCTTCGAAAATAAGATTGGGCGCCACAGCACAATTTTCAAATTAAAAAAATTATAAAAGTTACAGCCACTTGTATTTTACCCAACTAACAGGCCAACCATAGAAACCTGTCGATATGGTCAAACACATCGACGTATAGCGTATTAGCATTCGTCTTTCACTTGAAACCACATTACCGACCCGTAATACTAAACCTTCTTCGCCTGCTCCCAATACCAAAAATGATAACGAAACGAATCTAACTGGTTCACTTCAGAAGAGAAATGGAGAAGAGACTGCGTTCATCACTTCAAACCTCCGCCGAGGAATTCCTCATATCAGCAGCCAAATTAGGGTTTAAGTCTGCCAGACCCTCACTCAAAACCCTAATTCACGCACTCACCTCATCCTCTCCGCTCATTTCTTCTCTCCCACTCTCTCTCCACCAATCCATTTCTCAATCGATCACCAAACTCAAACAATTATCCAACTCAGCCACCTTAGACGTCACCAAATCTCCGCCGTCACCTCCAACTAAGCGCCACCGCAGATCTTCACGCCACTCCCAAAATAATGACGATTCAGGTACAAAGGATAAACGTGAAGATGCTAAGAAATGCGTTGTTGAAAATCTTCAGATTTATGCTTGCGTGGCTCTTATGTGTGTTTCTCATCCGAAAAAGGCGTTTTTGCCTTCGGATTTATTGCCTGCTGCTCGTGAATTGCATGATAATTTGATTTTATTTGAGTTTGATTCGGTTTTGATGTTGGAGGTTTCAAATTTGTGCGAGGAGTGGTGGAAGGAAAATCTTCCTGGTAGAGAAACCCTAATTTCGCAGTCGATACCTGTTTTGTTATCAAGATCATTGACATTAAAGAAGAAAGTGGATGTGCATAAAGTTTATGCCCTTCGCGAGGCGTTCACATTATTTGATTTTGAGGATGAGAGTATTGAGGATTTGAAGCTTTTGCTAATTAGGTGTTTAATTGCGCCATTGTATTTAAAGACAGAGGATGGAAAGAAGTTTGTGGCATTTATGTTTGGGTTGAGCGGGCAGTTACTTAAGGAAGCTTTGGCAATGATTAGGTCTCAGATTCCCTACGGAAGGAAGTCGATATTGGAGGCCTACGCGGAGATTGTTTTTAGAGCTTGGAAGATTGGGAATAGGGGGTCAAGGGAAGAGATTGAGAATGGATTTTTGCAAGGACTGGTTGAAAGTGAAATTCATGCTAGTTCAGGCCCATTTGCTGCCTCTATCAGGAAGGTCTTGGGGGGATTTATAAGCCAGAGAACAACTGATGGTGTCGAGAAACTCCTCTTTCGCCTTGCCGAGCCTGTTATTTTTCGATCACTACAGGTGTGCTGCATATTTTAGCCTACTTGCTATTTTTGCTAATTAAGGCAGTAGATTGTTTTTGTACAGCTTGATATTTTTACTATTATTAGTTCTCTGTTAGTTTTTAGTTTTTCTCAAGTTTAAAGTCTGTTTTTGTGCTTAATTAGAGTAAGTGAGCTTGAATTTATTGGTCATTAATTCAATATAGCTTTAATTGATGTATTAGAGAAAATTATCAGTATCACTGTACCTTACTATATTAGGAATATTATATAAAATTACTAATGGTGATGGGCAATATTTGGCAGGTTGCAAACTCAAACGTACGCCAAAACGCACTGCACTTACTTTTGGACCTGTTTCCTCTTGAAGACCCTGATGCTACAAAGGAAGGGAAAGATATATTGCTTGAGAAACAGTTTTTTTTATTGGAGAAACTGCTCACAGATGAATGTCCAGCTGTAAGAGTAGTAGCAGTAGAAGGTTCTTGTCGCTTACTTCATTTGTTTTGGGAAATTATTACGTCGTCAACCATAACGAAATTCCTTACCAAAGTTTTTGATGATATGACACATGACACATCTAAGGAGGTCAAGCTTTCCACAGTGGATGGCATTGTATATTTACTTGGTAATCCTCAATCTCATGAGATTCTTAAAGTGCTTCTACCCAGATTGGGTCATCTGATTTTGGATTCTTCCCTTTCTGTACGTGCTGCCGCCGTAGATCTCCTCCTCCTTTTAAGGGATATTAGAAATTTTCAGTTTCACAAGGTACGTTTCAGTCTTTGGATTATATTTCATTACTCGCTACCTTCCTGTTAGTTAATTAATGATTCTACAGGTGGTGCGCTTAGATGTACTATTATCAACACTTGCAAATGATCAGCAACTTGTTGCTCAGAAAATCACTAAACTTCTTATACCATCATACTTCCCTTCCACAGTAACTCCGGAAGAAGCATGTAACCGCTGTGTCACACTTATAAAAAGGTCTCCAAAAGCGGGAGCGAGGTTCTGTGAATTTGCTTTATCTGAAGGAGCATCTCTGCAGACTCTCATGGAACTTTTAAAAGTTTTTATCAGCTTGGCTCTGTCACCTGATCAGCTGGAGGCAGATCAAATTGATGCTTTACTTTTTGCTTCTGCCTGCATTTGCAACAATTTAGCTAGTGAGGCATCTTACAAGGCTGCCCTTAAGCAGGAGTTATCTGGTGAAAAGCTGAAACGCTTGTTCGCTGCTTCGTCTACAGGGCGTGCTCAATCTTCTGTATGCAACATTGTTTCAACAATCTCTCCTGATGGTGTAGATGGTTGTATTGAAGAATGCATGGGCTTGGTCACAAATTGTAGCGGTTTATTTGATAATGTGGAAAGGCAAGCTGAAGTTAGGTCTGCCCACAAGATGATGCTGTCTTGTAATTTCTTTGATTATATGTTTGAAACTCTAGCAAGGATCCTGCAAAAAACAGCTAATGGATGCCACCTCAAATTTGGTGTAGAAAAACTAAAACACAATTTTCCCTCAATAAAACCAAGGAATATTAAATCCTCTATCAAAATTTCAGCAAAACTGAAGCAAACCATTATGAAAAAGTCCTCTAATAGTTCTACAAGTAGATTTGAGGAGGATTATACAATAGCTGCAGGAATCGGCTGGCAAATAAAGGACTTTCTTATATCTGAGGACACAAGGAAAGCAATGCTGGAGTCTGGAGTTCTGGAAATTGCATTCTTTTCTTTAAAGGTCATTTCTGAGGTCAGCATTGTGCAGAGTAAGCAGTGTGATTATGTAAACACATCTCCTGTTTTAGCATATGCTGCCCTTGCTTTGCATATATCCTTTAAAGCTGTTACGTTTAATGGTATCGACAATCAAGGTACCAAGGCAAAGGAATGTTCTGGGAGATCATCTTCAGAGGTAAGTAATAATTGCATCACAAGTTTTATACTGAAATTGTTTATTGATATGGTCAAAAAAATTCCGTATATGTTGTTTGCCTTTTGTATTTCTTTATTTGGTTATGCACAACTATTTTTGATTGTTAATATGGTCTATGACAGTATCTGGAATATAATAACTATATCATTTCTTCCGTAAGGACACCAGTGGCATTTTTTTGATTTGTTATCATTTGGTGCTTTTGTATCTAGTTTGGACACTGAAGGATGTTCTGTTTTGTTTCTCATGCTCATCTAACTGTTATTTTTTTTTCATTTTGGTTGCAGCAAACTTTGTTGGACCAGACAATGGATCATCTATTCAGCTGCACATGTAAGTTAATTGGTGTAGCTGACTCGGTAAAGTTTAACAAGTTGCCTCAGGAATCCAGGCATACCAACTACAGAATCCATCACGGTGGACAGAAGTTCAGAGAATTTCAAGCTGATGCTTCCAGCCCAAGCGATAGTGGTAAGTGGTTATGGAGAATTCGCAAATGCACAGTACATAGATAAAATACGCTCTTCTGAATAAATCACCATATTATCTCTTTGGTCAAACTGTATGTTTGTCAATATAAGATACTATTCCCATAAAACTGTAAAAAATAGAGCTGAAAACTAGTCGAGTTATACACTGGAGTCGCTGTGCCTCAAGTGATGCCCTAAACATCCGAACAAAGCGAGGAAACCGGAAAAGGGAAGGAACTATTTCCTAATGCAGCTGATTTTGGTCTCTTGCATGACAGCTTTTCTTGATATATCTTTTTTGTTTTTGATCATGTGAAATTTTCTTGGTAAATTATAGACAACATATTAAATACAACTTTTATCTTATCTGTTGTTTCAAAAGAACCAAGTCTTAGTTTAAAATGTAAACTTTTATGCACATCCCTTATTCCCGTCATGATATGGTGCCACGGGGCTAAATGCAGTAGGGTCTTCAAGTTCCACACTTGATTCTCGAGATTTTACCTCAGGTGTCTCAGCTTACATGGCTCTGCAATCTGATAGGCTTCATTTTTTCAAATTTAATTTTCTTTGATAAAGAACTTGTAATGCAAATGGACTTTGAAATATCAATTTTGATTATTGAGGATCACTTAGATGGTTATTATAATACAGCTCACATGCAAAAGTGAGATGATTTTGCTCTAATACTTTTCTTTTAGCTGTCCATATTTCTAGTGGTTTACTCTTACATTGAACTTAAAAAGAGTTTCATTCCCGCATGTATAAAGAAAAAGAAATCTTGTCTGTATTTACAGTGCACTTTTTCTAGTGCTGGATTTTTTTTCAAAAATGTTCCTATATATTCTTATACTGATGCATTTTTTCTGCATATGGATACAAAATTGAGTTTAGTATTTGGCTTTCATGTAGGATCAAAAATAAAAAGGGTATCAAATATGGTGAAGATGCTAAGTGCAGTTCTTAAGTTTATTGTTGATGCCTCCGCAATGGAACTTGCTTCTCACAGTCAAACAAGGTGCTTGAACTTTACACTCGAATACCTTGAATTCATCATCTCCAGTTTAAGGCAACATTCTCGGGACCACCTGCAGTTTAAGGTAGATGAACTGAAAGAAATGTTTCTCTGTGTGAAGAGTTCCTTCACCTATGCAACCAAGTTACTCAATCTAGTCCTTAAATGCTCCAGTGAAACTTCACCACCTCAGCCCGAAGCTTATATTCTTTCCAATAAACTTCTTGATCTTAATATTTCTGTTGAAGAACACTTGGGGTCTGGATATGCTGCACGTATTGTTGCTGCAGCAAAACCATGGTTACCTGATCTAATTCTAGGATTGGGATCCTGGAACATACTGAAGCAGTCTCCAAGAAAGAGTACTCGTTACTTTGGGCCTGATCACGTCAAATCTAGTTTCCCAGCATGGCCCACAATTTTAGCGAAGGTTGAGCTAATAGAGATTGGCTCGGAAGGTGCTGATTATGATACAGTAAACTCAGGGGAATTTCCTACATTCAGAAAATTTGTGGGGATGATGATTCAGCTGTTGAGAGCTAACCATGATGTATTAGATGCGGTTGGAGTAATTTTCTTGACTGGTTCGATAGTTGGGCTGGAGAGGAAGGACTTCCAGTTGGTATTGGGACTTCTGCACTTTGTCTGTGCAAAGTTAGTTGGGCACGACAACAGAGAGTGGGGAGAACTTAAGATGATGTTAGAATCTCTTCAAGATATCTACCCTCAAATAGAGAGAGAAGCTGAGGACCCTAGCAATGGCGAGGACGGGCAGCAGAAATTACAGAGTGCAAGAGAATTGCTTGAACCTATTTGGATGTGTCATATATTTGAAACTGGCAGGGAACCGATGGAGGAAGAATAATTGGACATTTTTGTTGCTAGTGTATGTCAGTAGAAGAAAATTCATGAAACCTGTATAGGTTAAGCAAAAAAACTTTTCTTACCTGGCTAAGGAGTGTAAAAACTAAATTTCCTTGATGTAATGTCCATAATGTAATGAGTCATCTTGTTCATGTCCTATGCTAATTTAGTTTATGGACCCTAAAATAATGTTACCAGGCCTGTCTAGTTCTTCAGATCAGTGTTCATTTGCTTCTAAGGGGGAAGAAGATTTGAATGGAAGAATGTCTAATATATATATATATATATATATATATATATATATATATAGAGAGAGAGAGAGAGATAGAGAGAGAGAGAGGCCGGATCCTGTCCGGGAGTCCGGACAGGTTTAAAATCCGGACCTTTTTTTTTTTTTTTTTTTGCTTTTTTTTTTTGAAATAACTAAAAAAAAAATTATGGAATTGAAATTTTTACATTATACAGTGTTTTGGGCGTGATTTGGATGCCTATAACAAAACATGTCTGTACAGTCTGGGCAGACTGTACATACATTGGTTGGTATAGGTATTAAAAACACACCCAAAACACTGTATTATGGAAAAATTTCAGTTCCATAATTTTATTTTATTTTTAGTTGTTTCAAAAAAAAAAGCAAAAAAAAAAAAAAATTGGTCCGGATTTTAGGACCTGTCCGGACTCCCGGACAGGATCCTTGTTATATATATATATATATATATATATATATATATAAAGAACTTGTTATAAATTAAAAATGGACAAACACCATCATTAGCGTCCAATACAAGAATAATGGCCGAGATTAGAATAAAAAAATTTATATCCGCTACTAATAGTAGTGGATGAGGTTACGTCCGCTACTATTATTAATAATAGTGATTATTAGTAGCGGATGACGGTATTAGTTACGTCCGCTACTATTAATAGTGGAGGTGAATTTTTCAGTTCTAATATCGGCAGTTAATTCGAACTATAGAAATTGTGTTTGTCCATTTATTATTATTCCCCTATATATATTGGCAATGAAAATGTCTGGATGTAATTATGCATGGTTATGGGAAATGTTTGACTGATTGCTCTTTGTTTATGTTTATTACTCATGTTCCCAAAACCCCAAACTTAAAAAGGCCGAGGATAAATGTCTCCAGTGATATCAGGCCACTATCACTATCAAAACCAGTTCTTTAGTTATAAAGCTAGAACAGAGACAAATGCCTTCCATATTCAGAATACGGATAGTCATGAGAAAATATAGAAAGTAGTTCTGCATCGAAGTAAATTAAAACAATCCGAAACTTTACATTAGAAATTGTTCATAACTGGATGACCAATGGTTACATGTCAGTAAGGCAAACTTACTTGCAACGAATAGGTGCTACTGAAAAATTACCTACTAGAGGGAGCAGCCATGTACTGAACCCCTTGATCTGAACTTACCTAAAATGATGCTTTAGAAGCTTAATATGTTGCATGTCATCAGGAAGATATATAGCGCCAACTTTGCCTGCATTCCTCTTGGTTGCTTGAAAACGAAAAAAAAAAGAAAGGGAAGTGTGGCATCTTTACAAGAAGATGCAGTTAGAACTAGTGGTAGTAAGATTCCAAATTTTCATTTTTTTTACTCTTCTAAACAAGCTAAAATCGATCCTTCCTGTCCAAATTACCCGTCAGTTGAGATGTTTCGATGCAAGAATAGAAACCTAAAAACTACGAGTTCTACATACAGTTCCAATTATAATCTCTACGTCATTTAATATTTTCAGCGGGGATCATCTTTACGCCAGCAGCTATTGGCATGCCCAAAAATCCAAGAAATATGCTAACAAACCACTGTGCTAATGTGAGTGGTGATGTGTTTGCGAATGTACCCAAGCACTCAATTATTATGATTTGAAAGAAGACTGTGGCACTGAGAATGGTCACGAAAACATAGTTGTCTAGTATGCCCTTAAAAACATCTATCTTCTCCATTTCACGGGAGCTTATCTCATTGAAAACCTGCAAAATAAAATCAAGATTTTCACAAATGTTAGAATAAAGCAACACATGTCAATGTGATGCCATTATGGAAATTTTTCACTTGCATAAGTAATGCAGGCAACAGATAGTAATGTTGAGAAAAATAGGAGTTCAGATTAGTATTTCAACAAGGAACTATAAATACGTTTGAAACTCCAATATATAACCTATTTCTTAGTAACCAAACCAGGCTGTAGATAACAACAGTATATAACACATACTACAACATGAATTATAATTTATTGAGAGCATGCAAGAGATGCTTTCAACGACTTACCTGGCAGAAGACAAATGAGTTGAAAATAAGTGTGTTTCGTATCAAATCAGAATCAGGTCCCTCAAGGCCAAATACTGTCTTTCCTTTTGCCTGAAGGAACCATATCACGATGAACTGATATAAAGATTGCCCTAAGATATTCCTCCACATGACATTACTAATGAAATTTCCCTTCCTCCCAACTGGTGCTCTCTTCATTAATTCATCATTTGGAGGTTCAGTAGCTAATGCAAGTGCCCCCAGTGTATCCATAATCATGTTAACCCACAAAAGTTGAACAGCTGTGAGGGGAGCACTCCCTGAAGCAGTAAGAAGTGAAATGATAAGAAAAAATGAACTAATTTTACTAACTATTAGCATCATTACTATTTCTTAACCAGGAAAAAATTATTGTACGGTTTCAAAAAAAAAGAGAGAAAAATGCACAAGTTTACCTGTTAAACAAGCTGAAGAGAAGTTTACAATCAAAGCTACCACATTAACTGTCAGTTGAAACTGTACAAATTTTTGTATGTTTATGTAGACTGAGCGTCCCCATCTGGCCACTGTCACAATTGTTGAGAAATTGTCGTCCAGAATTATGACATCTGCAATCTCTTTAGCCACCTACAATTTGGGAAAGAGATTTGTCTGTTTTTGACTTCTCAATGATCAGAAGAAACCAGATAACATATCTTGTTCAAAAAAGATATGTAGTGTTGGGATCGACACAATTATGTACGGACACAACAAACATCCTCAGTATAAAATTTGTTATATTGTTATACACTGTCTAGGCAGGTTTGTATTACGTAATATGCTTTCATCATTCTGTGGCCGTTACTGGCTCATTTCCTACCATGGTAAGGAATATTTGTCCATCGAGACTTTTACGTGTGAACTTGTGGAGAGAAGAAATTATTAATTCATGGAAACCAACTTACAAGTTTATTATATATAGGACATATGCTATGTTGATTCATACGTAGTTTCAGTGCCAAAATAGAAAAAAGGGAGAAGCAATAACTTGGTAAAGAAAACCCGGTGGAAAATGGTTTAGAATATATATGATACATACTATGTTGCAGCATAAAAAAACTAGTAAAAAGGCAGCTGCATCCTTAAAAGGGTGACCACACATAGGATAAGAACAAATTACATCACAGTAATTTGTGTTATACGTAAGAGATCTATGTTTCTTATCAGATAGTAGAAAAAAGGCATGCATGTCATATCTCAAATTGAAATTCAGCGGTTACCGTATCAACTTGACTAGTGCCATATGCTGAAGTGCCTTACTATGTATAAATTTATCGAATTTGTCTCGTGTCAGTATGACAGGGTCATGGAGATCTTTAGGATACTCACCTTAGTTCCTGCAATGCCCATTGCAAGTCCAATATCTGCTTCATGGAGTGCTGGTGCATCATTTGTTCCATCACCAGTAACTGCCACAACTTCACCAAATGTGGTTCGCAAGTGCTTCACCAGTGTCTGCTTGTCTATCGGTGAAGATCGAGCCATCACCTATGAAGGTAATAGAAATAAACAGTTTGACGTCACACTAATTTTGTCAAAATTCATCCTAGTAAGAAATAAAAATGTGGCAAAACCTGAATTTTGGGGATTAGTTCATGCAATTCTTCCAGACTCTTCTCCCGAAAAACAGGACCTTCTATTGCTATACCATTCTCGGTAAGTATTCCACATTCTCTAGCTATAGCCTTTGCAGTATTTATGTTGTCTCCTGTAACCATCCGAACAGTTACACCAGCTGACCGACAAAGTGCAACAGATTCCTTCACACCGGGGCGAACAGGATCCTTGATGCCCACAATTCCTATACAAGTATATCCGGAAGCTGGAATAGGATTATTGGCAGAGAACCCATTTTCTAGTTCAATATAGCCAAGACAGAGAGTTCGTAGAGCTTCACTGGCAAACTCATCAATTGTAACTTTAAGATGGTTTAATAATGCTTCATCAAGGGGAACAACCTCACCATTTGAATTAATCACCTTGTCACAGGCAGACAAAACTATTTCTGAAGCACCTTTAGTGTGAGCTCTTAGACCTCCTTCAGGAAGCTCCAGCACCACCCCCATTCGTTTCTTTGTGGAGTTGAATGGCTCAACTTTGACAAGTTTGGAAGCTTGGTGCTCTGCCTGGAAATCTCCACCAAGTGACAAAGCAAACTCTAATAGAGCAGACTCTGTTGGTGTTCCCAATATTTCACGTTTTCCGGCTTCGTTAACAACAATTTCTCCCCCGGTGTTGGTAAGTATAGATTGCAGTAGAATTTTAACTGCAGATTCCGGGATTTCAGAGCACAAAGTAGAAGCCTTATCTTGTGTGGTCACATCCTTGACATTCATACAAATGCATGATTTGACAACAGTCATGTGATTGGTAGTTAGTGTGCCAGTTTTGTCACTACAGATACTTGTTGCAGACCCCATTGTCTCACAGGCTGCGAGATGGCGGACCAGTGCCTTATCGTTCATCATCTTCTTCATGGCAAATGCAAGGCTTAATGTCACAGCGAGAGGCAATCCCTCAGGAACTGCAACAAAAACAATGGTAACCGCGATAGCAAAATATTCCAACATTTCCGAGGCATCATCTCCTGTCCAGCTCCAGTGGGTTCCCTCTTGCAGTTTACGACCAAACATTTTTTGCACAAGAACTGCAAAAGTTACAACAGCAAAGAAAAGGCCAATCTTTCCAATAATGGTTGCAACTCCATTCAATTTAACTTGAAGTGGGGTCTCATCATCTCCACCTTCGCTAAGAGTTGCCATCAGTTTACCCCATTGAGTTCTCATTCCTACAGTGGTAACCAGCATCTTGCATGATCCATCTTGGACCTTAGTTCCAGACAACAAATAAGGATTTTCATTACTTACCATTACCGGCTCACTTTCTCCAGTCAGGCTCGATTCATCAATTAGCACAGAAAATCCTGAAACAAAAAGGCCATCTGCAGGGACTTGGTCTCCAATGACTAGATGTACAATATCACCGGGAAGTAGCTCATATATCGACATTTTGTGCCTATATCCATTCCTTGTAACTTGAATCGAGATCTTCTTCTTCTCTTTGTCCAAATCCCTGAACTGTAAAGATTGCCGGTAATCACTTGTTGCTGTGACAAAAACCACCAACAAGATACTTGCAACAATGCCAAGGCCATCATGGGCCCCTGTTGGCCATCCTTCAGTTGCTATGCCAACAATCAAAGATACAAAAGCACATACCGCAAGGATCATAAGGGTCATGTCTTGAAGGGCTTCCCAAACAAAAACCCAGAAACTGCGGGGTTCACTCTCAGTGAATTTATTGATTCCAAAAATCTCCTGTCTATGGTTCAGTGCATCGGTATCATTAGGAAGCCCATTGGTGGTTGATGTGCAAAGTTTGTCTGCAATACCAGTTACCCCACCATGAAATTTTAGCTTCTTCATATCATGACCTTCAACTATGGATCCCAACTCATCAGCACAAATCTGATAACCAGCTGCTTTAACATCTTCAGGTACTTTGTAGTCACTTGGTTGCATGCCTGCAACCATTCCACAAAGAGTATCAACCTAATTAGAAATTTTATAATGCATAATTTAACTGAAATGGCTAAGAAACTCACCTTGTATGAACTGAATTGCAGCCTTGGAAACCAGAACTGCAACTCTCAACTTTTCCTATATTATGAAAAACAAAAAAGAGTCGCCCACCTAACATATTTATTAAATTAGAAATAATAATAATAATACTTTACAGTGATACATATTTAGATTTTTTTATTTTATTTATTTTTTGTTAATTCGGGAGGAGAGTATTGATCTCAAAAGGCCCGTACCAACGAAGCTAGCGCTCATAGGTAATATTTAGATATTTAAGTTTTGAATTTGAATGAGTTAAATAAAATAAAAAAATTTAATACAAAAAAAAATGACGTATTTGATAATTATCTGTTTAAAATATTTAAATTTTAAATTTATGGATCGTTATGAATAAGTTTATTATATAATTATAAATAACCAATATTATTTAATAAAATTAAATATAAATTTTTGAGATAGAGTATACTATTAGTAATATAATATTAGGAATAAAATACTAAAAAATATTAATAATATTTTATAGTACATAAAATAACAAATGACTATAACAACATTTATTGAATTGGTTATTGACCAATTTGTTAAGGAAAAAGTAAAAATAATTTATAATGGTAAACAAATTTATAATTTAAAAATATTAATTGAATAAATTTTATGTAATTAAATATATTATAAATTATTATTAAAATATTTAATATCATATTATTTAACACTCCTAATATTACTTATTAATAAATCAACTGTGATTCATAAAAAGAGTTGTAGACAAATAGTATTTATTACTATTAATCAATAGTGATTAACATACAGAGTTTTATTTTATACTCCAAGCATAATTTGAAAATTTTATAGATTTTAAGAATAAAATTTTATTCTATGTTTATTTTTAAATATAATAAGTTGTCAATGTAATAATAATGATAAAATAATAAAAGTAGGACAATACATTTTTATAAATTTTAAAATTTATTAATAGAAAAATAATGTATACAATAAACAATCAATAAATAAAACTCTTTCCGTATAATAATTTTAAGAAAGTGATATTTTAATAAAAAAATAATATTTTTACATAATGAGTTTCATATAAATAATAAATGAGTCTCTAACTCCATATTACTGTTACTACTATTATTAAGTCCTCGACTGCGGAGGCCTATTTTGTGTGCTTTTCATCATATGAATAAGAATATTAATTTGTACGGACACTTTTAGTTGAAATTCATAATAATATAAAAAAATAATATTTTTACTACTATTATTAAATCACACTTTTGATGATAATAATCGAATACGGTTGACATGAAGTTTATTTTTTTAGTAAGTTAGTTAACACATAGAGTTGTCTGTGTGTCAGGACTCTATTAGCCAATTGACCAATTTATTTAAAAATAAACTTCATCTTAACCACTTCCACAATAACCTAATGAGAATGTATAATTTTAAATTAATATATATACATAATTTTATAACCCCTTCTGTGTCAAAATAATTAAAAATAACTTTTAAGAGTTAACATAAATATCTTAATATTTAAAATTAATGCAAATTTATTTAATTTTTAAAACAATAAATATTACAACTAATAATGTGTTTTACTTGGTTCTAAGATTTGTATTGCATAAGATTTGAGTATAAATTTTGAATATGGAAAGATTGAAATTTTAATTTAGGAAATCAACATTTTATCTTGTATTTTAAAACAAGGAGGATATTATATTTTTAAAACAAATAACAAGGAGTTCGGATTAACCGTTTCGACTGGTGTCTCATCTGCAATCAAGCGTCCTAAAACTCAAATTTTGTAATGGATCAGACAAATACCCCCGGCCAAAGACGGCAGATCTTCTGTTTTCAAATTTTTTGTCTTTCTTGTGTCTCCCCACTTAAATTTTGACACATGTCCTTTTATTTAATTTTAAAATTAATTAATATTAAATAAGAGATTATGTGTCAAAATTTAAGTGGAGGATAGGATTTGCTCTCCCAGCCAAAGCAATTCTGTCCTTCCTATTACATAAACAATCATGTTTACCGACATGTTGTATTTTGCAAATCAAAAAACTAGTTCAATTAATCCAAAATAATAATAATAATAATAATCACATAAACTAAATCATGAAGTCCATATAAAATGAAATCAGACTCCACAAATGTTCATAAATAAGTAATTTATAATTTATTTTTAAAAATAATATAAATTATATTATTATTTAGTTTAAAATATTATAGAGATATATACATATATTTAGAGGATACGAGTCATATGTAGTTAAAATTTGATTGACAAAGTTATAAATTTTTAATTTGACCCCGTATAATAGAAAATTTATAAAATTTTAGTGGGGTAAATTTATATATAATACTAATTTTTTTAAAAAAATTACCTTACATTATAAAATATTTTTTTTAATAGGTCTATTATGGCTTTGCCACTGGACTCCATTTTTTTAGAACTCAATCTGTTCCGAAAATTGGAACAGAAAGAAGACGAGAGAGACGTGAAAGAGGCAACCTAATTGGCCTAATTTAAATTTTCACCTTATGGTAGTAGTTTTCAATTTCTCATAGAGAGTACTGATTGAATTTTATATAAATTTTAATTATTAAATGGTGTTAACGCCAAGATCTTCTGTCACGTCTCAATCACGTAAGATGTTCTGATCCTGCACACTAAACACAGTTAATACCAAAAACTTGATGGCTTCGACCGCCGGGGGATAGCTCAGGCGTGAGAATCAGTACAAGTGATCACAAGGGTTAACAATGGAAGATAAAATATCTAGTGTATTGAGAGAGATAAAAATTATCAATTGTATATGCGTGTGTGTACATTTTTCTTGAAGATCTCATTGCTATGTTATACTGATCTCTAGCCCGGTTTACCGTGCCACCTGCTACCTCTGACACAGCCCCCTGATCTGATGGTTTCTGTCGACTGGGTACAGTCCACCCACTACCTGTGGTCACTGTTTGCTACCGTCGGCCGTCCAAGAATTACATTCACATTAATGCATAGCAGATACAATAGTCAACTGTCATGCTTTTTCATTATTACCGGTCAAAGATGAAGAAATTTAATATCTAATGGATCCATCCACTAACCCGATCCAATACTATAAAGATTTAGACAATGATAATACAAAGACTGGGCCCAATGACATTGAGACCCAATAGTGGAGACCCAATGGATTAATCAGATAGGCAGGCCCAATCCATTCGACCCAATATGTAAAATATCATGACCCAACATTGCCCCCTAGTTTTTTTTATTAAATAGGACGTTTAATGGAAAACTATAAATGGTCTATGATATGAAGAATCTGATATGATCAAAAGAGGCCCAAACTGACATCTACCAAGGCCCAAACGGTAAAAATCAAAATAATAGGGTAGGTAGGTTAAAACCGGAAGCCCAATACGAAAGACCAAAACTGATAAATATCTAAGGCTTGAACCGGACGCTACCCCTTCCAATTCCTCATCATTACCAGAAATTAAATGTGTCGCCTTCGTGATTCGTGCAACTGTCAATATAAAAAGTAAAATTCCCCAAAATTGACGGTTTTACCTGCCAATTTGAAATTCAGACGCCTGAGCTTTTGATTTCTCTCCTCCAAACTCTCTTCTTCTCTACAAAGTCTCGACAATGGTGACCCTAAATTCCAACCAGAGTTCTCCTCTCCGTGTAACCCCAATCACAACTGTCCCACCTAGCCTTAACCCCACTGAAGAAGCTTTGGGCTCAAACCCTAAGGCCTTGAGTTCAAGTAAGAAATCCCTACCTCCAAAATCTCTTCCTAACCCCTCTGAATTTTTTAAGAACAAATACCAATATCCCCATATCAACACTCCTTCTGCTGTTTCTGAGATTGAGTTATGAAAGATTAAATCTCATTATCATATCCCCGACACCCATTTAATAAGAGCCCCTAAGCCTGATGAGAAGATGTACCAACATCTAGATGGATGAACGGCTGTTCCAGTGACCTTACTTGAAAAGGGGGTTCGTTTCCCTCTTTACATTTTCTTGGTTACCTTTTTAGGGTTCATTGGTGTTAGGTTCGCCCAACTGGTTCCAAACTCATACATCCACATCTTAGTGTTTATAGATTTCTGCCATGAGTTAGTCGTCGAACCCACCCTTGATTTCTTCTTTACCATTTACAGGGTTGCCCAGTCTAGAGAGAAAGGGTTTAAAGTTTTAGGCAAACAAGCACCGAAGGCGGGTGAAAAGTTCGAGAGGCGTTCTTAGATAAACACTCCTTCGAGCAATAGGGGATGGCACGAGAAATGATTTTTTGTCAAAGGACATAAAATTGCCTCATTACCGAACTGGGCTACTGACGAAAAAGTGTCTGCAGATTTTGGCGATATCTCTGACGAAAGAGTGAACGAGATGATAGAGCTTTTTGGGAATTTCCCACTAGAAGAATGGAAACATGGACTTCTCTCCAAACAGGCATGGCTTTATGATCATAAGCGTAAGTATCGAACTTCTTTTGTGCATATTTCTGTGAAATCTTTAATAACATTGGTCCTGATTTGTCGTTGCATAATCTTTGCAGTGTCTTTGATTAAACCGAACTCTTCATAGGTAAAAGAGTTTGAAGACTTTTTGGCTGGGAAGACTACGGAAATAAATAAGGAGAACCCAACAGAAGAATCCCCTCAAGTCAATCCTCCCACTACTGAAACTTCCACCGTCGATCCTCAAATTAACGAACCACAAATCGATGAGCCCATTCCACCCGAAGAATCCCTCAAGCCCCGACGAAGAAAGAGAGCTGCTAGGAGATCCAGATCCACTCGCCCAAAAACAAACCCTGAAATAGATTCGGAAGCGAACCCAGAGGCAAACCGTTCATCTGCACCCACTCTTACACCTCCTGAACATGCTCCAACCAGGGGAAGTCTGTTTGGCATACCTCTGCACGAACGGGCGAAAGTCCTTCGTGTCAAGAAATTGAGAACAAAGATTACCCCCTTAACTGCTGATGAGCTTCGAGTCCCCACATCTTCGACTGTCATTCCCCCAACAACCCCCCATAGAAATTCAAGTGCTAGACGATGACGAGCCAATCAAATCCATTCCTTCGTTCTCTCGCAAAAGAAAACAGCCATCTGGTAGCCACTCAGGCTCATCATCTGTCCCTTCACCAATTCGCAAACCTGTTCCTACCCGATCACCTTCTCCTGAAAACATATATATGGATCCGTCACCAACTCACGATCAACCCATGCCCTCCCCTCCAAGACAATCATCTTCCCCTCTCACCGTTGTATCTCCTTATGCCTACTACGCCTCTCGGACTGGACATAAGTAGACATCTCGTCTTTCAGATCGGTCATCCGAAGCATCTGCACAGCTATATCTTCCCTCTGCTTCAGAAGGACCTCTAAAGCTTTATCTGCCTCTTCTGCCATCTTCGCCAACTTGGTAGTTTTATCATCTTGACCACTTCGGTGGTGAGTTTTAGGCGGAGAACCCTTCACCTACCTCCGATCCTGATCATGGCCTTTGTCATCAGCAAACACCAACCTCAGTTTGGCCCCACCATGAGCTCTCGAACGAGAACCCTTGAAAACATGCTTGGAAGCAGTGCTCTCACTCTCATGAGCACTCTTCGAAGGACCCAAACGATCCTTGACAGAAATGTGTTGGACAGAAGAGCTTACAGCCTTCGGCTGTCCTTCCGGCGTATCTGCTCTACTCCTCACCATCTTCCGAAGTAGAATAAATAGAAACTTGTGATTGAAAATTCAATGACACTAGAACACAGCCCTCCTTCTAGCGCCAATATTAACGCCAAGATCTTCTGCCACGTCCTAATCACGTAAGACATCCTGATCCTGCACAATAAACACAATCAACACCAAAAGCTTGACAGCTTCGACCGTCGGGGGATAGCTCAGGCGTGAGAGTCAGTACAGGCGATCACAAGGGTTAACAATGGAAGATAAAATATCTAGTGTATTGAGAGAGATAAAAATTATCAATTGTATATGTGTGTGTACCTTTTTCTCGAAGACCTCCTTACTATGTTAAACTGATCTCTAGCCCGATTTACCGTGCCACCCGCTACCTCTGACACAGCCCCCTGATCTGATGATTTCTGCCGACTAGATACAGTCCACCCACTACCTGTGGTCACTGTTTGCTACCGCCGGCCGTCCAAGAATCCCATCCACATTAATGCATGACAGATACAATAGTCAACTGTCATATTTTTTTATCATTACCGGCCAAAGATGGAGATATTTAATATCTAATTGATCCATTCACTAACCTGATCCAATACTATAGAGATTTAGACAAAGATAATACAAAGACTGGACCCAATAACATTGAGATCCAATAGTGGAGACCTAATGGATTAATCAGATAGACAGGCCCAATCCATTCGGCCTAATAAATAAAATATCTTGACCCAACAAATGGCTTTATTAATTCATGTATATGAAATTAAAATGAATATTATAATTGAACGAATTTAGTAGTTTTTTTAAAAGCTTTATCTTCAACTTGAATATGATTATTTCTTCGAGAAGAGTACTAGTGCCTAGCTATTCTTTTTAGAAACTTGAGTACAACGATAATAACATTAAAGAAGTTGTTGAAAATGTCATAGCAAGACATTTGACAAGTTGGAGGACTGCTGGGGAGTTGGATTTCAACTTCTCCTCTTCTCCTCCATATAAGAGTGTAAAATGAACAAATAGTTCGGACTCATTTCGTATTTACTTAATTAAAAATTCGATTCGAGATCGATTCAAAATATAAATGAGTTAAATATGAGCAAATTTTAAAGTTCGATAAATTACTCGAACTTACTCAAATTATAATTTTCTATTGATACTCGGTGTATATTCGTTCGAAAAGTTCAAACTGGTCGGGCTCGATTCGGAATCGTGCTCGACTCGGTAGCTAAATAAACCTCAATTAAATCTTATTTTATACTCGATAAATTTTATGAACCAAATCTGAACAACTCAATACTTGAATCGACTCGGTTCATTTACACCTTTACCTGCATGTATTGAAAGATTCCCCAATCCACGTGCCTGTCAACTCCCATAGACCCTCTCTACTGCCTCCCCCTCTCTCTTCATAAAAAAATAGTATAATTTATAAATTCTAACAATATCTATATTTTATGTTTACCACTAATGAACTTATTTCGAGATAAAAGTTACGGAGTATTTTTAATTATTTTATGGATGCACTAATAATATAATTATTGCATATTAATATTAAGGAACCCTAATGGTAACTAACTTGAGAATATTGCGTCTGATGACTAAAATACACACCGAACCGAATTAAGGCTCCCAGTTGGAACCACACCTTAGACAACTGTACTGTGAGAAGAATGGGTTGCAGAAGAGGAACTCGACTATATAAACAAGGAAGCCCAAATTATGTGGTTTATCGGCTGCATCAGCCTGCTGTTTGTTTTAAAAACCAGAGCTCCAAAAACCCACTTGTTTAACTTGATCAAAAGACTCTTCTGCCCAATTCCCTTCTCAAAATCCAACATGTTGTTTAACTTTACAACTGTTTTATATTTTGGTATTCAATTTCCGATATAAAAATTATTTATTATTAATTTCAAAGTTATGTATAATTTCCGATATAATGGATTATGTATTTATGTACTATTAATTTAAAATTATTAAACTAGTTTATGAATTGTTATGGTTGTGGATTGTAGTTAAATATTGTTTGAAAATTTTAATATGAAATTTGAAATGAATTTTTTTATTTTTTGATAAATATAAGTTCATATTTTTGTTATATACTAAATAAACCAATTTTGATTAGTACATATTTCAAATATTTGTCCGGATAGTAAAATTGTATGAAATTAGGTATTCGGTTATAACCGAATAGACAATTGGATTTAATTATAACCGAATATTCACCCTATAATCTAGTAAAGTATAGCCAGTTTTTGGTCCTTTTCATTTAGGCTTGTCAATCGGGCTCAAGCTCGGCCCATTTTAAAACTATTGTGCTCGAGTTTGGGCTTGGCCCATTACGACTATAATATATTTGTCCAAATTTTGCCCAAATAAAAAACGGGCTTCTGGTTGGTCAAGCACGTATTAAAATAAAAAAATTATTCATGTTGACTAGTACACCTAAAAAAAATATAATTTAAAATAATTCATTTAAAATATTTGACATACAACATTCTTTTTACTAATCGAATTGAAGTTTAAATTAACATAAATAAACTATTTTATAAGTACCCTACTATATATTATTTTTAATATTTAATTTCAATCTTTCTTCATGTTATTACTATATTTTATTATGAAAGTGATACAAGTGATCAGTTTACAAAAAATATGGTACTTATATTATATAATATATATAATATGTTTTGAACACTATAATTTGGTTGGGTCTATAATAGGCTGAATGATTTATTGACCAAGTTTAATCCAAATTTCATTCTGGGTTTTAATTTTTGTGTAAACTTGACCTGACTCAATTCACTCTTAAGTATGTCTGACAAAATATGATTATAGATTGGTTTTGATTTTCAAAATATGGTTATGATTTCATTTAAGAACTAAAATCTTATTAATCATTTTTAATATGAGTTGTGTTGGTTGGAACTATATGGTTATGGTTCAAAACCATATTAACCATTTTAAAATGTTTTGACTTTTAAATAGAACTTTTGAAAAATAAAATTATGACCGTCACAATTAAATTAATTAAGTAATAATATGATATAAAACTTATTAATATAAATAATAAAATGCTAAAAAAACTATACCAATAAAATTTTAAATTAAAATTATTAATACCCTTCCATATTTAAATAATTTTTCAAAATTATTATTAACCTTCTATGAATGTCGTTTAAATATTGAAACATATTTATAATTCTTTTGTAACTAGAATACTAGTATAATTCTTTTGTAGTAGAATACTAGAATTTATATAAACTGACACATACAATACAGCATTAGTCACCCAATATAATAATCTATATATTCATACATATAAATATAATTAACAACATAAAATGGTTTCTCAACTTCTAAAATTTATGAATGGTAATTTAACCCTAAAATTTAAGAAAATAAACCGTATTTTCATCTTTTATTTGATTTTAAAAAAAATTCATATACATTATTGTAATTATAAGTATCTAATTATCTCTATATCTTATTCTCATATATTTTTAAATTTAAATATTCTTTAAAATTTATATTATTAATAAAAATAATATTTAATGATATAATCTGTCAAACAAATAAATCGTTAACTTAAAAATAAATACCAAATATATGAAATATTATTGCAAATTTTTATATTTATTTAATTTTTCATCCATAATTAGTCACACATCATTACTTATATAACATATTTTAGAAGCAAATAAATTTTTTTTCTTTCATATAAGACCCCAACTTTTATGAATAAAGATAAATTTTTCTATAATTATCGTTTTTGAATGAATTTGATATAATGTTATAGTTATGGGTAATATTTATAAATTTTGCAAAGTACGCAAGTTGTTATATAATATTCGATTGGTCGGAGAATATTCGTTTTAACAGGGAATATTTGTATGACGACACAATCATTGGTGGACCCCACAACAAAATTATTGTCGAATTAAGAAAATGACAAAAAATATTTTATGAAAATAACGGCGGAAGTTTTACCGTTAACTATTGAAACACCCAGTGTTAAAAGTACAGGAATACGCGTGGTTGCATAGTAGCACACGGTATTGATTATTGATGCTTACGTGAGAAGTCATTCGGTCTTGTTCAATTATTGCTTCAGTAATTGTTGCATAGTATCTCACGTTATTTGATTCAATTATTGTCAATATTTTTTTATATATTATTAAATCAATAATTGAGATAACAGAGTTATTAATATTATTATTTACAATATTAACGATGTCTAGAAGTTCTGCAAAGGAGAGGTTTGGTCACCTAATTGCGCGCCAATAGGGAGAAATCCTTATTGGAAAGCCCCCTCTTTCTTGGGAACGACCTGGTCGATTAATAGTGTGAATAATAATAATGATAATGAAGTTTTGTTTTATTAGTATTATTAATGCAATAAAACAGAAAAGTTTTTTTATATAAAACAGAATACTTTTATAAAGTTATTCGTTTAGGCTAATAGTAAAATCTTTTTATATAAAACAGAATACTTTTATAAAGTTATTCATTTTATTAGACAATAATTAGAATATGTTATATTTTATTATGCATAGTGTTTGCATAGTGCCTGCATAGTATTTGCATAGTAAAATATTTTTAAAAGTTATTCGTTTTATTAGATTATAAATAGAATATAATATATTTTATTGTAAACCAAACTAGACCGCCCGTTTAAAGTAAATCGATCTGGACCGTTCATGAATTGGTTACTATTCAGTCCATTCTTCTATAAATAGAAGCTCATTCCTTCATTAATTCTTACGAATTCACTAAAACTCTAGAGAGAGAATTATTCTTCTATCTTGAGCGTATTTCTTTAGCGTTTAAGAAAGCTTTGAGCGTAGTGCAAGTTTCTTCAAGTATATCCCCGCCCTACCGTCAGAGTACTCTTATTTATAAGGTAATGGGTATTTTTTTTTCATATTCATGAAGAGAACTTCTGTTATTCAATTCTTTATCATTATGTTGGAATAACCTGTCTATGTGAATTACCGCATACATGGTGAAATTATGTTGTTATTCTATTCTTTATTATTCTGTTGGAATATCATGTCTGTGCATTTTACGCCGGACCTGGTTCCGTCTTTATTATTCTGTTGGAATAACGTGTATACGCGGGCTACCCTATACTTGGTGAAATTCTTCTGTTATTCCATTATTTATTATTCTGCTGGAATAATCTGTCTATGCGAAGTACCGCATACATGGTGAAATTCTGTTGTTATTCCATTCTTTATTATTCTGTTGGAATATCCTATCTGTGCGTTTTACGCCAGACTTGGTTCCGTCTTTATTATTCTGTTGGAATATCCTGTCTCCGGACCTAGTTCCGTCTTTATTATTCTGTTGGAATATCATGTCTGTGTGTTTTACGCCGGACCTGGTTCCGTTATTTATTATTCTGTTGGAATAACCTGTCTATGAGAAGTACCGCATGCATGGTGATTTCTTTTGTTATTCCATTCTTTATTATACTCAGTTGGTTAAAGTTTTGATTTCTATACTCCATGAAATTAGTGGAATATCCTTGATATTTGTGCTTCATTCAGTATCTTTCATGAAAATATTCTTCTGAGTATTCTTAAATTTTACTCTACAAAGAAGTATCATGTTGACAATTTGGACGTTATTAGTTCCTGAATAAATTAATTCTTGAACTTGTTTTATTGAATTCTTATATCATTGTCATCATTCTCTTGTTTATATTTTGTTGAAAGTCATTTGTGGCCTGTAGTGCATAGATGGAGTTGATATAATTATGACCAGGAATTATTCGATGTAATCATCACCGTAATGTTACAAATAATGTGGTAAAAGTCCTCATTGGCCTGTAGTGTATTGATGGACAGTTGTTGACATGATCATGACCATTGATGAATACACGAATATCATTGGCCCATAGTACATGGATAATTTGTGGTTGTGATACTTATAAATATTCTTGGCCGTAGTGCAGGTGTAAGACCCCAACTTATTATAAATGAAATTGAATTTCCTCTATTTATTATTTTAAAATAGTAAGGGTTGATTTGATTAATGTGGTTAGTTATGGGTAAAATGCGCAAATATTTCAAATAAGCAAGTGGTTATAAAATATTCATTGTTGTCGGGAAATATTCGTACGACGGCGCAGCCTTGTGTGGGCCCATAACGAAAAGCAATTGGATGAAGAAAATGACAAATATAAGTTGTTTATAAATAACGGCATAGTTGTTACCGTTAATACTGTTGGAATACCCGGTGGTTAAAATACAGTAGCATATGGTATTGCACTAATTATTGATTCTTACGTAAGAAGGCACTACTCAATAATTATTACAGTAATTACTGTTCAATATTTTATTTTATTGGTTCAATAATTGCTACGTTGATATTTTATATTATTGTTGTTTCAATAATTGTCATTACACAGTATTTTCCATTATCAGATCAATAATTTATATTATTTGAATAATATTAGTAGATAACATTATTGGCAATGTCTAGAAAGTTTTGTCTAAGGAGAGGTTTGGCAATGCCCGGAGCTGATGCGTATGAAGAAGAAAGTACAAGAAGGTATTATTCCAGAAGTTAAAGAGGGAATACTTCGAGTCCACTCCAGACTTTGTGTTCCTAACGACTCTGATTTGAAATACAAGATCATGACGGAGGCACATAATACACCGTTTGTAATCCATCCTAGAAGTACTAAAATGTATCGTGATCTTCGACATACATTTTGGTGGAACAATATGAAGAGAGAGATTGCAAAGTTTATCTCGAGGTGTTTAACTTGTCAACGTGTAAAGGCGGAGCATCAAGTACCTAAGGGTCCATTGCAACCACTTGAGATTTCGAAATGGAAGTGGGAACACATTACTATGGATTTCGTTACGGGTCTTCCCACGGTTTCTCAAGGTATAAATCTTATTTGGGTTATTGTTGATAGATTAACCAAGTCTGCTCATTTCTTGCCGATACGGGAGACTTATTCCCTGAAACGTCTTGCTCATATGTATGTAAATGAGATTGTGAGATTGTATGGCATGCTAGTATCCATAGTTTCGGATCGTGACCCAAGATTCACTTCACGATTTTGGGTTTGTTTGCAAAAAGCTATGGGCACGGATTTACGATTCAGTTCGGCATACCATCCTCAAACGGACGGACAATCAGAGAGGACTATTCAAACTCTTGAAGATCTATTAAGACTCTGTGTCCTAGACTTCAAAGGGAGTTGGGATAAGTATTTATCACTGGTGAAATTCTCCTACAACAACAGTTACCAGGCAAGTATAGTTGTGGCCCCATTTTAAGCATTGTATGGACAAAAGTGTCGCTCTCCAGTATATTGGGATGAGGTTGGTGAAGCAACATTGTTAGGACCAAAGTTGGTACGTATGACTACGGAAAAGATTCAAATGATTCGACAACGTATACAAACGGTACAAGATCTACAAAAGAGTTATGAGGATCTTCATCGAAAGGACGTGAAATTTAGCATAGGGGATCATGTATTGTTGCGAGTTGCTCCATAGAAGGGGGTTACAAGATTCAGGAAGAGAGAAAAGCTCAATCCACGATTTATTGGTCCATTTCAGATTCTTGACCGAGTAGGAAATGTAGCCTATAGGCTCGCGTTACCTCCAAGTATGTCTCGTGTTCATAATGTGTTTCACATATCTGTGCTTCGTAAATATGTGAAAGATCCGAACCACCTTATTAAGTTAGAACCTGATGAGATAGCCGAAGACTTAACGTACGAAGAGGTACCTATCAAGATCTTGGATAGGAAGGAGCATGTCCTACACACAAAGGTCATACCCCAAGTCAAAGTTTTGTGGAGGCAACCATGCTATAGAGGAAATGACCTGGGAGTTCGAAACGAAAATGAAAGCGAGGTATCCTCACCTTTTCGAAACACCAGGTACGTACGTCAATTTTGAGGACGAAATTTCATAAGTAGGGGAGGTTGTAAGACCCCAACTTATTATAAATGAAATTGAATTTCCTCTATTTATTATTTTGAAATAGTAAGGGTTGATTTGATTAATGTGGTTAGTTATGAGTAAAATGCGCAAATATTTCAAATAAGCAAGTGGTTATAAAATATTCATTGTTTTCGGGGAATATTCGTACGAAGGTGCAACCTTGTGTGGGCCCCATAACGAAAAGCGATTGGATGAAGAAAACGACAAATATAAGTTGTTTATAAATAATGGCGTAGTTGTTACCGTTAATACTGTTGGAATCCCGGTGGTTAAAACACAGTAGCACACGGTATTGCACCAATTATTGATTCTTACGTAAAAAGATACTACTCAATAATTGTTATAGTAATTACTGTTCAATATTTTATTTTATTGATTCAATAATTGCTACGTTTATATTTTATATTATTGTTGTTTCAATAATTGTCATTACACAGTATTTTTCATTATCGGATCAATAATTCATATTTTTCGAATAATATTAGTAGATAACATTATTGGCAATGTCTAGAAAGTTCTATCGAAGGAGAGGTTTGGTCACCTAATTGCGCGTCAGTAAGGAGAAATCCTTATTGAAAAGCCCCCTCTTTTCTAGGAACAGCCTGGTTGCCAGTATTGTGATTCTGTAATATTATTTGTGAATAATTAATTATTGATTTATATGATAAGAAAAATATTTATTTTATGTGGATATAGATGGAGAAATTTTTAATGTGACAATTATTAAAAATTGATATTTTATTTTTTTTGATAAAATAATTCATTTAAATATATTATTATATTTTAATAATATAATAATGGTGATATTTTTACAATGAATGTAGGATATATGAGTATATGAGGAGGATGAGTATTTTTGTTACTATAAATATTTAAAGGAAAAAAATATGTGTACACAGCTGTGTATTACACAGTAGGTTATATCGACGATTTTTTGGGCTATAGTGACGGTTTCACCCGTCGTCATAGCTATCATGGGCTATGGCGACAGTTTACCGTCGCTATAACCCAAAAAATCTGTCGTCCTAGGTCTACTGTGTAATACACAGTTGTGTACATACATATAGCCTATATTTAAAACATGTTTTTCATGTTTGTGGACACCATTTCTTGACCGAAATTTGATTATAGCCTGTAAAATCGTCCGTTTATAGATTTTGGTCAATTTCTGTTTGGAATTTGGAAAAACTTTCTTCTGCAAAGTTGTAGAGAATGGAATTTCCTATGGAAAGGATACGAGATTTGAATTTTTCTGATAAAAGAGCTATTTATTATGAATTATTGAAGTTCCGAAGTTCCGAAATAATTAATTTTTGAAGTTTAAAATATTTTAATTAAGAAAAATGTTTTTAATGTTTTGGCATGTGTGGCTGATGTTGTGGGCTGGTAAGTGGGCGTAGGAAATTTAAAAAAATTATATTAATATTATATTAAATTTTCTGCTTTGGTGTTATATGCAATTTTCTATAAATAGGGTGCTTAGGTTAGAATTGAAAATTACACCAGAAATTAAAGTTTTCTCTCTCTTTCTCTCTCTATATTATCGAGCGTATTCTTGTGAGTATTTTGATACTTTGAGTGTTGTTATATGGTGCAAGTTCCCTTCAGCAATATATCCAGTATTCTTGTCAGAAGTACCCTCTTTTCGAGGTAAGAGATATTATTTTTTTAAAATGATATTATTTCTTCTAATATCATTATGTCGGAATATTGGTAAGATTTTTCTTGTGAAATTCTTGTCTTTTAGTGTCGGAGTTATTATTCACGTATACGGTACTATTTACGTATACGACACTATTCACGAATACGACACTATTCACAGAAAAATTAAAATTTTATTTTTTTGTCCAAAATATCTATTATGGATACTAGTTTTGATTATATCCATGTTTTGATCATTCTTGAATTTTACTTCACTATGATTATTTATGAAGTATTTTTGAACTCGAATTGTTTAAAGTACGAATCCTTAATATTTGTTCTTTTGTTTCACTGGATTCGTTTTCTTTAAAATATTTTTCATCATCCTCAGTCCTAAATGATGGTGTTACTGAATATCTTTGGCCTGTAGTGCAAAGATGGTTGATTTTTTTATGAATATCTTTGGCCCGTAGTGCAAAGATGAACATGTGTTGAGATGAACATGACCAACTGATAAATATCTTTGGCCTGTAGTGAAAAGATGAATATTTGATTCTAGATGTATATTGATTGATGTTACAGGGATAAAATATTGATGATGGACTTTTAAATTCATAGATAATAGTAGATTTCATTCTCTACATAACTCTTCTATGAATTATTATTTATGCTGCGAATATTGATTTGAAACTTGTTGTCTATTGCATTGTATCAGATTTTTTCCTGTTGAAGACTAACGATAATTTGTTCTATATTATCTTAGTCATAATATTCTTTACTGGGCTAGTTGAGATCACCCTTTTCTTTTTTGTTCTATTTTTCTTCTCAGTAGACGAGAATGTAGCGAGTACTAGTCGGGTATGAAATGAAGGTTGTAGAAAGTTGTTTAGTAGTTCTCACCATTTTTATAAAATAATGTACCAATAATTGTAATGAGAACTTATTTGGGTGTGAATATTGTCTAGATGGCAATATTTATATTTAAACTCACAGTTTTTATGTTGTATTAATAAAATTGTAGTTGTTTCTGTACCATGTTATTGACGACTCAAAATGGGTGATGTATACCTATTTTGGGGGCGCCACAGCAGGGATGAGGTGAATTATTTTTTTTTGCCGAGTCCTAGCGATAAAAGTGATTAAAAACTTTTTAAATCATAAAAGATGGTAGATTTTATTATCTACTTGACTCTTTTAATGGATTGCATGTTCCGCTGCAGTTAAACTTGATGTCTATTGTATTTATCAGTTTAACACTGTTGAAGACTAATGATAATTTATTCTGCATTATCTTAGTCATAATATTTCTTACTGGGCTAGTTGAGCTCACCATTTCTTTCACTATTCTCTTCAGGAAATGAGAACGTAGCCGGGATTAGTCGGGGAACGGAGTGACGGTCCAGATGATAGTATTAGTAGTCCTCACTATTCTGTTAAATAGTGTGATAATAAATATAATGAGGACTTATTCTGAGAGTGAATATTATCTAGAAGACAATATTTGTATTAAAACTCACAGCTTTCTTGTTGTATATTAAAGATTGTATTTGTATTCTGTACCATGTATTTGACGACTCAGAATAGGTGATGTATACCTATTTTGGGGACGTCACAACCTACATGATATTAATTTATTATTTTCTATAATTAATATTTAATGTTGTATAATATAAAAAATATAAAAATAATACAATAATTTTATAAAGAAATTTTTGCTAAACATGGGATCATTAGTTATTCTAAAATTATAGATACAATTTGATTTTTAATATCAAACGACATCATATTAAATTTCGACTTATAAAAATTTAAAATAAAATATATTTTATTATTAACAGTTTTTGTTAAGTAATATATAATTATAATATATAAGGATCCGGTACTGAGCCGCCGGCAATTCCATTTTTAGCAGTTGGATTTTCATTTTGCTTTCGTTTAGTTAAAAAGTGTAGGTATTTAAAATTCATTTTTAGCAGTTGATTTTCATATTTAAAATTCTTAATTTTGGTATGGTATGGTATGGAATATGGGTTTGAAAAATGGTTAACCAGTTCAGAACTATATTTGTTTTAAAAAATATGGGTCTAAACTTTAACCAACCTGAATAAATAAAAATAATTAACCAATCTATTTGTTTTCAGTTAATATGGTTTGACCCAACAGTTAAGTAACTATATTGCAGGTCTACTCTTTAAGTAAAATTTGAGTTAATTTTAAATGGGCCAAACGATCGAGTTCGGACTTGATCGGCCCAATAAAGCCTACTAATTTCGGTTTATCCATGACCTCGGTTATAAGTATAAGGCAAACAAGTAGGGTTGTAACTAACGGCATAAACATTGGTCTGTCATTACAATTGGTCACAGCCATAAATACCCAAATTTCCTCCTCATTTTCGTGGAGAGCACGAGAAACCTCTTTTCCCTTCGGCATCGAAACTATACGCGATTCATTTCTCTCTCACTCACCGGTTTCTTTGCAGTAGTAAGTGTCTATCTATTTGCAAACATGAGCAAGGGACCAGGACTTTTCTTGGATATTGGCAAAAAAGCTAAAGGTATTCATTTATTTGCACTCTGAAATTATTTCTCTTGATCCAATTGTCCATCGTTATATCTACTATATATATATATATATTCATATATTACCGATTTGATTTTAGTAAGCTCAATTGTATTGCTTTTATTCGTAGATCTGCTGACGAGGGACTATATTTCTGATCAGAAGTTTTCGGTCTCCACTTACAGTGATACCGGCGTGGTACCTCCTCTTGATACTTCATAGATCTTAATTTTTTTCTCGGTCTATTATTTACAGCCTAATAAGTTGTTTCTGGTTTTTTTAAGATGAAGTGATAAATAATTAATTCTTTTTTTATTTTTTTTGGATATATTATAGGGTTTCTTGGCATATACTCCCTTTGTTACAAAATTAGACATACATTTTGACTTTTCAAAAGTTAATTTGCAAAATCCTAAAATTCATGATTTAATTAGATTTAAGTTTTGAAAAAACAAATATGACAATTTGTAGTACTTTGTACTTAGTTTACAATTGTTTCAATGGTTTGTATTAAAACTAAATAATTTTGTATTAATTTTGAATTTTAGGGATTTTGCAATTGGCTTTAGAAAGCCAAAATGTATCTATAATTTCTTTAATCTGTTGTTTCAGCTTAATTCTGTTCAATTGAGATGCAAAATACTGTTTTGTTTTGTTTGCTCAAGTCCGGTCACTTATTTTTACTATCTTGCTTACAATTTTATATAGTAATGTGCTTTATTAGGATCATGTGCATTTTTTTATGATAGATAGGTTTCGAAAAAATGATCATGATGTGAAGGAAGAACCTTATTTACGATTGTATCTAGTTGGAACAACTTAGCATAGTATTTTTTGAATATTGACTATTATAGTATGCTTCAAAGTTCAAGCATGTGTTACTTGTTCTTCCTTATCAATGATGTTAAGCTTGTCTTTTTTCAGCCTTGTAATACTCTTATGTGGTGTTTTTATTGTTTGCTCTCTTCAAGGCTGGATTTTAGATATGCTAGGTAGCTTGGTCTGGGAACCTTCCTCCACTTTTTTAATGTCGTCTACCTATAAAATCACCAATGATTTGTAAGTCTTTTTTGTTTGAAAAAAAAGAAGGCTCAATTGCACAAATAGTTAGGAAAGTCAGTTGCTGTCCGTGCAAGAAAAAAGAGGCCCCCATAAGGAAAATTTGTCTGTCACAATACATTTTTTAGTTTTTGTACCGGTGTTCTACAGTGTCTTTTTCCGAGGCTTGAGCTTGTTGGAGATTTCATATATGCAGTTGGTTGAATTTATTTTTGCAAGGCTTACATACTCTTTGGGAACTCTATTTTTTTAGTTAGTACTTCCTCCATTCCTATTTATAAGATCAATAGTGTCTTTTCAAAAGTCAATTTCAAACATTTTCAAACTCAAAATTGATATGTATTCATTTAGTTTATGTCTTTACAATTATGAATATTATAAACTACCTATAAGAAGTAGTAGTTAAAATATTTTTTGTTTTCAAAACTTAAATGAATTATGACAATTTTAAAATATTTCAAATTGACTTTTATAAAGTCAATATTGATCTTATAATTCTGAACGCAGAGTATTACCTTTTTTTCTTAGCAATCACAGGTGTTTGAAATACTTAGAGCATTCGATTAATCCCGTGGGTGCATGCCACCCGCCCCCCCAAAAAAAAAACAAAAAAAAACACCTAAAGAGCCATGCGCTGGGCAAATCCAAGCATCAACTTGTGTTGGTATCCCTTGGAGTTGGCAAAGCATGTGAGCTCTCTGTTATTACGATTGAGCACATGCCATTGAGCCAACCCTTTGGGTTTTCATTAGTATTATCTGTTCCTTAATCAAAGAGATTAGTGTCAGGTATAGCCCTTGACATTTGCCACTAATTAGGCTGGTATTGAACTTCATAAAATTTTAGTTTTGCCAAATTATGATGCTGTTACATAAATCAAATGTTGTAGGATGGTCCTTTGTTTTGTTTGCTTCCTTTATTATCAGTTTTTAGTTTGATTGTTTCATGTCTATGGAGGACCTCTCATTTTAGTTATTTTGTTTGCATCATTTCCCCCCTCATTTGTAGGCATTGACATCTACTGTAGTGAAGAAGGGAGGACTCTCAACTGGAGATGTTGCAGCACAGTATAAATACAAGAACACACTAATTGATGTTAAGTTCGACTCAGAATCAAATGTGGGTTGATCATTACCTTTATCTTTCAGATATAAAAAGCATAATGCTTTTATCCCCTTCCTAATTAAGTTTCTTATGTTCTTACTCTGTTATGTCAGATCACAAGTCAATCTTTCACCGAAATTGTTCCCTCAACAAAAACTATTGCTTCATTTATACTGCCTGATTAGTTACCTTTATCTTTTAGATATAAAAAATAAAATGCCTTTATCCCCGGACCCTGCCTAATTAAGTTTCTTTTGTTGTTACTCTGTTATGGCAGATCGCAACAACTTTAACTTTCACAGATATTGTTCCATCAACAAAAACTATTGCTTCATTTAAACTGCCTGATTACAACTCTGGGAAGGTAAGGATATAAGCAGCATCTAAACTAGTTTCGTTGACTAATTACAAACTAGTTTTCTGTTTCTTAAGCATGTGCTTTATGAATGCAGCTTGAGGTTCAATACTTCCATCATCATGCAACCTTCACTACAGCTGTTTCTCAGAGCCAGCAAGCCCCTGCAATTGATCTTTCTGCAACCATTGGTACTCCTACATTTGCTGTTGGTGCAGAGGCAGGTTATGAGACTTCTTCTGGTAAATTGACAAAGTATACTGCTGGAATTAGTGTTACAAAACCAGATTCTTGTGCTTCGATAGTTTTGTAAGTCACTAATCTATCAAGGACTATATCTAATATCATGTTAGATTCTCATTTTGACCAGATAACTGAACATCTTTCTGATTCAAATTCCTTCCCTCTCTTTCCTTCAGGGGTGACAAAGGAGACACTATAAAGGCATCATATGTACATCATCTGGATCTATTAAAGAAGAGTGCTGCAGTTGGTGAGATTAGTAGAAGGTTTTCAACAAATGAGAACACGTTTACAGTTGGAGGATTGTACACAGTCGATAACCTAACAGTGGTGAAAGCAAAGCTCAACAATCATGGGAAGCTAGGTGCCCTCTTGCAGCATGAGATCATACCAAAGTCACTGGTGACTATTGCTAGTGAATTTGACACCAAGGCGTTGGATAAGACTCCAAGATTCGGGTTAGCCCTTGCTCTCAAACATTGATGCAATTTTGCTGCTGGATGACTTTTTTTTGGGATAAATATCCCATCTCATATTTTTTGCTGAAATAGCGCTTGAAGGGAGCGCGCAATAAATAGGTCACACATACATTTCTTTCTAGGTTCTTAGTTACCTATGGACGTGGATTGTTTTTTGTTTCTAGAGCAGTACTGTGGGCCTTTTTTGTGTTTCTTGCCTCATTTTACTTCCCTTTCCGGAGGCATTTGTGTATGCACGTTATGTTCTCACTTTATGAAGGTGATTTTCCTTGAAGCAATGCAAGGCTTGTTTCTCAGCTAAATTTGTTTTGCTATTAGTTATTTGTGGCTTCTTGAATAAACATGGTTTTGTTTGCAGCGTCTCAACCAAAATTGTTCCTGCCCTTCTATTTGGTATTTAGTTGTAATAACTACTTGAAACTAGTTTTAAAGTTGAAGGACGACAGCCATCCAAATCAGTAGGGTTTGGGGAAAGGATCCTTTGAATATTGGGTAGTTATTGGTAAATCAGGTCTAAACCTTTATGAAATGGGTGGAGTAACAGAAAATATAGCATGTCTAAAATGTTTATACGAGCTTAATTCATCATTTTGGCATAAAAATGGAGAATCAAAGGAAATAGGTCTTCAAGATTTAAAAAAAAAATCTCAGGTGAAACAATGTATATTTTTAAAAGGTCTAGATTTAGGTTCTTATATTTGATCTTGATTCTTAAATAACAGTCTAGAAGTTGAACTCTTATTAGACTACTAATTGTCTGTGTACATTTAATTCTTGAAAAATTGCAAAGAGAGCTTCATTTTTGTACATAATTTTTTTCCGTACTGGTGAAATGGATAGAGCAATGAAAGGCTTACAACTATTAAGAATTTTCTAAAAAACAAATGCTATTCTGCCCTTCCAAATAAATGCCATGATGAAATGAGGCTTGTTAATTGTAAACCGGGCACATTGTGTTCTTCTTGAGAAATCAAGTCTCATTAGGAGGCAATGCAGTTAATAAAATTTGATACAGTTTTGACAGCATCAACAAATTTAAGACCGAGTCACATACCAAGTGCCAATGTTGCAAATGTTATGAAGTAATCAAGTCTCCCCAAGAAAAGAAGTTTGTAATTTTGTGCTACATTTTATCTCAATTTTTTTGTATTACTATTAACTTTTTAGCAGGATGCAGGACATCATACTCAGATCACTTGGGAACTTTCTAAAAAGGTACTGCAAAGAATATTCGAAATTAAGATAAAAAAAAAAGAAGGTGCAAAGACCTTGTGTACTTTATTTTCTAAATTCTAGCATGATTCTAAGTTTCCTGAAAAGTTGCAACCTGTGAAGTAATATTCATATCCTTCAATCTATAAAAAAGAAACAGAAGCTTATCTAACAAACCTTTATCATCCATAAAATAACACACCAATACTTCTACTGGCACAGAAATCCAATGAAACGAAAAATGACCACCCACCCATAAGTATCATGATGGGATGTCTACTGCGCTTCATTTCCAGAAGGACCAAAACTAGGAAAGACTTTAACAACCTCCATATTACAACAGTTACGCAACTAGTTCAACAAGCCATACGTCCAACTTTTTCTGCATTCCATATGATTGCACTTCAAAAAATCAAATACAGCAGCTAAATAAATCAAGGGCCGGTCATTTCTCATTTTAAATAAGAGTACAATAAACTGAATTTTAGGACAATTATGGATGTATAAGACAACTGATTACCTACTCAGAATTTTGTTTATGGAGTACAATTTTTCCTTACAAAATGTGTTTTCCATGACATATAACTAACTTCAACTTTTTCCAAGGGCAAGATATCTGGTACTCTTGGTTTTTTACTGAAGAGACTCATACTTTAACACCCTTGTAAATTAAGAAATGAAATTCTACTATGAAATTTAATTTGTCTATTTAAGTATTCCTCAATCACAATATCCTACTTACACTAAAACCTAGTCCCCCATACACTCTTCTGCAGACAGCCTTATCGAACCTTGACCTAATTGTTTAAGAACACAAAAAGCTACCAGATAAAAACGGTAACCAACATAACAATTATGAATATAGCTGCAAAATTTAGCTACTTCCCGTCAACACATAATACTTGTTCAAGGTCAAGACAAGGTTATCTGACCTCAACTCAAGGCTAATTATTTGTCATCACACACAACAAGCTGAAGGAAAATAAATAAATAAAAAGACTGCCTATTGTCCAGTTAAGCGCATTATTAAGCAAAGACAATACTTTACCATCCTAACCTAGAAGTCCAGTTGTAGATCCATATGGTCACCACCTCATGGAATCAGAAACCAGGGAATATAAACAACTTTTGCAGCTTAAAATAGAGATCTAGAAAACAAGCCAAACAAACATTAAGTAAATATGTACTAGTCTAAGTTTTCGTAGAGGATAACTCAAAGTGATAAACACCAGGCCACTTGCGACGGATAGTCAATATCACATAGCCACAGATTAATGCAAGTCAGATTAGAAGGGCAACGAACAAAAAAGTTGGAAATATATATATATATATATATATATATATATATATATATATATATTTACTTTCAACACTATAATTTTTTATACCTGCATTTCTGTTTAGCAAGGGAAAAGGGAACGGGGATGGATCCAGTATGGGAGTTGCTACAGAGGAGCCACAGAACTTAAACAATACAGAAAGGTAACAACTAACCACTAACATTCATCAAATCCAAACAAGGTCACAAGCCCCAACTTTGTATCTAACAACTAATTTGACAATCCATACGAAAACATATCAACACATAAAAAGCATGGACATAAAACAGTCACCAACATATCAACACATCAAAAACATGAACATAAAACAGTCACAGAGAAATTAATGAAACCAAAAATAACCATCCATAACTATCAGCAAAGTTTTCAAGAACTTTATCTTCCAAAACATTAAATGTTTTAATATTTATGTCTCTTCTCAACAAACAGATATCAAAATAGCTAGAGATCTATAACGAAAACTGAATTCAAATGAAGATAAACAGGGCCGAATACCAGTAGAAAGATTCCTAAACCAATCAATCAACGCTCTGCATGATATCCTCTGCTGTGAACTTGGTGCCCTTATTTTATCGCCGGCAGCGCGTCCCTTGGCCTTGCGATCGAGAAGTGACTTCCTGTCCTTGTCGGGGCGGAGCTTGGTGATCAGTACTTTCGAGGGGTTGATTCCAACGTTAACGGTGGAAACGTTAACGGTGGAGACGTTAACCTTCTCGCGAGTAATGCGCTCAATGTGGATGACCTACTTGCGACGGTAGATCTGGACCACTTTTCCTTCGCGTCCCTTGTAAGTCCCACGCACCACTTGCACCTCATCATCCTTGCGGACCGACATGGATCGGACGTTGTACTTGAAACGGGGGTCGCCGGAGAGAGGCGCACTCATCAGGACTCGACGGCGCCGTGAAGTGGGCCTGTCTATTCTTCCGGCGGGAGCTGGAAACTCTTGGATTATACTCCATTTTCTCTCTCTCTCTCTCTCTGCGCCTATGCCTCTCTCACTCTAGCTGCAAATGGAGACTATAACTAGGATTTATGCGAATTTTGTATATTTGTCGGTTATGAAGAGGAGATGGGCCGGATTTAAGGTTTACCAAGTGATCTTTGATTTGGATAAGCCTTCTTATGAGCCTGCTAAAATTTTAAATTGGCCCGTGATTTGATATCTTGTAATTTTCAGTTATCGTATTGTTGAGCCCATAAATATTAGGAACAATTACATTTTCTATTATATTTTTAAAAATTATTACAATAGTAGTGCACTCATAAAATATTTACATAAGTAATGCATTTAAAATTTAATTTACATAATTAGTGAATTTATTCTTCCTTTAATTTAGTTGTGTGATTTACACCTCAACCTCCTTCCACCTCATCCTCACCACTTCCTTCCTTACTACCTTGTGCCTCCCCTCGAATTCTCCACCCACCCAACCCCCACCTCCCCTCCCCAGCTACCACCATAACCATCGCCGACGGGGGTGTCGCAGAGGGTGTCACCGTGAGTCCAGTAGCAGCGGCAGGCCTTACAGTAGTGGCGAGACTGTGAGAAATTGTAGTTGTAGTAGCAAAAGTTTGTATTAGTTGAATCACAGCGTGGACAGGGTAGGTGCTCTGGTTCCGGCGGTGGTCCACCCATTTGGTTTGGTTTTGTGGATCGTCGGATTTTATGGAGGAAGACGTGAAGTTGGAGAGAGAAAATGAGATTAATTCTGGAAACACAACAGCTTTTGAGTTCTGAGGCTTATTTGCAAAAAGCAAGCAGGCTTTGAAAAGAGTTTGATATTTTCAGTTGGCTAAAAGGCAGGCTTAATTTGATAATTTTTTAAAGTACAGTTGGTAGCCAAACATTCATACCAAGGTAACCAATTCAGTGTTATTAGGTTATCAATTTATTTTGAATGTGATGTAGTTGGTAGCTAAACCTTCATGCAATTGGTTGCCAAACTTTTTATACCAAGGTAACCAAATCTTTATACCAAGGTAACCAATCTGCCTCCACACCTGCAGTATGAATTGATTACCTTGGTCTGAAAGTTTGGCAACTAACTGCTAGAAGGTTGGTTTGGCTACCAATTGCATCACATTCAAAATAAATTGGTAACTTAATAAAACTGAATTGGTTACCTTGGTATGAGATAAAAACTGAATTGGTTACCTTGATATGAAGGTTTGGAGGTATCTAGTAGAATTTCTGAAAGTATGTGCAATAAAAACACTACTCAGTTACGGGAAAAGAAGAGATTGAACAAACTTAGAGTTAATAGGCAAAAGTCAGGACCCAATAATCCTATTTGTTTTCAGAAATACGTCCTTTCCATTATCAGCAACACATCTATCATCCCTCCCAAGGTTTCTCTTCCAAATTCTTTGCATGTCTAATTTCATTTCCTCATGTAGCCGGGACCAGCTGATGGTAAATATGTTGAACCGATACAATTGAGCAGAAAAATCACAGAAATGTTATATCAGAATTCGCTATAAGTGTTTCCCCTCATTGGGTCAAAGGCAGCGTAAGAAACCGTAAATAGAAAAAGAAATGAGCAACAAGCAAATACATGAGAAGTTTCTTTGTTTTGTGTTTTGAATTTGTTTGTGACAACTTCACAATTGAAAAAGAGATAGGACCCCTAGACATCTATAGCACATATGTAAGCAAAAAAACATTCAGCAAACACGAAATTATTAACGAAAAAAAAAAGAGATGAAAGAGGAAAGTAAGAGAGATGAAACCATTAACGGGAATAGAGTTTTCAGAGATGAAAAAGGAAAGTAAGAGAGGGAAAAGAAAAATGGATAAGAATCGTAATTGCACTAATATTGTAAATAAATATGGAAAGTATATTATTTTTGTAATTATTTTGTTGATGAACTAATAATGTAATTACTTACTAAATATTGTATATTATTATAAAGGACCCTAAATATTAAATTCATTTATATTTCTATCATCAATTTAGCAGCCCAAAGGAAATTAAAAAAAAAAGAAAAAAGAGGGCAAAAAGGACATTTACCCATTGTGGTTATCCAGTTGTGAGTATTGCTCCACTAAATCTTAAAAAATATACAATTGACCCACTAAACTTTTTTTTTATAAAAAATAATTGGATTATTCCATCCAATTTCTCTTACGCACGTCAAATAAGCTTCTCAATTTTCTTATGTAGTTTTTTTTATTAAAAAATGATATGTAAAAATTTATTTGAATTATTTGGCTAATCAGATGCATTCTACGCCGGTTTAAGTTTTCATTTTTCTAGCACCAATTTCTTTCTCCTCAAAATTTGAAACAAGAGAGATAAAATTGAACTCCCCGACATTCGACAGACAAAATCACCATACAATCAGTTATCTCTTTGTTTCAATCTCTCTTTGATAATAAAATTGTCAAAAATTGATATATATATATATATATATATATATATATATATATATATATATATATATATAATTGCAATGTCGTCGAAGGATGAGAAATTGTTGAAGGACGTGAAGAAAATACCATGAGAGAATCGATTGTTACTAGGCCTGACAAAATATGGTTATGAGTTGGTTTTTTGTTTTTAAAATATGGTTATGGTTCTATTTAAGAACTAAAACCATATTAATCATTTTTAATATGGATAATGTGGGTTGGAACCATATGATTATGGTTAAAAATCATATTAACCATATTAACCATTTTAATATTGTTATGGGTTATGGGTTTCATGAATACCTGATTTTGATTATGTATATACCCCACCCCACCCCACCCCACCCCACCCCACCCCACCCCACCCCACCCCAACCAAAAATAATAATATTATGTGATTATGTATATACCCTTACCCCCACCCACCCACCCCACCCACCCACCCACCCCACCCCACCCCACCCCACCCACCTCACCCAATCCCTTACCCCCACCCCACCACCCCCACTATCACTAAAAAAAATAATATTATGTGATTATGTATATACTCCTTACCAACCCCCCAACTCCCACCCTCCACCCCGCACCCCCACCCTCCACCCCGCACCCCGCACCCCCCACCCCCCACCCCGCACCCTCCACCCCGCACCTCCACCCTCCACCCTCCACCCTCCACCCTCCACCCTCCACCCTCCACCATCATCTATCCACTCACTCACCCCACCCCACCCCACCCCACCCCACCCCACCCCACCCCACCCCCACCCCACCCCACCCCACCCCACCCCACCCCACCCCACCCCACCCCTACCCCTACCCCTACCTTACCCTACCCCTACCCCTACCCACTCACTCACCCCACCCACCCCTACCCCTACCCATACCCCTACCCCTATACCTACCCCCACCTCACCTCACCCCCACCCACCCACCCACCCACCCACCCAAAAAAATGATATTAAGCGATTATGTATACCCCATCCACCCCTACCCCTACCCCACACCCCCACCTACCTACCCACCCACCCAACACTCCCTCTCAAAAAAATGATATTAAGTGATTATGTATACCCCGCCCACCCCACCCCCACCCCCACGCCCCCCTCCAACCCCACCACTCTCTCAAAATAAATTGATATTAAGCGATTATGTATACACCATCCACCCTCTACTCCCACCCAAAAAAATTATAATCGTGTTTGGTGCGGTTACTGAGAGAGAGGAGTGCAATTGAATAGAATACGAATTGAAAAATTGTTAATAAGTTAATTAATTATATTTGTTTTAAAAATATGGGTTCAAACTTTAAGGTTGAATAAATAAAAATGGTTAACCGACCTATTTGATTCCGATTAATATGGTTTGATCCAACAAATTGTTACACAAAAACTGAAAAGTGAGGAAAACATCGACCTTGTTGCCCTTTGCGACTCCATCGCCGATCCTAAAGATCCCCGCCTCCTTGAATTAGGTTAGTTGTTAATGTTTCTTTTTTCGTAATCCAAATTCAAAACGGGAGTGCTCCGACAGACTCACGACCGAAAGCTACCGGTTCATCGACGTTATCCGATTAGATTATTTCATCGACCTCGACTTCGACGGAGAATTCAAGCTTACGAGGCAAACGAAAAAGTACGAGTCTATTACGGACTTTGCCTATGATTTTTGTTGGTAGGAGTAAGAATTTGAAGCAGATCGTGAAGGTCATGAGCGAAGCAACGAGGAGATCGTTGAAAAACAGAGGATTACACCTCCCTTTTTAATTTAACTAAAAATTATTGTTAGGAAGAAAGTATTTATGACAAACTTAATATACTGAGCTCAATTTAACTCACCAAAACTGTTTTATCTAATGCAGTTGTCGTAGCTAGGTTGAAAATAAATCCCCTTTTTATTTTGAAACTGAAATTATATAACATATTAAAAACTCTTAAAACTAAATCTAATTAAAATTGCATAGTAAGTGTATTTTCTTCTTCACCATTTTGAAAAAATGCTTTAGAATTAAGAGTTCTTGGTTTAGAGGATTCCTTCAAAAAAGTTTTTTTTTTTTTTCAAATGAGATAACTTCATTAAAAAAAATGTCATAATATTAATGAAGTGATATAAGACAATAAGTTGGGCAAAAAAATCTAACAGTTAAATGCCAAAAAGAAAATTAAAGAAGTTGCGACATCCAACCAAATGCAACCACAACCTCAATGTATATATATAACAAATTTGTTATCTTTTTATAATTAAACTAAATATGATACTACTTCTTGATAGTAAATCCAACCAAACGTACGTATCGTATCAGATTAGACTACAATATGATACTACTTCTTGGGCATCACATCAGTATAACTTGAATGGAAGGCAAGGAATAATAGAGTCTTTCTCATTTTTGTTATTAATTAGGTTATATTTTAACTGGAGTTAGTTTAGGAAGAAGCTACTGTACTTGTATTTGAATTGTTTTTAAAACTCATTTGTTATATATTTATAAATAATCATGATGAATAAATAACTAAGATGTCGTCGATCAGGCCTTCAACAATACAAAACGTACGTAACCAAATTTAATCACTTACATACCATCATATATATATAATTTACTAATGGCGGGGAAAGGGACAAGACCAAAAAGATTAGTAGTTGATAGGTAAATAAAGAAAGGTTCGGTTCCAGTTTTGCTGGGCTGAGAACATCAAGACAGCTTTTTCAATGTTATTCACATGGTGAGAATTGACTTTGTAACTTCCTTTCCTAGCATGCATGCATGGTCGTGGGAGTCTATCGTCTGTGATTCAAGTTTAATGTTAAAAATTTAATGTTGTTCGGTCTATGACGAGAATTATAAGATTAGTCGGATTGTCTCGTCTCTGATTGAAGTTTAATGTTATTCTTGCAGTACGTAAAATCAAAAATTTAATGTAATTTGTGTTAAAAATATAATTTACATGTTTAAAAATTTATTAATTTTTCCAATAATTAAGCTTTTTTTAAAAAATTTAAAATATATTCTAAAACGACTAATATATTGAGTACTCCTATTAAAGTTAAAGTTATGAGCATGTCACAGGTTTACCCACTCCACTGCACTCCACTCCATTCCACTCACTATTATATAGAGACATCTCTAGTTTACGCTCTATGAAAAGCGCGTGGAATTGAATAATCCATCCTATTCTTATTGAAAGTAGTAGTAGTTAGTACTTGATAGTAATTCTGATAAATTATCGATACAGTATTACTAGTAATTAATTAATTGACCAGAAAATAATCTTTGGGTGCAGACAAATTGAGCAACTTCTTACCCATTCCTATCACATTCAATAATTTGGTTTTTGTCCAGGTTGACAGTTGTGCCGTAGTGGTGCAAAACTGCAAATACTATATAAATCAGCAACCACCAGAGGGCGGAGGTTGCAGGAGAACCACTAATACAATTTTGTAAGGTATGGAAAAATCTCTTCTTCTCAATCCATGAGCTTCACTCCGCTATATACACCCTTTACCTGTACATACATACATACATACATACTATGGTTAAATTAGAGCTGATTGTGGCGTGAACCGCATCTCGCGCACTAACTTAAATCTTCTTCTTCTTCTACAATTTGAATACCCTATAATTAATCATACATACAAATTTGCTTCTTCTTTTTTTATTATTATTATCGAGATTTGTGCTTCAGTTATTCATGATTGCACCTGGAAATTTATCGTTGATTTGCTGTTCTTTGCCGGCATTTGACTCTGCGGAGTCATCTTCCTCGGCAAAGTTAGGGTTTTTGAATTTTTCTGCTTTTAATTGTAAAGTTAAAAGCTTGGGGCTTCTTAAAGCTGAGGCGAGATCGAATTTTTTAGCGCCAACTAAGGCAATGGAGATTTCTAGAACGTCGTACATCGACGGAAAAACTGAAGGTGGATTCGATTCGACCAGAGAGATCCTCGCAGATAATTCTAATGGGTTTTCTGGTACTATTTTTTTTATTTTTTTCCTCCTTGTTTTTTCACATAGATTATCTCTACTTTTGATTTAGAAAATTACTTAACTTTAACTGTGTGACTTTGCAAATGAATATTAAAATTTTTGGTTCTCATTGCTACTTGTTGATGTTCTAAAGCTAAATCGTTTACCTAATTGTCAGGTGCCAATCTGGACCAGAGAAACGTGAATGGAACGTCCAAAAATATTGTTTGGCATAAATGTTCAGTGGAGCAAATTGACAGGCATGAATTACTTCAGCAAAAAGGTTGCGTCATATGGATTACAGGTCTCAGTGGTTCAGGTTTGTATACGAAAACTGTTAGGCACTTGAATCAATAAGTTCTCTGCTCTTGGGGCAACGGGCTTCTTATAAATTATCTGGGATCAACCAAATATTCTTAATGTTTTTCAACATTTCTTGTATCCAAATAAAAAACAAATAAATAAAATCTTCCTTTTTCGTTAATATTTAACTAGGAAATGCTATCCTTTGTAATGTAAATATTCAATCTCTTAAACTTTTAGTAATAGAAAATTAGAAAAAGCACGTCAGTTCATCTGAAATGAATTGGAAGTTACCCATGTCTGCAAAACAATTTATCACGGCACTGGGTGTCTTATATTTGGTGTATGGCAGAAAAAAGTGTGAGTTGATAGAGACACTAGAGGAAGCTATAAAGGATTTGACGTAAATGGTGAAAGTCTAAATAGATGTCCATTGACATATATTTGATGGTCCCAAGATTAAAGATATATAGGATTTATGCACCATAAGTTGGAAAAAGCAATGCTGCTAAATGGAACTTTCATGCGCGGATATATTTTGCTTCAGTTTGTTATATATAGTATGGCTGCATTATATTTGAGACTAAACATGTTCCAGTTAGTATCTATTTCATTAGCAGAAAGGAAAAATATGAATATATTAGTGATGATGTCTATGGATAATGTTGGTAATATGAGCCTATTTCTTGTATAATATGCATAGAGACTTGAATCTTGACTGAGCCGTTGTAGAGTTTTTACAGTTGTCGTGTAAGAGGATATCTGCTGAATTAGTTTTGAAGTGTCAGATTGGTTTGGTCCCTATTACACCATCCTTCAGTTATCTTTTGATCTTAAATGTAAAAGTTTTGAGCAATGACGATAGCTGGGAGTGTTAAGTTTTCATAATTGCTCTACTGTTTTATATGTTGAGCACAATATTTTATTTTTATCTGATAGTGTTTAGTCCAATATGATTTAAATTGGTCATTATAATGGATTGTTTTACCGGATACAACAGAGTTATAGGAGTACAAATTCTGAGAACATCGAACAATATATAGGTCCTTGCAGGAGAGATGGCTTATCCCATGCTTCTTCTCGTCTTCTCTATCTTTTTTGTTTTCTTCCTTCTTTCTGTGCATCAGAGGCTGATTCTATTTTGTATTTTCCTTAATTATTATCATGATTTACGATGCTAGTTCTTTAACTTGTAAAGCCTTGGAATGTGATTTCAGGAAAGAGCACTTTGGCTTGTGCTTTAAGTAGAGCCTTGCACTCAAGAGGAAAGCTAACCTACATCCTCGATGGTGATAATGTTCGCCATGGTCTAAACCGTGACCTTAGTTTTAAAGCAGAAGATCGTGTAGAGAACATTCGAAGAATTGGTGGGTTTCTTTATTTCATCATTGATTAAACTTCCTTCTCAATTCCCATACTTTCTATTGTCCAAAAGTGTTCAAACTACATATACTTTGTAATTTTTAGGGGAGGTAGCAAAGCTTTTTGCTGATGCTGGAGTTATTTCCATTGCTAGTTTGATATCTCCCTATAGAAAGGACAGAGATGCTTGCCGTGCTTTACTTCCAGAAGGAGATTTCATTGAGGTCTGTTGATGAGAAATTGAGCTGTGTGCACCTTAAGTTTACGAGAATGATCTAGGGATAGTGGGAAGGATTGGGGACCGTTGAAAATTTATTTGCATAAATTAATTTACTGACAAGGCTTTGTAATTAACAGGTCTTCATGGATGTACCTCTCCAAGTGTGCGAGGCAAGGGACCCGAAGGGTTTGTACAAACTGGCACGAGCTGGAAAGATAAAAGGTATATTCTGTAATCAAACAGAAAATTGGAAGTCTGGATTTTGGATGATGGTCCTTTGCAGTTGTACTATGACTTGGTGTCTCTGTACTTGACCAAAAAATGGAGAAAAAAGATTGGTGTCTTAGTTTTATAAGACTAATTCTGGCCAGGATAACCGAAGTAGGTCACTTAAAAGTCTGGGCATAAAAATCTCTTCAAGTCAATCTCTCCTCCATATAGCTGAAGTATACACTGTCCAGTGTCCATTCAAAATAATATTGCCATCTGAATGCTAATACCTTACATTGTCTTGTCGTGTTCACATGTTACTGAATAGTGAATACTAATATATGAAACTGGTAATCGATCGACTCCTAGTCGATGTTTGGGTCTAAAAGATCAGCTAGTTGCATCTTTATTTACCTTTTTTCCCTTTATAAATCCAACTAATCTTAATTCAGAAAGAGTAATGCTTTGTAGTCCTACTTTCTCGTTTTATTCACCACATAAAAACACATGCCATTGTGTCTAGTGTAGGAATAAAAAGTAGGCCAGTAAAACAATTTTAGAGTTTATTTCACTGATGGATATTTTATATTCAGATTGCTGCTTCGCTTCTCTCTGTATGCCTTGAGATCTCTGTTCTAAAAATCCCCGCCTAGGCCCCGCCTAGGCGCTAGGCCCCCTCTTGGCGCTCCGCCTAGGACCTAGGCCCCCACTTGGCGCCTCTAAGCCCCCAGGTGCCTCACCTAGGCCCAAGGCGATAAAAAAATCCCTCTATAAAATTAGGCGGGTTCTAGGCGGAGAGATTTTTTTATTTTAATAACTACACAAACCAAATCTTGATATGTTTATTTTTCTAATGATTACTATATTCATAATACAGGTTGTGGCATATCAAATCACAACAAGAAGTGAACAATATCAAGTCAAAATGGATAATTTTATTATAGTTGTAATTTTTTGAACTTGTACCAACTTCAAATTATATAAATGAGAATACATTTGTAATATTTAGTTTAATTCAATTTTATAATTCTTAAATTTATGTTTAGTTTCTTAAGTTTTAATATTTAATTAAATTATTGAAATTTTAAAATTTATTATTTAATAGCAATCTTATTTATAAATAAAACTAATACGTTAAAAATTTGTTTAAACTTTGAACAATTACATGTTTGTGTTTGAACTTTGACATTAGCAATATGGATGTGTTTGAACTTTGACATTAGCAATATGGATATGTGTTTGAACTTTAAGAAAAAACCTTTATTATCTTTATTATAGATTGTTTTGTTTTATATTATTATTTTGTTTGGATAAATTAAAATAAAATATTAAAATTACCTTAAAATAAAAAATCCCGCCTAGGCCCCGCCTAGGCCCCCTAGGCGCTAGGCCCCCCTCGGCCGCCCGCCTCCCGCCTAGCGCTTTTTAGAACATTGCTTGAGATTATTGGTTCTTAGTTCAAATGTAACTGTTTAAAACTTCCATTCGCAGGTTTTACGGGAGTTGACGATCCATATGAGCCACCATTAAAATGTGAGGTATGCACACTATAGAGATAAAAATGAGTTATTTTTACATTCTCGAACTCATGCACGTGTAGGAATGTTCCTGAATATATCTGTTTGTATTTCTTAAAACATGAAATATACTGTTTTAGAAAATACCATCTTTGAACAACACCTGACTTAATAAGCTAGCATGTGGAAAAAGGAGTTACAATGGTTTTTGGGGTTCTCATTGTTTACTGCCTTCCAACTTTTCATTCTGCTTGTTAAGTAATTGAACATACAGATCAATAAATCCTTGCATCGTTATGGAAATAAATGTCGTATTCAACTAAGCCTTGCTTTGATCTTTTCGTCATGAACTTGTAAAGACTGAATCTTCATATTACAGATAACGTTACACCAGAAGGAAGAAGTCTGTCCTTCCCCATCTGATATGGCAGAAAAAGTGATTTATTACTTGGAGATGAAAGGTTACCTGCAGGCCTAGCTCTTGTGCAATACCATGAGTCTCTCCCATTCACGCGAAATAAAAAATTGGAATTGTTTGTGCCTAGGAAATCGCTCGTTTCCTGTGTTCATGTTTCAATCATATATTATAAAAGATTAGTTAATCAATCGATTAATTAATCATGTGATCGTCTGTTGTGTCTTCTAAAAGTTACTTTAACTGTAGTGTTTTTAATATGAAATTTGGGTAAGCAATTGTTGTATGATCTGTAGTATCTGAGAACAGGCCTTTGTTTTGTGGATACAAGACTCTTTCAGCTTACTGCATAGATGTTTTTATTTATTTATTTCTCCATCCAGTGGAATCTTATAAGAGTAAGGTAGTGTTTGTTTAGCTCTTAATGTCTCTGAATGGACCGCCTCTGATTCGGTCAGAGGCGGTGTGTTGTTTGTTTGTTTTTTTTTACCTCTTAATGCCTCTAGATGGTTAAGCTACAAAATCAAATCTGTAGGATTAAGAGGCATGTCTGAATGAGAGTTGCTATTTTTTGGACAAAAATACCCTCATTAATATTATCATTTTCCTTTCCTATCCACCACCACCACTACCGGTTCTTACCACCACCGGCGCCACCGTCGCCACGGCCACCACCGCAACTACCAGATCTACCACCACCACTACCAGATCTACCTACTTTTAAGAATGATAGTTTTGTTGTTAATTTGAAGAGAAATGTGAGTTGGGATCGTATTGGAGTTGTTTCGATTTGGGATTTACCCACGGCTTCGGATTTTGGACATGTTGTGTTGGGGAATCTGGGAAATGGGTCGATTAATTTGGCTAGTAGTTACAGGGTTCGGTGGACATTGAGGGCTGAAGAGGATTTGATTGATATTGGGTTGGAGGCGGCGATTGGGATTCAGAATTATATGGCATTTGGGTGGGCGAATCCAATATCCTCAAGTATTATGCTTGGTGGTGATGTGGCAGTGGAGTGGAGGGGAGGTGGCAGTGGAGTGGAGTGGAGGGGAGGGGGCCGGTGGTGGCGGTGGTGGCGGTGGCGGCGGTGGTGGGGGAGGAGAGGGGAGGGCAGGGGAGGGGGCCGGTGGTGGTGTTTTGTTTTGTTTTTTTATTTTATTTTATAGTTTTGTTTAGAAGGTTAAAATGGTAAAATACTTATATTCAGACATTTTGAAAAAAATAATCATCAAACAATATTTTTTCATTCAGATACAATTCTATTCAGATACTCTATATTATTCAGACGTCTAAACTATTCAGGTCTTAACACTAAATTTTATCAAACACCACCTAAGTACTGATAAAATCTAGTCATCTAAGAGTGAGGATTTTGTTGTGAGCTTTTGTTTTATGATGTTAGGTTGATATTATGATCTGATTAGTTAAAATGGTATGCTGATGCGGATGATTTCAACTCATTATTGCTAATAGTCTGATAAGGTTATATATGTAGCATACTTAATAATAGTAAGGCCTTAGTGGATGTCAGTTTCAATTAGCTTTCAGGAGCCCCCAGGTCATTTTTAATTCTGAAACTTTACTTCTGGAGATTTAATTTGTGCGGACCTGAATCTATCTAATCTAGCACGCGAAGTCAGACATCAATGATAAAATGGTTAGATAAATGTGCTGGAAAGAACCACAAATATCAGAGTGCTTCTACACAGACCGTATGATTTTATTTTTGTATATGTATTCAAATTACACCTAAAATATTATATTTTGTAAAAATTTCTGTTAAAATAAATACTATATATTTTTTGAGTCACGATCAAAAAATAATAATTGAGAATGTCCAATTTTCCGGTGCAATTAACCGATCTGCCGAGACTTATTCCTAATATCGTGATGTTGTTCCCAACACTGCCTTTTAACTTTAATCTGTACTGCCCTGAAAATCCAACTAATTGCTTTTGAATTTCCAGCTCAGTAAAAATAGAATAGCCTGACTGAGAAGAAGAATACATTGGATGATTCCATTTTTGATCTTTCCACACATTTGATTTTTTTTCCTACCCAGTACAGCTAAATTGCAAGTAAAGAAAGAAACCAAGATACAGATTTCAGCGTATCCAGACCTTGAGGCCTAGGTAAAAGATGGGGGATTGTTTGGGCTGGGCATCAAGCCCGAAGACTCTGTCGCCTGAGCTGACTACTCAGTCCTTTGACTCTGTCGTACGTAAATGGAGGAGTCCATATCAGTGCTGGCTGGTGCTCTCCTCTTTCCGCTGATCTTCCCTATATTTTATGGGCTTGTTTGTTCTGCTTGTCCGTGTTTCCAAATATGAAAAAAGCGAAAAAGAAAATAAACACAAGTTTACACTTGGAAAATTGAGAAATAAATAATATGAACTCTCCTCAGAATTCAGAAATATGATGATAAGAGAGATGCACCAAGCCAGTCAGTCCATCGCTGATAAATTGCCGAAAAGAAGAAAGCAAGGACAGAGTTTAAGGACCTGGCAGCGGACCTTATAATCTCAAACACAGCTGCAAAACGCCGCTCCTGCAGACCCCAAAGCGTGGAAAAGCATTCCACCAACATTATCATAAGTTCCAGAAAGAGTACCAAATACTAATTCACACTTATAGTAATTTTAAGAGGAATAGAAGGATCTTTGTTCGGCGGACGAGTTCTGCAATGTTTAAAATTGTCCACCCGAATTCCCCATTGCAGATAAATCAAACAAAAATAGTGCGTAGGTTGTGTGCTATTTTTTGTTTTATGCTTGTCAATCTTTGGACTTGACGTACGGTGTTTATAGTGAAATGCTTATAGGAAGAGTTATCGCTATTCTAATCCATGCTTAATAAATGACCCATAACCTGCACTTAGATATTGGAGAACGGAAACAATTCTTACATGAAATTGGGAAACAAATTTTATGATAAGCCAATAACATTACAGGTCAAAGTTTGGTCAATCAAAATTCATAGACACAAATATTAGAATGTTCATCCCCTGACCCCTCCCTCCGTATATAAAATATGTTTTTGTAATTTGATTCATGTATTCATAGTTTGAATATTGTTGATGCAGTCTTTATGATTTCCATTAATTCATTGTTTTCATACTTGTAATTATCTCTTTAACCAGACATTGAAAGTGGATTAATTGCTTATCTGATTTTCTTTTTCAAATATTTGTTTAGTTTGGGACCAAATTGTAGTGTAGGAACATAATTAATTCCCTATATCAAGAAATACGAGGACCTTATTCCTGCTCAACTTCCTCAAAAGTTCCGAAGGTAAGATTTGTACGGAGTATTTCTTTCAATAGATTGGGGGAATTAAGTCTATCACAATTATGTCATCATCCAGTAATGCACATTTTCGAACAAAACTTTTAGGATTTTGAGTATATAAAAAGGAATTAGGGGGTTGATTCTTATTTTATTAATCTATGATTAAGAAGCGAGTGTCGTCATGAATTGTAGGACACTAGGACTTCACTATTGTTAACTAAAGTAAAACAATTTCAATACTAGATCACTTGAAGCTGTTTTTAGTTAAGCGTTCTATAGGATTTAAGATTACGGTGACAGTGTCATCGGAGATATGACTACATTCAGATTTATACGGGTCGAGTAGAAACGCTTACAATATATATGCAAATATGTATAGGATGTGCACCTTTTTTGAGAGCATCAAGTTGCTATATACATTTAGCTTTGGGTGCACGAGGAAAAAGACACCAGAGTGTTCCAGCTTTCTTTTTGGCCTTCTATACTCATTAGAGTTCTCCTACAACTCAGATATTAAGAGATTCCTGAAGTAATCAAAGACTCTCCTCGTATGTTTTGGAAGGAGAGTTTCATTGCCAGTGGTGGATACACATAGTTGCTATAAAGATGAGAGGAAATTAAACGCGTTTCTGCTACGAGGTTTGATTCCCCATTGATCATCACGGTTTGTCTTTCTTGTTGGTTATCTGCATGTAATCGTCCTAAACTATTTACTTTTGCTGCACAGCGATCAAAGAATTAAACCTACACTACAACAAAAAAACTTATTTTCGACGGAATATTCCATCGGTACTAAGACTATTCCGTCGAGGATAACTCATCTCCGACGGAATATTCGGTCGGACATTCGGTCGTATATAAGCGCGTCGAAAATAAGTCCGTCGATTCTTCGGTCGGAACTAATTAACGTCGACGGAACTATTGTCGACCGAACATTCAGTCGGGGTTAATATATCCCGACGGAAATGTGTCTGTCGAGGATATTCGGTCGATGCTATGTATGCCACGTGGCAGTCGGACAAAAATTGAAAATCAGCTTACGTGCGACGGACTTCCGTCGACTCTATACTTAGTCCGTCGAGGATATTTGGTCGATGATATTTGGTCGAGGCTATGTATACCACGTGGCAATATACCGAAAATGGGAAGAACCATAACCTCGACGGTTATCCGTCGAGAATACAAATATTCCGTCGAGGTTACTGTTTTTTTAAAAAATATTTTTTTTTGTTTTTGCAATATCCAGGGATTTAACCCACATCTTGTACCAGTACCTGTTTTCCCAACATCACATACACAAGCTAAATTAAGCTAAATGTCAAAAACATCTCATTACTACTAGCATAACCGCAACAAACCAAAGTAATGAAATGTAAAACCGCATTAATCAAAGTAAATTAAACTAAGGTAAATTACAAAAGATCCCATTACTCTAAACTAACTATAACTAACATCCCATTAAACTAAATTAAGCTAAGTGTCAAACCGCAACAAAATCAAAGTAATTAATGATAAAGTATTTTAAACTACAATATGTACGTCAAAAGTTATGTAAAATTAAATACAAAAGAATGTAAACTAAGTCAAGCTAGTAGAGCCCCCGGTGTGAGAAGGATCATCGGGCGGGCGTCGACGCTGCTCTGGAGTATGAAAATCGTCATCCCGCTCGTCAGTCCGCTCGTCACCTTGTTGATACAATATAATGTAACTCATTAGTCCATATATGATTCAGTTAAAGATAACTAAATGAAAATTAAATAATATGCAGAATATATATTTGTATTTAAAACAAAATATACCTGAGCAGTCGAGCGTTGACTCAACATCGGCCCAAACGCGTCCTCGACTAAGGTAACCACCATCCGAACAATCTCGTCGCGTATCGCGGCCCACTACTCCGGAGGGATACCCGTATTCTCGGCGGTGGCCCCAGCTGCAATGTACTGCGCAAGCTGATGGAGGCAAGAACGGCTGGGCGGGTCTTGACGATGGAACAGCGGATCGGTCTCAAACCTCTCCGACACCGCATCCATAACACGTTGGAACAAAGCATCATCTAAGCCAACACCTGTATATGATGGTCCCACGGGGGCTCTCGGACGCAGACGCTGGCTAGAGCCTACAAAAATAAATATAACATGAATAATATTACAAGTTTATTTTATTCATAAACACAAAATAAACACAAATATTATACCTCATGGCAGTGTATAGGCTGGTATCCTCGGTAACCCCAGCACTCGATACCGACCGCTAGTACTAGTGGGAGTATCTTGAGACGCGGCCCATAGAGCCTTCTCATCGTCTTGAGATAAACTAATCTCGAGCGGAGGGACGGTGGAATCTAACGTCTCAGCATCACCCCTAGCAGCCTGCAACTCTACTATACGCTGGCTGGGGAGCTTCTCAAACCGCTCCTGTAATTTGATATACAAGTGAGTTATCTTGGTATCATCATATAAATTACGTAATATTATCCTAAATAATATCTATTATAGTAAATGTATTACCCGTATAGCTAGTGCTGCTGGAGATATCGTCGACCCCGAAGTAGAGCCCTTCGGCGTATGGACTCTATCCCAAAACTCGATCATAGTAGGAGGTCGGCCCAAGCTACTTCGCATGGCCTAGATCATATACATTAAATAAGATCACCTTAATTTACTATAGTTACAATATAAGATTAAACTAAACTAAAGTGAAATACATACCGACTTAACCTCCTGAAACGACTGCGAGCCAGAAGTATGTACAACTCGCAGCTTGTCGCGATTCTTCTTCATCTGCTCCGACTTGGTCTTGAACGCATCATCATCCCAGTACGCACACATCACAGCCCATGTTGCATCTAATATTGTCGGCGACTGATGATCTAGAAAAGTAGTTCCGGGCGTTTCTTCTATCGCCCGGACTGCCCTCTGTCGCATCTCGTACAACCAACCGACATAAATCTTCGAGATGTGGACAATGATAACGTTGTCACCAGCCGCCTCAGTGATGCCAGCCTCGTATCTGTATTATCTCTATCAAACAGACATAACATACGTATAATTTATTATTTGAACAATATGTAAATAACATGCATGGACCTTGATTTAATATATGTAAGTCGACTTACGTGAAACTCCCGCAACACTGTCACTATGAAGCCGGCATCGTAGTGCGCGTACTGACTAAATCGCATGCAGTCAGTAGGGAGATGCGTCAGGCAGATGGCGTGTACAGTCGCCTTAGCGACAGGATCCATAATACTAGAATACAAAATTTATTAAGAACATTTTAATTTATTAATCACATGATAATATAAGTGATATATATATTATAGTTGAAACCAACACAGACGAACCAACATCAACTGGAACTGTGTCGGGCACTGTCGGTGGACGACCTAATCGACCGAGGTTAGGCCCTCGCGAACGCCGACGTCTAGCATCTGTATGTTGATATATATAGTTATGAAATTGTCCAAAAATAGTAAATGAATGTGTAATATAGTTATGAAAATAATGTTATTGGGCCAAAAAAGAAATCAACTCACTAGCATCTGAAGATGACCCTCCCTGGGAGCCGTCACCCGATCCGGAACGGCCGCCACCACGGCCACCTCTACCGCTATGTCGAGGCATATATAACTATACTACTGAAATAACAGACATAGATACGATGAACGATCAAATGGCCATCCTATGTGTGGGAAATATATATATAATGATTGATTTTAGTTGTATAGTATTTACAAAACACCAATTAGTGAAGAAGTAATACATCGTCAAACCCGTCAGTGTCAAAATCATTTTCATCCTCTAATTCTGTCTCTTCCTCTTCTGTATCAATTTCTTCCTCAATATCATCTTCTACCATCACATACGGACATGACAACTTGCCATGAGTCGACCAACTTGACATCACATAAGAACTCGCTGATAATATCAAGAAAATCATTGAATCCTCTCTCACTAAAGTCATGCTCATTCTTGAAATGTAAAAGCTTCGTAACTGCAGAAAGCCTGGTGTGCTTGTCATTTCCAGGATACAATGGAACACCCGATTCAAATAGCAACTTGTATAAAGCAGCTGCTGAATCATTTGGCTTTTGCTGAGAGCTACTTGACGCATGCTCGTTTTTAGCCCAGTCAATATTGGTAGGGCCATACGCATCAACCAACATCTGCACGACGTCATAGTTATCTGCTTGCGAATCCCCGTGATCCGAGTGGTCTACAGTACTATATGCCCGTTCTCTAAACTCAGCTGATTCCCCGTGATGAATCCATACCGAAAACCCATCCACAAACCCACGTGAATATAAGTCAAATTTAACTTCATCGATAGTCTTCCATATCATGTTCTTACACTTGGAACACGGGCATCTCATCTTTCCGTTCGGATCATCAACATGTTCTAGTGCTTTGTTCATAAAATTGGACACCCCTTCACGGTACGAATCAACTAATCCCCTCTCATCAATTGGTATCCTACGGTACATCCAACTCCGGTCGGCTGCCATCTTTAATTGAAAAAAATACCCAATTAGAATATATATGCATGTATTTAGTTTACCTAGTATATATATCCACTCTACAGGGGTTAGGCTTCTATCCCGTTCCTGGATGCGTCTCCTCACTAGTGTCATTCACAAGGTGCGTGTTTATAATATTTTAAGAAAATTTCAGCATCACCTCCCCATGGTCTTCAAGTACACGAAATAGACCAAGACAACTTAGTCTAAGTATGCACTCGAAGAACATATGTAGAGACACCAACTGAAAAATCCTCAAAAAATTATAAGCACGTACGCACCTTGTGAATTAGCACCACCCTAAGTGAGAGACATAACATCCAGTAACAGTCCCAAACTGGGGACTATTCGGCATTCACTCCTACTGAGTGAATGTCAAACGGGTTTCTAAGTTTCAAAGTATATTATATATATATATATATATTTATGAGTGTATTGAAGAGCAAATGGAGAGTATCATTAAGTTTATTGAAAATTGTGGAAAACTAAGCAAATGCTACTTAGTTTAATAGTTGCAACTAATAGTACTCCAACCGGTTCCGCGGCAGTAATTAGACAAAAAAAGGGTCGTAGTTCCTGTTTGTGTCCTATACTCTATTAATAAAGTTAACTGAATTACTGCGAACATTCCTCACTGTTCCACCATAACAGATGACAACATCCCGAAGGAGTTCCATTAAGCTATTGAACAAAGTTCTAAGTTAAGCAACCCTCTAGATGAACGAACGATCACTTCTCTACTATGAATGAATCATTGCCTGATATGAGTTCAATCCATGCCTAGAAAGCTTCTCACCACTCCAAATACCCATCTGAGGAATTTGAAGTGGTGAGAAGCAGTCTATGTCCTGGATTGGACCCATACCAGGCAATGCTTCATTCCTAGTAGAGAAGTGACCGTTCGTTCATTTAAAGGGTTGCTTAACCTATAACTTTGTTCAACAACTTAATGGAACCCCTTCCGTATGTTGGCATCTGTTATGATGGAACAGTGAGGAATTTCTTCAATAATTTAATTAACTTTATTATTCGAGTATAAGACACAAACATAAATTACGATCCTTTTTTTTAATTGCTGTCGAGGAACCGATTGGAGTACTATTAGCTGCAACTGCTACGTCGAATCCTGCATACAAGGAAGAGTATATATATATGTAGGTAGAGTATTATCGAATTTATTGAAAATTGTGGCAAACTAAGCAAATGCTACTTAATTTATTTTGCCAATGATAAACTAAGTAAACGGTACTTTGTTTATTAGAATTGTTATTTGGAATCTATAGAGACTACTGTTCGATATTCACTCCTACTGCTTGTCAAACGGGTTTCTAATTAAGTTGCAAAGTATATTATTTTAATTCCGCGACAACATTCTTATATATTCTGTCTCTTTGAATTGCATCCCAACTAAACAAATGCTACTTAGTTTATTATTTTGAGTTGATTTAATGTATTATAATTTATTTTATTTTATTTTATTTTATTTTATTTTGTATTATATAATATAATTTTTAAATTTTCTTATTAAATTAAATTAAATTAAACTACCTTATAACATTTATTAATTATTAAATTAAATTTAATTAAATTTTAATTTATTTTATTTTATTTTATGTTATTTTAATTTATTAATTATTTTTATTTAATTTAATTTTTTTATTATAATATATTATATCATTTTTAAAATTTATTTTATTTAATAAACTAAATAAAATGAAATTTATTGTTTTATTTATTTGCTAATAATTTTTATTTTTAATTTAATCTATTTATATATTAAATTATATTTATTTCATTTATTAAACTTTATTTTATTTTATTCTGAATTATATATTAGTATATTAAATAGTGAATTTTTATTTTATTTTGTTTTTTAAATTAAGTTGATTAAAATAATTGATATTTGAAGTATAAATTATTTGTCGAAAACTAATTAAGTAAATGCTACTTAATTAGTGAATTTTAGTATTAGTAAATTAAGTAATAAATAGTTTAGAGCAACAGATTTTGCATTTCAAGAATTCTGACAGAATTCTGTGAGAAATTTCGTCAGAAATATCAAGCATAAAATTACTTTACTGTTATTAACATACACCATATATATATACAATATTGAAATTGAAGAAATATACACTGCAATTACATAAAAGAAAATAAAACCAAACAATAAAATGGATGCTATTGTACAGAAGCTGCAAATGACCAATTTCAGACCCAGAAGACCAAAAACAGAATTCATATATACATTATAATACCAAAAACAGAATTCAAGCAAATATACATTATACATTATCAATTCAAAAACAAAATAAATTTAAACCAATTGCACATTATAATACCAAATTCATACACAAATTTTAGACTTAAATTTCATACTACTAACATATATATAATATATATATACTCAATACTCGGACCGACGGCAGTGAGTCTATGTGCGGCGGCAGTCTACGGTGACCAGCGATAGTGGGTCGTGCCGGCGGCAGTGAGTGTTGGGTGGGTCGGGGATCTGGGGGAGAGGGTGGGGGTACCGGGGGAAGGGGTTTGGGAGTGGGGGTACCTGAAGGGTGGGTGGGTGGGTGGGTGGGTGGGTGGGGTGGGGTACCGGACTACCGGGATGACGTAGGGGACGACGTCGACAGGGGGAGAGGGGTGGGGGTACCCGGGCAGGGCGGTGTCGTGCAGGGGGGACCGGGGGGAGTGGGAGAACCGGCGGGTGCAGGGTGGGGGGACCGGTGGAGATCGAGGTGGTTGGCCGATGGAGATCGAGGGGGTTGGGACGGGCGTATGAGAGAGAGAGATCAGTACGTAGTCTAGAGAAATAGAGAGGAAAATGTAGAAATAGAGAGGGAAATGAAAATGAGAGGACGCATGGAAGGGGAAGGGTTTTTTTAGGTTTATTTTCGACAAACGTCCGTCGAGGTTGTGTCGATCGACTTTATGATAACATCGACGAGTTATTCAGTCGAGGATGACACATATTCGGTCGACTACATATTCGCGCTGGCGGGAAACCCTCGCGCCAAGGAGAAGTTCTTAACTCCGACTGATGTCAGTCAAGGATACATTAATTCCAACTGAATTAATGTCGACTAAATATTTGGTCGGTCTTATATTAACATCGACTGAATATGTTTGGTCGACAATACTTCCGTCGGAAATAAAGCTTTTTCTTGTAGTGCTAATTAAAAACTAAGAACTGGAAGGAGCTTCTTACTGATGAACCATTCAGAAGGGAACATATTATAACGATTCAGGTATTGCCATGGATTTAGTATACATCCTCTCCTGCTTGGCTGTGAGAAAAACGAATTCAACTTCCTGTGGCAGTACTATCCCAAAGTTTCCCTCATATATATATGCAAGTATTCCCTGCAGAATCTGAATGCGGTTGACATCAAGGTTAATTCTCTTGGATTTTTATTACATGAAGAAAAGTTTGAAAGTCAATGATGAAGGTTTTGACTAATAAACTTATCCACAGCTCATTTAGAGTTTAATCTTCAACTCTTTTACTCCATAATTTTAACTAAGTAATCTCTCTCTACAGAACTAAAGAAACTGGAGTTGCATTCATCATATAACATAAATATGACGGGGGATATCAAACAGATACTAAAGGAGCTTGGAACTATGAACGAATGGAAAGGAAATTGCTTTGCACGGGGGTGGTGGAACTAAGGCTCAGAATGAAAGGGCCGCGCCTGCATTTGCCACCATTCTGCAGATCATGCATTAAAAAGGATTTCAATCAGGCATGAACGGTGAGGCTAAAGTCCAGCCAGGTTACAGTATTGTAGATGCTGCATCTTCTTCTGTACATGGCAGAAGTGCAACTGCCGCAAAGGGTGCTCCAAGTGATAAACCTGCTGCTCGGATTTAGAATTCCAGAAAATGCAAAGCTAGTTAATTAGATTACCTCCCATCCCCCCTTTTGTTGGCATAGACGTACATATGCTTGAAGTAAAGACCACCTTTATGAATGATCAATTAGGATATTTAGTTTAAATAACACTTACGACTTCAATTTAAGGCATGCTTGATGCTTCCAACATCTTTTTGCATTATCACTTGTCTTATTCAAGGCATGATTAGCTTGTGAGTATAGAATGGAGTCCTGTTCTGTTTTGGGAGGTCTGTTGGGGTCCTTGGGGAATGTTTCCTCAAGTGAAGTTTTCCCTCCTCCACCTTTCCAAACAAATAAAAATAAATAAATAAATCTACGTTTATTCTCGTCATAACTTGCCCATTTTGGATTTCGCTTTTGTTTCATGCAAGTATGCAACACTAACGTAATATAAATGGCAGGAGTAGGTCATAACTTCTCTTCTTTCCATTCTTGACTCTTGTTTTCTATTGTCCGTCGGGAGCTTTTTATACAAAAATTTTCTCTTGTATCCTGTTGGTTGTCATTCCTTGCATGTATTTCCTTCATCATTTTTTAAAGCTAAGGCTCCCTCCAAATCGAGGTTTTTGTTTTGTCTTCGGTGCTCAAATGGCGCAATACTAACAATTTGCTTTAGTACTACGTGTCACTGACCTTACAAGTCTCTGAGTCCCAAAGTAGACGTCATGTGTTGGTAGGCATGTTACTTTGTGAGTTTTTGCTATCACTTATTCTTCATTTTCCTATTGCATGGCTGCTCTAGAATATTTCTTTGTGGTGAAATGTGGGGTCCTAGTTCGATAGAAGATCTTTCTTTGTTCATGGTTATAGAGTGTGAGCGCTTTGCGGTACTTTAGGTTATATGGACGGAGAAGAATACCTGTATCTTTTGAGGTTGATCCTTGCATGCCGTTTAGTTAATTTGTTGTGGGATATGGTTACTTTTCTAGTGTCTTTATGGGCTTTGGCGTTTAGGGGGATAACCGATTTGCATAGGGATTGGGTTGGAGGGATGTCTTGTTGTAATTGCTGTTATTTTTATTCTTTAGGACCTATTTGTAGAAATTGAAAAAATTGTGCCTATAATATTTTGAAATATGATGGAGTAAATAAATTAGAGATTGAGAGAAGTAATTGACATTGTCTCTCTAGGGATTGGAGGGTGGTCCAGTGTTTATAGGGTTGAGCTTAAGATCCTCATTCTCTTGAGGGCGCAAAAAACCTGATGGGTATCCGGGTTTGTATTGCAGCTCTATTCCAAAATATTGACGGAGATAGTTTGAAGCTTAGAACTACGTACTAGTGTAGTAGTACAGTTCCCGTAAATCTTTAGAGTTCGGTTGAATGGTAAATTAGATTCTATTCAAGTAGTTGTTATTGGTTTTGAGTATTAATTAATAGCTTCCGATCGATAGGAATTAATTACCTGAAAGGATCGGGATGTTCTTTTCTAATAAGCTCACACAATCATGCATTCCCTATATTAATCTTCAGGTGAACACCATTACATCATAGGTACAACTGTACAAGCGTACAGGCCTACAAAGTGTTGGGGATTGGATCACTGTACGAAGTCTGTAGATCGATGGTGTGTGCATGGATACTCTACAAGTTAGCAAATACTTAATCAAAACATTGAATCTAGTTGAACTATCTGAGATTTGATTAGAGAAAGGATTTAATCAATCATAGAAGTACCCGTTTCTTAGGCAGGCAGTACTAAATCGCCTATATGTTACCATCTTGTTGGTTAAAGGTTACATTGAAATTTATCAAAATTAATTTCCGTTCTTGAAGGTTGAATATCATTGGAAGGATTTAACTCATACCCTACGTACCAAAAAAAGTAAAAATAAGACTAGCTCCGGTAACACACTCAGACGAAAAGCTAAAGGGAAGAAACTGAACAAAGCTGATGAATAAAAAGTCATAACAGAAGTTACCCTATACAGCGTGTCATAGTTTTACCATCTGTTGAAGCAGTCCGAGAGCTCATATTTAGAGCTTCTTTTTCTTTTTCTTTTTGGTATAACAAAAGCACTTATGTGGTTTACAACTTACATATTTTATTTTTAGAATCGAGATTAAGTTCTATGTTCATGACTCACACATCTGATAATTAAATAAGTACATTAAAATTCTAAAAATATTATTTACTTATTAAACAATACTCAAACTCTCCTAATATATATATTCTCTGGTGACTGGTGTCTATTAAACAATACTCAAAACTCTCCTAATACGTACAGTTTAATTTGCCACCTCCTTTAGGGTCCACTGCATGATTGTTTGATAATGGTCGAGGCATTGACGTTACGTTTTATCTATAAAGATTCTTCTAATAAAAATATACGTAGTTCCTTAATTAATTTATCGATCTAATTTTGGATTTTGTAATGGAAGGAGTAATTAATTAGATAGTGTGTAGGAGGAGAATAGGACGTACCAATATTGAAACATCCTCCTCTTTAAGCCTGGTGACTATTTGTCCTTCGAATGACCGACTTCAAAAAGAAGGGATTCGAGTCCTCCATTATTTATTTATTTCTTACTCGCCGGTGAGGTTCAACTTGAAATAATATATATATATACATACCGTCCGGATCTTAAGCTTACCCCTTATCTAACATACTTTGCTCACCCCTTTAGCGACGGACCAGATCGTCGCTATATATAGAACCGTCGTCTTAGCATTTAACATCGATCGGTCCGTTGCTTAAAGAGAGTGAGCAAGGTATGTTAGATAAGGGGCGAGCTTAAAATCCAGACCATGTATATATATATATATGTATATATATATATATTATTTCTGTTAATTATTTGGAACTGCAGGAGTGTCAATGACAATTATGCCCTTTCTCAGCTGACTACTGTTTCTATTGGGAAGAAATTTGACTGTAGTTATAAAATACTCCACAAGTAGGAGGATTATATATATGGGTTGGGGTTAGTGAAAAGTAAAGGAAGCGTTCCTGGCCTAGTTCGTTCTTGAGTACATTTTAGTATGGAGAAACAATATTTAATAAATTGATACTTAATGTTACTATGCATATATGGGAGAGTGATTAGTATAAAATTAATTTTGATTAATTTATTAATATAATATTAACACACAAATTAGGAAGTTATCTCTTTTTTTGTGTCAATATTAGTCAATTAATTAAATTATCGTAAAATTAACTTTATCATAATCAGATGTTATGTATCGGTATTAGTTAGCTTGGAGTTAAATAGAATTGAAAAGGAGAAAAGTATAGAGGGAGAAATTGTTTTTGGCAGACATTGAACAGGGATTAGGAGGCAAGGAATTGGGGAGAAATGCATGGTGGTGGGTTTGATGATGATGATGATGCACGCCGGCAGCTTTTCTTTTCTTTTTTTCCTTCCCTTTTCATTCACATATTTCTCTCTCCTCTTCTCCCCAAAACCCATTTGTCACGCCTGCTCCCACTCATTCTACTACTACGTACGTACTCCTATGATCTCTCTCTCTCCCTCTCAAAAGAAAAGCTACTCCACTGACCCCTTTAATTCTTTTCTATCCACTATTTATTTATTTATCTTTACTTGTTTAATTTGTCAGACTGAAAGAATTCTTCTATATCTAAATTCTAATCCCCTCTCCCCAGTCCCATGCCACCTTCCTTTTTTAAACTGCATGAAAGACGTATCTCACTTGATCCCCTATTATATGTTTGTACATTTTTCTTTTTTAAAAAAATCCAAATAGAAATAACTATGTTCTAATAGGATAGAAACCGCTCCCGCCCCACCCCACCCCACCCCACCATTCCATTCCTCTCATCGGTACAGAAAAGCAAATATTCACTTGCTCAGATTCTCTCTTTCTGTCTCTAATCATGCTTATTTTCGAGGAAACCTAAGCTAAATTCCAGCTTCAAGATCTTCTTTTAATCATATCCTTGTATTCCATGCATTTCACTGCTAACGAACACAACCCATCATCTATCTAGCTATCCGCGCTCTTATTGTGATCATATGCTACGTATATATAACAACAGTTTTTGTGATTTTTGATGTGGGGCTTCAACTCAGATTAATGGATACTTTGTTTAGACTAGTAAATCTCCAGTCTGATCAGCAGTCCTTAAACTCTAGCAGAACCACCTCAAGCAGCTCAAGATCCATTATTTCTCGACAAAATCCTCATCACCACCACCAACAAGACGACGAAGAATGCTTCAACTTTTTCATGGATGAAGATGACTTCTCTTCTTCTTCTTCTAAACACAACTACGGCTATCCTAATTACCCACAACAATACCACCACCACCAGCTACACCAACTACAACCGTCAAACACCACCACCACCAATACAAGCACCCCACCGCATCATCAACATCGTCAGGGCGCTTTTGATCAATCATCATCAGCTGATCAGTTCTCTTACTCTTCTGCTGCTCATGACATAACCCTAGAATTCGGTTCTTTAATCTCAGGCAAGTGGTCGTCCGATATCCTCCACGAGACCGCACGTGCAATAGCTGAAAAGAATAGCACTCGCGTCCAGCAGCTTATATGGATGCTCAACGAGCTCGGCTCACCTTACGGAGACACTGACCAAAAGCTTGCCTCTTACTTCCTCCAGGCCTTATTTAGTCGCATGACCGACTCCGGCCAAAAATCATACCGTGCTTTAACCTCCGCATCTGAAAAAACTTGCTCTTTCCAGTCAACAAGAAAAACGGTACTAAAATTTCAAGAGGTAAGCCCGTGGACTACTTTTGGGCACGTTGCTTGTAATGGAGCAATATTGGAAGCTTTTGAAGGTGAACCCAAATTACATATTATCGATATTACTAACACATATTGCACTCAGTGGCCTACTTTACTTGAAGCGCTAGCAACTCGCTCAGATGAAACTCCGCATCTCCGGCTCACCACCGTGGTTGCCAGCAAGGCTGTTAGCTCCGCCACGTCCGCAGTGCAAAAAGTAATGCGAGAGATTGGTAATAGAATGGAGAAGTTTGCTAGACTTATGGGCGTGCCATTTAAATTCAATGTAATTCACCACACGGGAGATTTATCTGAATTGAATTTAGCTGAATTGGATATCAAAGAAGATGAAGCACTTGCTATAAACTGTATTGGCGCGTTACATTCAGTTCAAGCAGTTGGTAACCGGAGGGACTATTTGATTTCCATGTTCAGGAGATTGCAGCCGAGGGTTTTTACTATAGTTGAAGAAGAAGCTGATCTTGATGTGGGCGTTGACGGGTTTGACTTCGTAAGAGGGTTTCAAGAGTGTTTGAGGTGGTTTAGGGTTTATTTTGAGTCGTTGGATGAGTGTTTTTCCAAGACGAACAATGAGAGGTTGATGTTGGAGAGGGCAGCCGGACGCGCCGTGGTTGACTTGGTAGCGTGCCAGCCGTTGGACTCAATTGAGCGGCGGGAGCCAGCCACGCGTTGGTCTCGTCGGCTCAATGCAGCGGGGTTTAGTGGAGTTTCGTTTAGTGATGAAGTGAGTGATGATGTACGCGCGCTTTTGAGGAGGTATAAAGAGGGTTGGACAATGACGCAGTGCTCGGAGGCCGGGATATTCTTGTTGTGGAAAGATCAGCCGGTGGTGTGGGCTAGTGCATGGAAGCCTTGATCAGCTAGCGCCAACAAAATGGTGGTGATTGGGTGGCGCGTGTGCGTTTTTTGGGCACGTGCATGGAATGGGGTGGAGTTTGCGGGGTTAGTTTGTTGAGAGAAAAAGTTAAAAAGAATTGATTGCTTAATTCATCAGATAATCAATAGGAAATGAAAGTACTACATTCTCACGACTAGTTACGTTTATTTGTGAGTATTTTTATTTATTTATTTTTGATTATTTTAAAAGTATGGGGGAAAAATTGGTTTTGGGCCTTTTGGCTATGAATTACTAGCTAGTATGTTTGTTTCACTAATTCTTGGTCATTATAATATATGTTGATCACATCAAAGTTGATTGATGCAGAGGGATTAGTTTCAATTCTCTATAGATATATAACATGAAGAGTTGGAGGAGTACAAACATCTAGGCCCATCAATCTTCATGATCACAGAGTCTCTTTAGACTTGTAAGTGTTTATTTTGTCCTTTTATTTTTTATTTATGGGACAAAATATTAGGTGGTGGAGTTGGTATTATTGTTGTGTGTTAAGGCCGTGATATCAACGGTTATATATATATATATTATTCATTTTTTTAAAAAAATTAGATATATAATTTATCTTTTAAGTATTAAATTTTAAATTGGTGTGAATTTATTTAATTTTAACTAATATAATTATTATAATTTTTGTATAATATATAACAAATATTATTTACTATAAAATTTATTTTATTCTAAATTTGTATGAATTATATAAATTTAAAATTTAATATGTCCTCGAAAATTAAATAGTGTTTTGAATTTGGAGAGTATATATAGATTAAATGGTGTTTTAATTAAAGAAGAGATGGGGAGTCGTTATTTAAGTGTGGGGCCGTAGAATCTTAGGACGGCAATTGAGCTTACTCACAAGTGGAAGTAATGACTTAGTGGGTAGCACGCACGCTCTATACATCTGGTCTCTTTCATAACCTTCTACAATCAGCAGTATTTATATAAAAATGTATTTATTTTACTAAAAAATTGATATCTTCTGCAACTCTTTCTTAATGGAACAATGACTGAATTTCATATCCATGTGAGATGCTATTTCGAAAATAAATTTTTCCTTCCCATGGCATGTATATAAGAGATAGGGGGAAGAGGGGAGGCACATAATGATCCTAGTCACAGTTATTAAAAGGCATAAATATAAATTATTATCATGAATTCTTTATTTTATTTTACTTTAACTTTTTTTTTAATTTTTTACAATTAAAGCATTAAATTTTTAAATTTTTTTTAGTTTAATTTAATTAAAGTATTGGGTCATAAATTTATGATGTAACTCGATCACATGGCATCCAATCCAAATCCTGATGTGTCAAAAATAAATCATTTTAAACTTTCGAAAGGGTAAAATAGTAATCATACATACATATTAGAAGGAAAAACAAAATCAATGATGACATGGATAAAAAATCACTACCAAAACCATCACATAGCCACCAACAACCACCGTCAAAACCATTTTTACACAGTACCCAAATATATTTCAACTCATTAATTTTCCCCTCCCTCAAGATCGTTATAGCAAAAACAACCAAATAACATAATTCATTTAAAAAATTATAATTAAATTGATAAAATGGCTACTGACATTTTTTAAAGTTACTTTTAAATTAATTAATTAATTAAATTGAAGTGTTAATGATGGTCATAAATAATATTTTTTTTATAGTAAAACAATATCCTATCTTTATGATATCACCCAACATAAACATGGAAAGATGTTGGTTTAATATTTAAAGATTGTATGCATGCAGCTATAGGGTCTGTCAGTGTTCAAAATCATGGGATGTTGGTTTTAACGTTAAAGAAATAAAGAGAGTATGTACTTTTGGCCCACGTAAAGAAAAAAGAAACGGAAAATGAGGTAGTGGGAACTTCTTTTTAGGGTTGGCATCTTAATCTTTTGATGAGACTTGCCCCCTCCACGTTAACATAATATAATGTCCTCGCACCTTCTTCTTCTTTTTTTAAATATTCTTTTTTTAAATAATTATCATTACTTCTAAAACATACAAATATATAAGCAAAATAATATTGAGGGCGTGTGATATTCAAATACTACAAGATTACTCGCATCTAATCTCCGATAGGACTAGATTTGTTACTTAATTTTAGCTACTTTTTACAGACTAACTAACCCATTATTATCTATTTCCTTTGAGTATTTAATTTATTTATCTATGTGCGGCGAGGTGAGCAATTCAGTCACCTTTACTTGTTTATATATAGTGGACTGGAGGTGGTTCATGACCGATGCGATGGCTCAACTCAACCAACATGACTCGACAGACCACCTCTTTTTATTTTTTTTTATTTTTTTATGATTTGACTGTGACAGACCCACCCCCACACTAGATTTAATATTCAAATACTCCACTACAACATTTAGTATAATACTATGAACCAAAAATAATGTCCCATAACAAATACTCCTATATATTTATATTTTAAGTGGTATTTATTATTCTATTAACATTATTTTTATTACAATAATATCGGCCACCAATTAAATGAAGTTGATATCTATTTTTTATGTAAAAAATATGAATTCACCAAATTAAATTGTCAACCATGAGGACTTCAAATAAAGTTGGTTACGAGTTCTTGTTCCCTGCAGATCAACATTTCCTCCGCAAACTATCTTAATTACTACCTATTCAGCTGAGATTACTGTTTAAATTCCTAGTTTATGTTTGTTTACCACCATTTTTTTACAATCTAATCATTGAATTAGTAACTTTATCATTTCATAAAATAAGCATGCATGCATGCTTTTGTTTTGAAGAGAGATTATACGCAATGATTAAAATAACGGTATTTTAGAATCAAATAGTAAACTAAAAAAGGTATTTTTTTTTTACTATTAAGGTCTTTTGAGTGAGAGGCTATTTAAACTCTAATGTTGCGTTTGGATTGAATAAATAGAATGAATGGCGAAATAAAATAATTTTAAGGTATTTAAAATATATGTTTGGTTGTTATTGTTGGTAGTGGGTGTTGTTGGCAAAATTATCACATATATCCATTCATTTCATTCGAATGATTTATATATCCTCAAAAATGATCATCAAATACACCATTTTTATTTCATTCATTTCTCTATTTCAAACTTCTATTATATTATTCTACTACTAATGGTTTAAAATACAAATTTAAAAATAAAAAAATGTATTTAATTTAATTTATTTAAAAAAATGAACATTTCTATCCTCTCCCCTTATCCTTACAAAAGAAAACAATTCTCCCTTGCATACAAATACAAATATAAATATAAATATAGATCTAAATCCTCCATGGTAGCCTAACTGCAGGATATGTCTTATATTTCTTGTGGGGTTGGGCTCAGCTCTTCAAAACCAAAGACAGGCCTAATACATGCCATCACAACCTGTACATACATGCTCTCAGTTGTATAGCACTCACTACAGATGAATAATAAAGGAGTCGATTACAGAGAAATCTGAAACCAAAAACGGGTTTTGTCACATTATTAGAACTACCAAAATTGCAAACTCCCAAAAAATATCCTTCTACGCATACTTAATACTTTCACTATCAATCCCAAGCGATGAAGCGAAAGAGATCTCTATAAATTAGCCCACTGAGCTCCCCGTTGAACATTTAACATCTAATAATTTTGTCTTAGTCACCAACTAACACGATGATATATGTTTAACATAAACACAATTGCCCGTAGCTAGCCAAAGAATATTATCATAGTCGTATTGTACAGACAGCCATAAAAACCCCCCATGTTATCATTTTTGTGCACTCAACATCAAAGGAAGCCTCCATCTTTTGTGCCAATAGATTGACACTCTTGACCATAATGGGAACCCAAAATTGTAATCAAGAGGTCGATCTGCAGCTCCCCCAACTGTTAATGGTAACCATACATATCTCGAGTCTCTCAAGTCAGCAGGATTCCAGCGATCTGCCATGATAATAAACAGACCCGGAAATCCTGTCACAGGAAGCACAAATGTGCTCTGAGCAAAGAATGTTGTGAGCCTGAAAACTTTGTTACCCCCGATGCACGGATTCCCCATAACTTCCCATGGCCCCATAATTGATTCTGCTGCATGGGCCAACGCCTCGTTAGGGGACCAACCTGTGCACCCTGATGTGATCATGTAATAAGTCCCCTCGTGCTTGAACAGAGCTGGTGCTTCTCGGTGTTGTCCTACGAGGATCCTTCTCACGACACGTGTCACATCAAGGTAATCTTCATTGAGTGGTCCAATATGGAGCTCGCTATTGTCAAAAGAGGAGTAAACGAGATATGCTATACTGTCATCATCCTTAAAAATTGTCATGTCCCTGCTATCAAATCCATGGGGCTGTTTGCTGTAGAGATATTCAAATGGACCAATGGGCGAATCACTGACGGCAACTCCAACTGAGGCTTTGGTGTAGTTAGCATCATCAATATGCATCCACATCACATATTTACCTGTCTTCTTATTGAAGATCACTTTTGGCCTCTCCAGCACATTGGATTTGTGAAGATCATGATTCTCATCTGTTTCTTCTGCTGCCAGTACAATGCCTTCTTGTTTCCATGTCCACAGATCCTTTGAAGAATAGCAACCAACGCCAATAATATCAACCTGTATGAAAAGGGTCCTATTTATTTTCAGTATGTCAAACAACTTGGTAATTGTGCAGTTAACCAAGTATGTTGCACAACTCAAGCAGAAAATATGATGGAAGGAAAGAAAAGTCATGGTAAGAGGTACATCTAGGAGATCCCTCTTTCACGTGATTGTATATAAGGGCCACCAAAGATGAAATCCAAGAAGCTTGGAATTGTTGAAGCATCTGGCTCAAAACCATTTGGTGACGTGTGGATTGGCCCCATAGTTATCAAGGCGCTAAGTCGAGGCGAGGCGACAGCCGGGAGCTTAAGCGTTTAGGCGACAAAGCGCCCGACTAGTCGTCCACAAGTCGACAAGTTGTTAACAATGTAAATTTTATATGTATAAAATTCTATATATTTAACATTTATATGAATATTTATATATTGATATTTCTAATGATTTACCATATTCATAATGCAGGTTGTAGCATATAAAATCACAACAAGAAGCGAACAAGATCAAGTCAAAATGATAATTTTACTATAGTTGTAATTTTTTGAACTTGTACCAACTTCAAATTATATAAATGGTGATACATTTGTAATATTTAGTTTAATTCAATATAATTCTTAAATTTATGTTTAGTTTCTTCCCATTTTAACATTGTATACATAGAATACCATAAATTTCAATACTAAGAATTCAATAATTTATGATAAAACAAGTAAACAAGTATTATTAAGATAAAGGTATATACAAGCATATAATCATGATATCATATTATAAAATTAGACAACCATCCTTTATAAGATAAAGACATGTTCATTGTGACATTGCCAAAAACAAATATAATATAGAAATGAAAACAAAGTCATAAAAATTCAGTATTCTTTAACTCAAAATTCTCATTTTCATAATGAAAATATCACTCAAGCTATCAAACAAAATCATCAAAGATCAAATCATCATCATCTCTCCCAGCAGTGGCATCATCACTCGAAACAGTAGTTACTCTTAGGCCATAATCATCATCAACATCCTCGTCATCATTAGGAAGGCCCTCCTCCTCTTCTCCAACATCAGAATCAGATTCATTCACAGCTCTTGAAGTCGAAGCACTACCACGCCGTGAGTAGAATAGACCCGTCCTACGAGGAAGATTGCGTCCCTCGACGGAATCAGATGCACCAACAGCTCTATCAACATCCTCTCACGTAAGATCATCTCCATCATGAACTATATCTTGTTCGGGCACTATCCACTCATTACCCCAATCAAAGTCATCTAGGACGAATGGATCGAAGTTTCTTCCAAGTTCGCGCCTCCTTTGGAACCTATCAACAATTCGGCAATTGTATTGGACATGCACCAAATCATTTAACCGTTGATGCTCCAACCTATTTATCTTTTTCGTATGAATCTAAAATTTTTGTTTAAAAAATATTAAGCAAAAAGAATATATAAAATATTTATACATTTAGTTATGTACTAAATACTTACAAACTCGAAAGTGCTCCAATTGCGTTCACAACCGGAAGAAGAACAACAAAGGCCGAGGATTCGCTTTGCAAGCTTTGTAAGCTCAATAGCACAACCGCCAAAAGCATTCCACCAATCAACTACATTAGATGTAAAAAATTAAAAAAAATCAAATATAATCTTAATTATTAAACTTAAAAGAAAAATTTATAGTTAATGTAATATGCTTACTAGGATTTTTTGTCTTTCGTTGCCTAATCGCCATGTCTTTAGAAAAGTCATCACGAGAAGATTCATAGACATCGGCTAAGTCGCTTATCTTGTCTGCCAAAACTTGGTCGGGAACCATTTTTGAAAGAACATCATTGAAGTTGCTACGCAACTTGTAAGCCAAATTAGATTCTTCTTCTTCTTTGATGTCAAAATACTTTACCGGATTGAGAAACAATGTTGCCCCATATAACTACTGCTCCATTTGGCATGCCCATCTTCGCTCAATGATGTCAATCACTTTCTTATACAGCCTTTGTTTGTTGTTAAAGACATCTTTGATCTTTTTCTTTGCATAAATCGCAGCAAGAATCTCGGGCAGAGCTGACCACTCATCCGAATCCACAATCCTCAAGACTACAAGTAATGGTTGTGAGGCTTTAATACAATCTTCTACGTTGTGCCAAAAAGTAGAAGAAATAATTGTATCATACACTTGTTTCCCCGCCTCTGTACTTGACAGCCTCGAATTTGTCCAATCATCACTAATGAACAAGTGTCTCAAAGCATCCTTGTGCTTGCACAAGCTTTGAAGAGTCAGAAATTATGTAGCAAATTGGGTGACTCCCGATCTCACAAGGTCCCCCCCATTTGTTTTGGTCCTCATCGCCTCAAGAAGGCGACCATGTCTGTAAATGAATCTAGTTATTTTTCTGCCCTTCACGATTGTAGACTTAAATTGCTTCTTATTGCCTATGTCCTCTAACATCAAGTCTAGGCAATGGGCAGCACATGGTGTCCAGAACAAAGTCGGTCTCCTCTCCATCAACATACGACCTGCTGCCTTATAATTGGCGGCATTGTCCGTTACCACTTGCACAACATACTCAGCCCCAATCTCTTTTATCTTCCCATCAAGTAGCTCTATCAACATGTTTGCATCCTGAGATTGAGCAGAGGCATCAACTGATCCCAAAAAGTAAGTACCTGCAGGGCTATTAGTAAGAAAGTTTATCAAGTGTCTGCCTCTTCTATCCGTCCATCCGTCTGACATAAGACTGCAACCGTACTGCTTCCAAGAAGTTTTGTGTTTCTCCTTCAGTTCCTCTATTTTAGTCTTGGCCTTCGCTAAAAGAGGAACCCTCAACTCGTGATATGAGGGAGGCTTGTAACCCGGCCCATATTGCCCAATAGCCTCTGCCATCACCTCATAACTTCTTCGATTTGTTGCATTAAAAGGGATGCCAGACTCATAAAAAAAAGTTGACAACATGCATGTCAACTTTATCTTTCTCTTCCGGTGTCCTTAGACGATTCTCCAAAGTAGTTTGGCTAGGATCTTTTCGATGCCTTTCGTCCACAACTTCTTCAGGAGATTTCCTAAAATGAGTTTTAATGGTCTTTTTTGTTTTGTTTGTGATTGTGGCTTAGGGAATTGAAATACACTCTTCATCCTTTTAGATGCAGTCCCAGAACTTGGAACAGCTGTAGAGGAAGCATTGGAAGCATTGTTTAGAATATTAGATGACTGAATTTCTTCTATTTCGTCATGGTCATCAAATTGAATTGGCTTATTCCTTTTGTTACCCATTATTGCTTGATGCAGCTCATTTGAAATTTCTGTTGTAGTTCGAGGACACTTGGACACTTGGACACATCCCCATACCCACCGGTAAGATGTTTAAATCTCTTGATTCCTCCATGAACCTTTTTTCCACAGAGAATGCATTGCACAAGATTTTTATCGCTTAATTCTGGCCAAAATGCATATTTCCACCCCGGATCTTTAGACTTGGCCTTTCTTTTAGGATCCTTAGTTGGATCATAACCCTCAACTCCTGAACTTTCCGCCATTTAACTATCTACAATTCTACAAAATACAATTAAACAAGCAAGACATTGTAATTTGTAAATTGTAATAACAAAACAAGTAAACAACTAAACATAGATGGCATAATTTCATTGTAATTTGGTATATCAATAGCAAGGGATAATATTAGTTAGAATAACATAGGCCAACCTCAGACACACTACAACAACACCAATAATATTTCCAAATGAAAGCATTCTTTATGTGACCTAGTGTTGGACCACATAGCCATGATGACATAAAGTCCTACACAATAATAGACTTCAAGTTGATTCATGAATTGATTTAACTTAGTTTTAATCACATTCATACGGATGCTTGATAAAACTTTAAATTGAGATGTTACATGCTGCAATATTAGTTATTAAGATGCTGTAAATTATTAAGATGTTACATACTTACATGCTGCAATATTTTTATATAGATGTTACATGATGTAATTTTTTTAGTTACAAGCTGCAAATTTTTTTTTAGTTACTTAGTACTTATTACATTAATGTTGTAATAAGTAGTAAGCAACTAAAAAAATAGCAAATATCCGTAACAAAAAAATCAGCAATGCAAATAGCCAAATATCCATCACATGTTACACAACCGAGCCAAAGGAGTGGGAACAATTAAACAATAAATATTAATGTAAACCAAACAATAACAGTCATGAGTCAACACAGTAGAAGAAGACGTGAAGAAAAATTAGCAGCAGCAGTCATGAGCAAAGAAGAAGACGTGAAGAAGAGAAGAAACAAGTAGAAGAGAAGAATACATGTGTCCTACTCCTACAAGTCACCGAACTCGCTCGCTGGAGTCAGTCGAAGACTTGAGGTACTCAGTACTCACTCAATCTGTCTTAATCTCTGTTTGCTCAACGTAATCGATCGATCGTTTGGGTCTGTCTTAATCTCTGTTTGCTCGACGTAATCGATCGATTAATCATTTGGGTTTGTCGTAATCGATCAATCGTTTGGATTGTTTCTCCCTCTCCTCTCCGAAGTGAGCGATCGATTAGGTTCAATCGATCTTTAGGGTTTTTTTACCCAGTTAAGCTTCGGGTCGGACCAAACCCGCTCCAACAAGTCGACCGCTTACCAATATAGTCGTCCAAGTCGCTCGGCAATCGTCCAAGTCGTCCAAGTCAGCGTCTGAGCGCTCGACTATCTGATCTCCCACCAAGTCGTCCTGCCGCCTTGGAATTCTTTACCGACTTGACGCCTAGTCGTTGCCTAGGCGACGACTAGTCGACGACTTGATAAGCATGATTGGCCCTACTAGTTTTTATATCAAATCTCAAGGCCTAAATTTTCCCATTGAGGGACTTTAACCTAACAAAAAATATTGGCTTCAAACATATAACACTTGAAGCTGATGCCTTGAAATTTCTGCAACTCCTGTGAACTAATTTAATCCCTCCTACTATTCCAATGAATCTTCTCTCAAATTGCAGGAACCCCACCTGCCAGACTAGATAGTGCAGGTGCAGCACATCTATAAGGAAGTCAACAACACAGCAGATGCGGGAACCAGAAAAGCTTGTACTCAACAAGAGTCTTCTGTTTTTTTGGAATTAACTCCTTTTTTGAAAAATTAGACAAGATGTTTGCTGGATTACTAACCCACACTGTGTAGTCACTGGTACTATCTAAAATTTAAAATAAACAAAAAAGAAAAAGAAGGGAACAATCAGGGACTTTTTGGATCAGACATGACAAACTTGCATAATTTTTTGCTTTAGTAGAAGCATAACAATACAACACTTACAAGAGATTTGTAGATTATACTACCTTCTTGGATACTCTATATTCACGTTCTATGTTCGTTTCTTATCTTTATTCTTGAAGACAGTAGGGGGAAGGAGTGTGGTGCTGGTTGGGCGATATTGGTGCATAGCTTAAGGTATGAAATAAATGTTATGCATGATTACCGCTTGTCCATGCTCCTTAAAGGAGCCATGTGAGGTGCAGATGAAGAAACATGCAGAGGCAAGTATGCAGCTGATTAGGAAACTTGGAGTCCTGCCAATTACCTTGGTTCCAGAATGGCCGTAGGTAGGAAAGCATGTACATTAATGGTTGTAAAAGGTGGATGAGGCATTAGTCCTAGAGATGATGATTGGCTAGAATCAGCTTGATTTAGAAAGTGGTAATTTATTAGATGTATCGATTTAGTTGATGAAATTTCTGGACAGTGTGATCTTTGCCAGAAATAGGAGGAATTCTTTAGGAATTAGAACCAGAAATTTCATGTCAAATGTAAAGTAGAGGTTTTCTAGATATGTGACCAATAATCCTTGAATACTAATTTAATAGGAAAAAGAATTATCTGATTATATACCATCTCTTCCCTACTTCGTTGAAAATCATACCTTAATCTATTATAAGCTTTCATTATTATTAGGCACATCACACACCATAGAAAAATATATATTCACTTTCTAATCCAAAATAAAGCAAATACAACAATAGGAAATCATGGACATGTGGTGGTTAAGTAAACTTGATACCAGTGATTTGGGTGTCTAAAGCATGACAAAAAAGAACTATAACTTCCCAAAATATGTGGTAATCAAGCTACTTATAAATTTATAATAAAGAATAGTAACAGAGCTACGTAAAGTAGTTTCTAATCCATGGACCACAACTACGGCCAGAACAGAACTAGCTGAATCACCTGATACCTAAACCTACTAAAACATTTTAACATTGTTCCTAATATTTGACTCCTAAATCTGAAATTTTGTTGAAGTTTTTTTTATTCATTTTTTACAATATATTTTAACACTGTTCCTAATATTTGATTTTTTAAAAGTATAGATGGTTAGACTTATCTTCGATAGATTTTTCCTTTTTACATTTATTTTTGATTTCTTTTCCTTTCATTTCCTCCGCATTTTCTAAGTTCCAAACTATGTGCCAACTTGTTAGGATGAATTAAAGAGGGACAGAGGGAGTACATTATATTGCGAAATAATTTGGTTACACTTAGGTAAAAGTGTATTATAAGTAATGTTAAAGTTGAACATGAATTTAGGTATATAATCACACATAAAAGAAGTAAGCTACCTCATTCTACTGCACATTCATATATTTTATACATATATACACTAATACATACATAAATATTTGCAAGTGTGTGTGATCATATTCAAAGTGAGAAAAAGGGTTGCTATGAATACAAGGTATCTATGAAATTAATCTTAAAAGCATAAGCAGTAAAATTAAGATCAAACAACAACCGAAAAACTTATACCATTTAATTTATGAATAATCAAGAATGCAGGACTTGGCAAAGTTAAAAATTTACCCGTGCAGCTCCCTTCTTGTGAGCATAGTAAGTGGGGCCATCTTTATATTCTCCATACCAATAGTATGTTCTTGATATCTCATCATATAGAATACCACCTCCATGAGCTTGAATAGGATTTCCATCAGTGTCCAACCACATTCTTCCAGGATAATAGTAGAAGCTACCATTCCCAGCATCCTTCCTTGGATCTATAGCAGTTTTCTGAGAAGGAAAGAATATATGCCTAATCTGGGAAGACTCATCAAGAAATTCATCAATCAGGGTGGTTGGCCGCCTAGGCTTCCGTTTTTCTGCACGTGGGGACCGTTTTCTTGGTGGGGGAATTTTAATATTCTCCTCTTCGACCACTTCAAGTTCTCGGAATACTGGGTGATGAATCGTATGCATTTGGATCTCTCCACCATGAATATCTTCGTGATTAATCAGGGAGTACAGCTGAAGCATAAGAAGGCATCCAACCAGGGTCCAGACAACAACAGATAATGTGCATCTGCTTCCTGCATTGCAACGTAAAGTGGTTGATTTCCTGTATTTGTTCTTCATCCTCATTATAGATCCCGTATTTATCTTCAGCATAATGCTGCAATTAAGAAAATGCAACCTATGGAGATCCAAAAGTAAGGTCTCAACCATACAAACTGTATTTTTCAAAAGGTTTAAAATATGAGTGAGCAAACTTAAAAATTATATCAATATATGGATGACAGATTGCAAGGTAGATTCAGGAGTGAACTTGTGCAAAAGTAAAATTTACTACTAAAGTTTGAAAAAAAAAGTTTGTTTATAATTACTTAGTTTTGGACTTTTAGTAATATAAAAAAAATAAAGCAGCTTGACCTAGAAGTGAAATATGCCAGGGATTTAACTCTTTAACTAATTCGCAAATACTGCATTATTTGTCAACCATACGTACAGAACACAAATTAGCCAGGATTTAACAATTAAATAATTAAAATACAGTTAATTAACAGATGAATTTAAATCAAACTCAAAACAAAAACCAATCAATCACACAGAAACTAAATCCGATTCAATCCATGAAACTAAAACCCTCATAATACAGCCCTACACTGTAATCCAGTAAAACCCAAAGAAAACATAAGCGGAACCCATTTATAAAATCTTCAGTACATAAATACATACACATAATTATATAACATAAAAGATAAAAAGCAACAATCGAAGGTCAAAGTCGAACAACCCAGAAAAATCGTGGTTAACAGAGTCAAATAGGCTTACCTGATAACATTTTCAGTAATCAGTAGAGTGAAATATCACGACCATATACAGCAAGCAATCTGAAGCTGAGTAAATGAACTACTCCATGTTTCAATAACGAGTCATATGTGATCTCCTAAACTAACACCCCTGTTTTATTTCTTCTCCCCTTTTTGCCATCAAGAAGAATATACTGTGTTTATGAGGATGGAGGTGAAAACGGAAGGGAGAAGGGAGAAGAGAGGTTAGGCAATTAATTTATTTGTGGGTTGAAATTGGAATTGGATCTACAGCTACAGAAGAGACAATGAGTATGACTTGAGACCAAAGACCCCCACCGCCTTATATCGGTCTGCGCTGTGTTGTCTTCCTTGCGGAGATTTTCAATGACCAAGTTCTTACTTTTTCTTTACTACTGTAAGTTGGTGGTTGATTTGCGTACGTATCTTGTATTTATATCTTAATAAAAGAGTTTCAAACTTTTAAACAAGAAGAAAATAAAATTATGATAACTTTAGATTGCAATTAACTTTGAATTATAAATGATAATAATATCTTATAATTAAATTAATTATGTCCGAATTACATATATTTATTCTTTTTTAAATGTCATAACATATTTTTAAGAAATTGATACTCACAAATAATAATACTGAGTTCTTATGAAAATATTAATTTCTCTTATAAAAATATCAATTCTCTATTTTTACTAAAATATATATATATTTCTTTTATAATAATTCAACTCTAACTTCCATTTGTCATGTTTTGTACCAAAAATTAACTTAAAGTTACAAATCTTATTTTCTTAAACACGTTAATTTGACATATAATATTTAATAAATAAAATAGAGTGTTCAAAAATTCAACGACAACATATTCTATAAAAATGATTAAATGTTCGTTAAAAAAACATTGATGGTTCAAGAGGCGTAATTGTTCGGGAGGTAATAAATATACTTTATTTTTTTATTATTGGCTTAAATATAAATTAATATCCTCAACTTTTAATATTTTTTTATTTTGGGATTGTTTTCTCAACTTTTATTAATTAGGGGTTTAAACTTTTATTTTTTTTACCATTTTGGGATTGCCTTCTAATCAATTTTTTTAATTAGGAGATTAAACTTTTAAATTTTTTTCCACTTTGGGATTGTCTTCTAAATTTTTTCCATTAGATGATTAAACTTTTAAATTTTTCTAATTACGTCTAAATTGATAGTGCCATATCAGAAAATTAATGGTATGACAGCGACACAAGACTAAAATAGAGTCTCATTTTAACATTTATTCAATTAATTTTTTGTGCCAAAAATGATAAATACAAGACCATTATTAATTTTACTTTTTAAAAAAGTGTCATTAAATTTACTTTTAAAAATTAATAATTTACCAAAAGGGTAAAATTATCATTAAATTTACTTTAAAAAATTAATAATTATTTTATATTAAAATTATAATAATAATAATTTACTTTAAAATTAATAATGGCCCTATGTTTATCATTTTCTGTACAAAAAATTAATTAAATCAATGCTAAAATGAAAATTAATATTACACGTCAATATTTTTTTTGTCACGTGTCGCTGTCACGTCATAATCAAATTTATGATGTGATACTATCAATTAGAGGTAATCATAAAAAATTAAAAGTTTAATCCTCTAATGGATAAGAAAATTCAAGGACATAAGTATAATCACAAGTATTTTCTCTTTCCTCTTGTAATTCCCGTGAAAATATTGATAAACATGAAATTCAAGGACAGCCTTAAGCATGCATCTTGTACAATACACATTAGTATTATGCTCTCAGTTTCAGGGAATATTAACTCCACTCCGCTTACACCCATTCGGCCGGTGAAAGTACTATTTCAACATCTTAATTCTAAAAAGAGTGCTATATATTGTGATTTTTTTTTTTGTGAAATTATATTAATACATGATAAGATTATAAAATTAGTCTACTGTATCAAATATATTGTACAAATATTACTAATTAAATTTATTCACGTTCACAATAAAAAAAATTAAAATATAAAATCGCAATATATATTATTTCCTCCTTAAAAATAAAATAAGAGTTGATATATATGTACGCTTTGGTGATAATTGTACACTCTAATATATGTATTGTAGGACTATACTTTACATTTTCATAATACATATTTTGGTCTACAATTATTATTATTATTTATTTATTTTTGATAATGTAGGGTTTTCTAATCGCAGTCAGACTAATTCTCAGTCGAGATATTTTAACAGTTTTATCAGCCTTTTCACAATTGTTGCAAGTGGAATCCGATCACAAAATGTTTGGGTTTACGGATCATCCCAAGGAATCATTTGAACTATTACACTAATTGTCGAGTTGGTGTACAATTATTAATATAGGGTATATGTCAACAACATAATATTACATTTTCTCAAATATTTGAAGCGTAAATAAATGTACTTATAAAATGATCAGGTTTGATAACATAAAAATGGTCTATTATGATTGCCACATTCTCATCAAGTACTTTCATTCAAGTAAAAAAAAATATTGAAGGCACAGCCCAAATAAGGCTAGGACTAGGAGTGTGTGTGTCTATATATATATATATGAATTCTGTCCGGACTTCCAGACAGGACCAAAATCCGGACTCTTAAATTTATTTATTTTTTTCCTTTTTTTTAGAACTAAAAAAAATAAAAAAATTATAGAACTGAAATTTTTCCATAATATAATGTTTTGGGCGTGATTTTGATACTTATATAATATTTTGTGTAGACTGTACATACATTTTTTGGTTTCCATAATTTTTTAATTTTTTTTAGTTATTTTAAAAAAAGGTCCATATTTTAATAAAATACGGGAGTCCGGATTGGATCCGAACTCTCTCTCTATATATTATAGGGTTAAGTTCAGATGACCACCTGGAGTTTTGGCGGTTTTTCACTTCACCACCTGTAGTTAGTAAAGCTACATTTAAACACCCGACTTTTTGAGTTAAAGTGAAAATGTTACATTTTCCATCCAACTTAACTGTGCGTGTATGTCAAACGCCAAAAACGCGTGAGTATATGCTATAACAGTCAAAAAGAACAAGTAAATGTCTAAAATGTCCTTCTTCTTCCTCTTTAACCTTCCTCTCCTCTCCGATCAAACTTCAGTCTCCTCTCTTCTTCGTCATTCATGAAACCCAAATTGCTTCATCCCATCATCATCCCTTCTTTTTCTTCTCAATCTATCCCTAAATCGTAGAAGGATTCCCAATTTTCTAAGGATCTTCCCCAATTTCACGAGGGTTAGTAATAAGTTGTCCACCCAATTATTGATCAGCTATTTTGGGAGGCCGAGGGTTAGTAATAGATGAAGATTGAACAAAACCCATTTGCTGATCAGTTTGGGTCTGTCGAGTCCAAGTTTCGTCGCGCAGAGATTTGAGGAGGAAGAAAAGTAGCCGCAAATTTTTGGCGTCGAGGAGAACAACGATGTTTGGGTTGGAAGAGATAAATGGGCCAACAAATTTTCGAATCTGAAGCCCCATCAATCTGCCATTGATGAAGAGGAAGTTGCTGATCGATTTTCCCCATTTGCAGAGCATTTGTACAAAACCCACCTCTATTTCTCTTCCCAAAACCCAATTTTCTCACTCAAAAATCTAAAGATACAAACAGGGAACTCAAAGTAAGTCTCTTTAAGCTGTTGCCGACGAGAGACAAGTGTTCATGAGATACATTCTCTCTCTCTCTCTTCTCTCTTCTCTCTTCACTACAGGTAAAAGGAATTTGGAAGAAAATGGGTAAAAGATTTTCTAAGTCTTTTGGTAAAATGGTGGCAAAGTGTTTGGCAGAAGGTGAGGGAACAGGGCAGGGTTTAGTGGGCTTTGGAAGCTAGCAAAGGTGCAAATTGGTGCAAATTGGCTTTGGAAGCTAGCAAAGGTGCAAATTGGTGCAAATTGGTATTTGCAGACTCCAGTGGCTCGAAAAGAGAAGCAAGGATCTTGTTGGTCATGCCATGCCAGCAATAACTTTCACCAAAGTTGACCCTTGTCAAATTTTAATGTAGGGTTATTTCTTGCTGCCTGAAGGGGCCAAATTAAGGCATAACATTCGCACTAAAAATATTAGCATTTCAGCTCGACATTCCTGCTTTGGCAACAGGTTGTGTCCATTCATTTCTTGAGAATATATGCCATGTTTATTAAAGATAGAAATTGTTTAACCAGGTTCCCTGAGTAGAAATTATTGATTCTTCTAATTAGTTTGAATCAAAACAATTCTGCAAGGCCTTGTAAATTTTGTTGAAGTTTTTGATAACAACTAAGAAAAAAGGTTTAACCTTCCAAAATCATTCCTGGTCAAGGTATTTTACAGTCTTTTGGTCAAGGTATTATATAGCATTTTGATGAATAGTTTCTTAAATTCTCCTGATTATGGTTTTAGATATATTTCTTTGTTTGTTAGGATTTATGCATCGGAGGTTTTGTTGGCAATTGAGTATCTGCATATACTAGGAATTGTGTACAGAGATCTGAAGCCAAAAAATGTGCTAGTAAGAGAACAAGATAGATAACTATGGTGTTATAAAATGAGGGTAATTAAGTCTTTAGCCAAATAAAGTAACGGAGTTAAGACGGAAAGCACTTTTTCACTTTAACTCAAAAAGTCAGGTGTTTAAATGTAGCTTTACTGACTACAGGTGGTTAAGTGGAAAACCGCCCAAACCCCAGGTGGTCATCTGAACTTAACCCTATATTATATAAGGTACTACATTTTGACTATGCAGTATGTGCTCTATATATATTATATAAGGTACTACGTTTTGACTATGCAGTATGTGCTCCTAAGTCCTATATATATATTATATAAGGTACTGCATTTTGACTATGCAGTATGTGCTCCTAAGTCCTACCCTTGTGATTGAAGTTGTTGTTCCAAAGTTGGTACAATTAGGGGGTGTTCACGGATAAAAAATCGGATCAAATCGGTACAAATCGAACCGAATTCCGATAATATTCAAAATATAGAACTAATACCGGTTGAACCGCAATACCGGACTGAATAGCCGGTTTGGTACCAGTTCGGTTCCGATTTATACCTTACAAAAACCGGCCCCAATATTAACCAAAACTCAGCCCACTTTTAAACCAAAACCGGCCTAATTAAGAGCAGCCCAAGACTTGATTTTCAGCAAAATTTCGGCCCAAGATCAAGAAATTGGTCCAAGGTCAAGAAATTTTGAGCCATAAAAAATACTCCCTCCGTCCCAGGATAAAAGTCCTTATTACTATTTTGGGTTGTCCCATGTTAAATGTCCACTTTCTTTTAATAACCAAATTTTTACACATTTTTTCCTATTATGCCCGTAGCATTAAATATCTCATACCTTTCTTATTCTAATTCTCTCTCCATATTTAATGACATTATTATGAATAATTTTGTCATTTTATTCCTCTTCTTAATATGCGTAAAAAGTCCACCAGGACTTTTATCCTGGGACGGAGGGAGTAAAAGACTTGAAAGTCTTTTTATATAAAACTTATTTGGACTTTCATAAAAATAACCAATGTTGGACTTAGCTATTAAGGTCATGTGCCTTTTTATAACTTAAACTTTTATAAAAAAATCAATGTGGGACTTGGCTATTAAAATCTCACTTGGAAGTATTTTTATAAGAAAAAGGTCTCACTTGTAGTTTTATTATATTAAAACTTCCTTAGACTTTCGACTTTTATTCTAACTTTGAAGCAAATTTGATAAATAATTTAAGTTTATCTAATTTCTTTTACTTTTACCAATTTGATCAAAATATAGAACTTGTAAACAACTAACTATTAATTTATTTAAATTTATCTACTTTCTTGTAGTAATTTTTTGAACTACTTTGAAAATTAAGGTCTCACTTGATAATCTTTTATAAGGAAAATTTCATTAGACCAAAGTGGGTCTTGAGTACTCATCTTCACTAATTGGGGGGGCGTCCGGTGCTTAACGACCGGTACCGTCCGGTGCCCCCTTTTTTTTTTTTTTTTTGGTTTTTTTTTTTCACAATTATGAGAAAAAAAAATAAAAAATAATAGAGCAAGTTTGAACAAAAAACTGTAAAAGGAAGTACGTTTTTTATTGAAAAAACACTGTAAACTTACAGTGTTTTTTCAATAAAAAACGTACTTCCTTCTACAGTTTTTTGTTCAAACTTGCTCTATTATTTTTTATTTTTTTTTCTCATAATTGTTGAAAAAAAAAAACCAAAAAAAAAAAAAAAAAAAATTAACATAGAGTACCGGACGTTAGTCCGGTACATTTGTACCGTAGCCCCCCTCAACCCCATCTTCACTTGGTACTATTTTATGAGGAAAACTTCCTTAGACTTTTATAAATAATCAATGTGGGACTTGAATACTTGACCTTCACTTGGTAGTCTTTTATTAACCAATGTGTTCTCTTATCTTACCAATATCCCACATTGTCTAATTTGTGTTCTCTTGTCTTACCTCTATTTTATAAATAGAAAAGACCACCAATAATTTCATCAAGTCAATATAAATAGAGAAGAAGACTTCAAGCCAATTTTACAAGCTAAGTAAAAAAATTATTTTAAAAAGATTTTTGACCGGTACAATTGGTTTGGTCCGGTATGTACCGGACCTATGAAATTGGTAATCGGAAACTGGTTTGTACCAAATCGGTCCCAAACGGTTTTCTTTTGTACCGAACCGACTAGTTTGGACCGGTCCGTTTCACCTAAAAAACCGAAAATATCAAAATTTATGAACGGCTACAATGCACTGTCTATCATGGTCGGATTGAAGTGGTTATCAAGTACGTATAATAAATTTAATTTAATGATAAAAAGGGCTACTATATATATATATATATATATATATACGCTCAATCATCAATACATATTCAACCACCAAAACATCGAGCTAGTTAACATCAAGAAATTTCGGCAAAATTTCTTTTAAAAATAAATATCCAGAAAATTCTAAACCTGTCTACAAAACTTACAATCATCATTACATATCCAAACCACAAAAAAAATTATCATTTCATACCCAAAATCATCATAACTATGTATAATTAGTTAACTTTACAAAATACGGAACACACAATCATCAACACATATCTAACCACCAAAACATCAAGCTAGTCGCTACTAATTTCAAAAAATTCGACAGAATTTCCTTTAAAAATAGATATCCAGACAAATATAAACATGTCTATAAAACTTACAATCATCCACACATATCCAAACCACCAAAAAAATCATCATTCCATACCCAAAATAATCATAACCATGCATAATTAGTTAAATTTACAAAATACGGAACACAAAAAAATGCATATATGAAGAAATTAATACATACTCAATCATCAACACATCCAACCACCAAAATATCAAGCTAGTCGCTACTAATTTCAAGAAATTTCGACAGAGTTTCCTTTAAAAATAGATATCCAAAAAAATCTAAACATGTTTACAAAACTACAATCATCCATACATATCCAAACCATCATAAAAACCATCATTTCATACCCAAAATCATCATAACCATGTATAATTAGCTAACTTTACAAAAGACGAAACACAATGAATACATACATGCAGAAAATAGAGAAACAACATGTTGAGTATAAGACCCTTTACTTTACAGCTTACACCATGTATCCTTCAATATATACCTGAAAATATTTAAAATTTAAAAATTATCGAAATATGTGAGTCAAAATTAAACAATTGTAAATCTGAAACATAATGAGAACACATATTTGTATGTAGGGGGAATGAGAGAGAGAGCTCTGTATGTGTGGTAGAATAGATAGAGGGTTTGAAATTTGAATAAACTGGAATGAGAGAAAGAGCCACTGACGTAAACTTGATGTGACATTTGTCTATTTTCTCTCTCCGCTCTGTTTTATATTATAGATACACTCCTAGCTTGCATGATTGATAGGACAAGTTCCAAAATTCAATAATGAATACAATATGAGCTGAGCCTATAATAATTGATCATAATTAAGCAGGTGTGGGAATTATGGAGCAGAAAAAGTAGCATCGTCTCCAATCTTGATAAGCTTTTGCTACCCAAATTAAAGACAAGGTGAGCATAATAATGGAAAGGCATAACATAGAAGACCATAACATTCGAATAGAAGCTTTTAATGGCTCGCATTGATGCAAAACAACATTGGACAATGCTTGTTCCACTGAAGAGCATTGAGTCAAGCTCTGAGCATCAGGATATATATTTACCAACTCCTCAATTGATTTACTGTAAGCCCATGCCACTACGAATGCGCTATGCGGAATAAATCTCCCTTCACCTCTACAATATCTTGTTGAGTTTTTTCCGTAACACGTATATTTATTTCATGGGATTAGGCTATGGCGATTCATTCAATAGTATCACTGCCTAACGTGTTTAATATTTTCCTCACTTACATTTGGTAAGTCAGTAATTGGTATGGCATCGTTTGGGCATTCTTGAGGTGTTAGGCTGTGATTTGGTGCCCTGGGAAAAGGATCACAAATTTCCCCACCTAATAAACCCTTATTTTGGTCATCTTCAAAATGAGCACGTAGGATTTTTAACTTTGAATTCAACTGCTACAAAAAATTAAACACATCCATTAATATGCCCATGCCCACGTCTATAAGAAATACTTAAAACGCAAAATACAATATACTGGCCTCCGTGACGAAGTTGTGAACGGTAGATCCAACTTCAACCAAAATCATGTCGGAATCTCAAGATTTTCCACACGAAAGCATTGATCTGAGACTACTATTTTGGTTTTGGTTATATTCGGCAAAAGCTGAACAAGTATCTTTTACAAAACTGCATACACACACAAGTCTGGTATTAATCTTGTGTATGTAAATTATTAATAGCTAGAGCATCATTATCTAATTATACGTACATACTCACGTGTGAAAGAAAAAATCAAAGCCAGTCATAATCCAATTGAGAGTTGTCAAACTCCAGAGGAAAAAAATGATGCTGAAATTAGTTGAAACAGCACGTGTGAGAGATATATAGCCATTCAGAATCCATTTAATTAATAATGATGCTGAAATGTACATTTATTGAAAAATATATACTTGTGTTTGCATCTGCACTATATGTATACTTACACGAAAAATCCAGGGTGCCAATGCATGAAGAGTTGAACTGAGCCAAAGCAGCAGCAATCCATTAGTCTAACCAACTAACGATGTATCAGTTTTGTCATATATACAACAAAAACAAATGTGAGAAGAGTAACATTAATGATCCTATTTTTGTTTAAAATACTGATAAAAGTTGTTCTAATTACTACTTGTTTTTTATTTTGATGACGACCCATACTGATGCCTAGTTAGTTGTACTGCAAACTTAACGCCGGATAATGGCACAACACTAACCCACAAGCCAAGGATATCGATCGAGTGACAACAGATTTGTGTGCACACTCTAATTCCATTAATCTGTGCATTATCATAATTGAAACTCACCTAATCCTGCAACCAGCAGAGCCAAGTTGATAACCACAAGCACAAGATTTGCAACATGCCTGCAGTAAAAATTAAATATGTTGAATAAAACCCATATTTGAAGGTTTGCAAGAAAAATTAATGCTTACAGCGTTTCAATCGCTTGATCACCAGAACGGCTGCTTTTGTCAACAAAACTTTGAATTGTCCGTGATTCATTTCGCAGCAGATGCCGCGTTGAATTCAAAAAATGGGATGCCCTTCTATCATATGGATCTAAAAGGGTTTGCATTTCTCGTAAGACCTTGTTTATTCTGTGAATGCTTCGGCGAGCACCATCCCCAGCGCTAAGAACAGTTTCTATTAAAATTTTGGTTTTGGATATCGACATCTCGTCTGCTGCTATTGCCAAACCGCTAGCAATTCTTCACATAAAACTACATCAGTGTTTCTGCTTTGGATCATACGTACGTTGATAATACTCCTCCATTCCAAAAATTAGAATACCTTTTTCTTTCTTAAGAGTACTCTCAAGTGAAATGAAATTCTTAAACTTATATACCCGGCCGGTCAATTGATTACTATGAATGCTAGGGATGCGTTTGAAAGAGTAAACTTTTATTTAAAAGTCCTCAGTTCTAGATATGTATGTTTAATTTTAAAACGGATGGAGTAATTCTTTTACATCTCTTTATACAGAATATTTGGCTCATTTCTGTCTCAATATTGAAAAACGAAAAAAGGGAATGTGTCCTTGAGTTATTTTTTAGTTCAAAAATTGAAATTGTCATGTCGTTCTACTCGGATACTATGTGATTTTCCGGGGGTTAATTCATTTTGTATATACTTTGACACAAGTTAGATGGATATTCATTGGCTTGAACACTTACATGGCGAACAAAGTTAACACAACAACAAGAGAGAACAATATGATGTAGGAAGAATCTGAATGCTCAATTACTGGGGAAGAGCTGCCATGGAAGAATCTCTTCAGTATTATGTAAGCACTAAATCCCAATCCGAACAACACCCAAACTCCGGCAATAACATAACCATAGAGTCCTGTAAACGCAGCAGACTGAAATTTATCCAGAAAAATTCAGTTGCAGTCCCTCGAATTTAATCCCATAAAAATAATGAACAGCCTGCTCTTAAAGTATTTCCAAAATTAGTGTGATCAGTAACATTAAAATTTAAAAGCTCTATTTTCAAAACATTCACCTAAAACGGATTATTTGCTACATCGAAAATCATAACCAGAGACCCTGAATTTGTAGATCACCCTCCAAATGGTGGAGTATTATAGTTTATTACACACACATGCTCAGCATATATAAGTTACTAACCTATCAATGCATCACATTGGTATCTCAGGAGTCCCACTTGCTAAACACATAAAACTAAGATACGTCTTAGGATACATATAAACATAATTTTTCCCAATAATTGATTTGAATTTTGAAATCTATTATCGAAAATGATTCCAGTGTTTTGTTTTTTTTACCAGGCTAACCTAGATCTTTATGTGTGTAAAAAGAAACCAAAAATCAAAAGGCCAAATGGGACCCCCTTTTCTGGACCTGGAGGAATATTCATATGTAAGTTATGTCTGTAGTGAGGCCAAAAATGGAGCATAATAAACAGAGCAAGAACAGCAAACTTCCATGTTACTTAGCAAGTAATTATTTGCAGAATTAAAGTAATGAGAAAATTAACTTACAGCCCAGTAATGCTTGTTCTGGATATCATAACCTCCATTGTAAGCTTTAAACTTGTGCAATGGATCGGGTCTTTTAAAGCTCTGTTCTTTGACAGAAGAACCAAATACTACTAAAGATTTATGAGAGAACATTGAGGTAGAAAGCAGTAGAAGGATAAAGGGAAGAACAACCCCATTTGGTTTACACATCAATTAATCTGTTTGGAGAAGATTTAGATCTGTTTTTTTTTTTCAAAAATAACAATGCAAATTTTTTATCTGTTGAGAGAGAGATAATTGAAGGATGAAAAAGAGGGAATTTAAGTTGGCGAATGCATGAGCATGACTTGCTCGCTAAGATAAGCATAGCTTGTGGCTAGTGTAAATCTCTGTTGTTCTATTTTTGCGCGTGCAGAAATGACAAGGGCGCAAGGGAGCCGAAAATTATGGTCGTCCAAATTCTAGAAAATTGACTACTTTTTTATTTAATTCAGATTCTAAATTCTTTCTAGGAGAGTTTTTCTCTTTATTTCCTCGAGGATCAAATTGTGAACGGGAGAACTACTTCTAGTAGTGTTTGTAATAATTCATGTCAAATTTCGACATCAATCATTATATAATAATATCACTCATTTTTGAGAATGATTATGATAATCGAGAGTCCGAAATAAATTTCGGATCAAATTCAGAGTTCAAATTGTATTAAATTCTTTTAAATAAGAGCATATACGGTGGATATTATTGTTAAAAACTTATTTTGTTATATATATAAATAAATTCTTTTATATATTTTGATGTAAAACTGAGATGAGATGTTATAATTTTTTTAACTTGTATAATTCCATGCATACTTTCCTATTTTCTACTTGTACAAATATTTCTTGATCCTCTTGACACCGAGTTTCTGTCTAATTTTCGTGCAATAATGGAACACCTAATAACCGTAATTACACTTACTATCTATACTCATCTCAAAATTAAATTATCATTTTAAAAGTCAAATGTACTTTTAGAAAATTATAGATTTCTGAATTAATATTATAATTCACTTTATATTATAAAGTTCCTGTTAACGTTAACATTAGTCCACGCGTCTCAATCACTAATAGTGCATCTAATTCTGCACAGAAACGGAGTTACATAGAGAAACTTGATGGTCTATATTATCAGGGGATAGCTCCGGTGTAAATAAGTACAGGCTGAATAAGAATTAATAATAGAGGTATTAAGTTTTAATGCTGGAAAATAATGAGAAACCTAAGAATTATAGTGTAGGCTTGTATTTATAGTGATCACACTTTCTCCTACGTATTCTTCCTCATATGGAAATAGATTTCCTCATTAGGATATATTTCTTAATGGGTCATAATTGAATCTCCTTAAAAAAAGAAAGTCGGATATTACCTTGACTCTTTCCTTATTAATTGGAAATTAAATATAGTTAAGAATTAAAGTTCTCCAACTGCCCAAACCAGACTCCTACGTGGGGAGACTTCTGGGCCCAATTAATCAAACCTCAACATTATCCATCACTCTCTTATTATAAGGAACTTTAAAATAAGATAGTACAACAATTTAGTCATGGAGGACGCTAGCCGAAGAGCGTTTAGTCCGATAAATGTTAATGAGGAACTTATTCTTCCTGAAGGACGTTTATCCTTTCATGAGTAACTTAGCCTTCCCGAATGATGTTTATCCTTTCGGGATAAACATAACCTTCCCGAAGGTCGTTTATCCTTTCGGGAGCAACTTAGCCTTCTTAAAGGACATTTATCCCTCCTTATACTCCCGTAATATTGCTCCGGACCCCTAAGGAGGCTTCAAATAAAAGTTGAGGAAAACCGTCCGACCTTATACCGCCGAAGGTGGATGACCAACTTTATAACCACCGAAATTGATGCTCAAGTTTTGTCAATTCAAACAAGTCTAAAGCTAAACGCTAGTGCAACTTTCCCCACTCTAAGTGTCCACCCCAATAATTAATCTGGTATGTTGTTTCCCTATTATTTGCAATATACTCTGTTCCATTAACTCAGTCGATCCCCTCTGAACTACTTTCCGAACACCAAACCAAAGAAAAATTCTCTAACTCCCAAATTGTAAGTTGAACACTCTTCCCTTCCTCCGATCACTGTCGATCCCCAACCTAAACATCATTTAGTAGATTTGAATTGAGCCAAATATATCTTCTCCCTAAAGTGAGTCATCTGATCTCCGCCGATATAAAAGCCTCTTCTGTTGATCCGTTATCGACGAACCGTCTAGGTACAAAATCGAAGATGATGACAATTATTGCCCCCCAGCTACTCCTGAACATGATCCTCCCTTTGGGGTTTCTTAGAAAAATATTCATTCTACCACCAAGCACGCCACTGTATGTTCTTCAACTGTCATTCCTGGAAGATCTCCCAAGATAAACCGACTCAACACCGCTACTCAAGCAACCACCCTACCAATGCCTCCCTAAACCTATGCACAATCTTCTAACTCTAACTCAGACATGTTATAGCCTTCTTTTGATCCTCTATTATTGAAACTCATCTTTGTTTGATTGTCCGATTCATTTTAATTATTATCCAACTTTGATGGTTATTCATATCCCGATCTCTGGTATTATCTGAAGATGGTGCATTCGTCCTCAGGCTTCTCATGGCTTGTTCCATTGCGATAAACCCTTGTGCTCGATCGTAAGCTTCCGTTGTAAGACCCCAACTTATTATTAATGAAATTTAATTTTCTCAATTTATTATTTTGAAATAGTAAGGTTTGATTTGATTAATGTGGATAGTTATGGGTAAAATACGCAAATATTTCAAAATGAGCAAGTGGTTATAAAATATTCATTGTTGTCGGGGAATATTCGTTTGGTCGTGGAATATTCTTGCTGTCAGAGAATATTCGTACGACGACACAGTCTTTTGTGGGCCCCATAATGGAAAGCGATTGGATGAAGAAAATGATAAGTATAAGTTGTTTATAAATAACGGCGCAGTTGTTACCGTTAATACTGTTGGAATACCCGGTGGTTAAAACACAGTAATACGCGTTGTTGCACAGTAGCACACGGTATTGCACCAATTATTGATTCTTACGTAAGAAGGCACTACTCAATAATGGTTACAGTAATTACTGTTCAGTATTTTATTTTATTGATTCAATAATTGCTGCGTTGATATTTTATATTGTTGTTGTTTCAATAATTGTCATTACACAGTATTTTTCATTATCGAAGCAATAATTCATATTATCTGAATAATATTATTAGATAAAATTATTGGCAATGTCTAGAAAGTTCTGTCTAAGGAGAGGTTTGGTCACCTAATTGCGCGCCAGTAAGGAAAAATCTTTATTGGAAAGCCCCCTCTTTCCTGGGAACAGCCTGGTTGCCAGTACTGTGATTTTGTAATATTATTTGTGAATAATTAATTATTGATTTATATGATGAGGAAAATATTGATTTTATGTGAATATAGATGGAGAAAATTTTTGAAGTGACAATTGTTAAAATTTAATATTTTATCTTTTCTGATAAAATAATATTTTATTATATTATTATAATATAATAATGGTGATATTTTTACAATGAATGTGGGATATATGAGTATATGAGGAGGAAAAGTATTTTTGTTGCAAAAGTTGTTTAACACATATTTTGTGTGTTGGTGGACATAATTATTGACCGAAATTTGATTATAGCTTGTAAAATCGCCCGTTTGTGGATTTTGGTCAATTTCTGTTTGGAATTTGAAAAAACTTTCTTCTGTAAAGTTGTAGAGAATTGAATATCCTATAAAAACTCGCGAGATTCAAATTTTCTGACAAAAAGGCTATTTATTGTGAATTATTGAAGTTCCGGAGTTCCGAAATAATTGATTTTTAGAAGTTTTAAATATTCTTTTAATAAAAACGTTTTTGTTAAGGTTGATGTGCCCCACTTATGAGGTAAATGTGCTCAAATATGTTTTCCAAGTTTGCGTATGACTTATTTTATATATATTAATATTATATTAAATTTTTTGCTTTGGTGTTCTAAGCAATTTCCTATAAATAGGGTGCTTAGGTTAGAATTGAAAATCACACCAGAAACTGAAGTTTTCTCTCTTTATATTATCGAGCGTATTCTTGTGAGTATTTTGAGTATTGCTATACGGTGCAAGTTCAAGTCATAGCCTATATCCGGTGTTTCAACTAGAAGTATTGTCTTTCGAGGTAAGGGATGTTATTTTCTTCTCAAATGATATCATTTCTTCAATATCATTATGCTAAAATATTGGTTGGAACTTTTTATCAAATTTAGAATTTTTTTATGTCGGGGTTACTATTCATGAGTTACTATTCACGAGTTACTATTCACGAGTACTATTCATGAAGCATGATGATGTTTTTGTGAAATTTCTATCTTTTGGTGTCGGAGTTACTATTCACGTATACGGCACTATTCACGAATACGGCACTATTCACCGAAAAATAAAATTTCTTCTTAGATATCTATTCTGGACACTAGCTTTGATTGTATCCATGTTTTGATCATTCTTGAATTTTACTCCACTCTGATTACTTATGAAGTATTTTTGAACTTGGATTGTTTAAAATACGAATCCTTAATAATTGTTCTTTTGTTTCACTGGATTCGTTTCCTTTAAAATATTTTTCATCATCCTCAGTCCTAAATGATGAAATTACTGAATATATTTGGCTTGTAGTGCAAAGATGAATGATTTCTTGATGAATATCTTTGGCCCGTAGTGCAAAGATGAACAGGTGTTGAGATGAACATGACCGACTGATTAATATCTTTGGCCCGTAGTGCAAAGATGAACAGGTGTTTAGATGAACATGACCAACTGATGAATATCTTTGGCCTGTAGTGCAAAGATGAATATTTGATTCCAGATATATATTGATTGATGTTACAGGGATAAAATATCGACGATGAACTTTTAAATTCATATATAGAAGATAGTAGTTTGCATTCTCTACTTAACTCTTCTAATGAATTGTTGTTTCTGCTGCAGTTGTTGATTTAAAACTGGTTGTCTATTGTATTCTATTAGATTTTCCCCTGTTGAAGACTAACGATAATTTGTTATATATTATCTTAGTCATAATATTCTTTACTGGGCTAGTTGAGCTCACCCTTTTCCTTTTTGTTCCATTTTTCTTCTCAGGAGACGAGAATGTAGCGAGTACTAGTAGGGGTATGGAATGAAGGTTCTAGAGAGAGTTGTTTAGTAGTACTCACCATTTTTGTAAAATAATGTATCAATAATTATAATGGGAATTTATTTGCGTGTGGATATTGTCTAGACGGCAATATCTGTATTTAAACTCACAATTTATATGTTGTAATAATAAAGTTGTAGTTATTTCTATACCATGTATTTGGCGACTCAGAATGAGTTGGATGGAATGGACCTATTTTGGGGGCGTCACATTCGTCAGGTCTTTCGAGATATTGAACATCAAGTCCTTAACCTACTTTTGAGATCTCACCACGTCTAATCCCGTCTGGAAACATCCGAGGGCCTGGGACCATTCAAGTTTGTCACCTGTCCGACCGCCTCTCGGAATATCTTCACATACTGACTGAGAGTCTCGTTAGAATAATGCTTGATAAGAACCAAAGAACTAGTCAATTTTCCCCTCATCTTGTTGCTCCCGAACCGACTATGAAACTGGTCGCAAAGCTTATCCACGATGAGATTGAGTTCAGGGCCAATGATGTCATCCATTACTTGGCTTTCTTTCCTCAGAGTTGTGATGAACATCTGACATTTGGCTGCATCCGAATAATCATAATACTTCCTCAGCCGATCATATGCGTGGTTATGATTATACGGGTCCCCTGTATCATCATAACTTTCCATGTGCGGGGCCTTCTTATTTGAATATGCCTGAACCCGATCAATCTCCGGAGAAAATGGTGACATTGGATTTGTAATAACCCAAATTTTTATGTAATATTAAAATAAGAGTTAAGTAAAGAAAATTCTTATTATATGATATATTGTGTAATATTGTATCGTATAAGTAAATATGTGTTATGCAATATGTGATGTTATGTATAATAAATATATTAGTATTATATATTTATTATATGTAAGTAAAATTAGGGGGCGTTATAGGATCAATTGGAGACTCCTCTTGATCATTGGCAATCGCATGTCTCTGCGCTAGCTTTGCTACCCTTCGGGCAACTGTCTTGGTCTCGTTCCTCCGGGGGGATGGCTTTCACCTATCCCAATTCTTGAGTTCCGGAGAGGCCACTCGCCTTCTCCGTTTGGACCTTCCTCGGATTTCGTTACTTGCTTTTCAAGAGTGACATCCTTTCCTGAGAGCGACTTCGGCGTCTGCTCTTTTCTTGAGAGCGGATTCGGTGCCTGCTCCTCATATGTCGATAACCATCCGAACGATGTGTTATGGATCGATTTTCCTGGCGATACCTCCCCACGCCGATTATGACTGGAGTAGACCTCCTCTCCACCCATCAACAATGTCGTTTGTGCATCCAATTCATTCTGTTGATGGAGTAGGGCCTTCATAGCGTCCCGATTCTCTTGTACTTTCTTGGCCAAAATCAACTGTCTGGTGTCCTGGCTATCTCGCATAAAGTTCTGATCCTCCTGAGTACGTGTTCGAGATGGGATATCCTTGACATGATCGTTGGGTCCCCCTTACTTCCTTGTCATTGAGAACAATCGACGCTTAACACCGAGCGTTTGAGTATTCTTTGGACCCACTGAATGACTGTGGAGCCCGAGCCTATCCGAGATGTCTTTGAAAGGCCCCAATCTGTCATTAACCGAACCTTAAGGTTGAGAAAGGCTGGCCGTTGATTTTCGCCTAGCAGAGACTGTTTTCGCATTACTCGTTGTCACCATCACTTTTAATCAAAATTTTGAGTGATTGAAAATACCTAACACTAAACAGTCCTCATTCTAGTGTCAATGTTAACGACAAGATTCATCCACGCGCCTCAATCACCAATATCGCATTCAATTCTGTACAGAAATGAAGTCACACAGAGAAACTTGACGGTCTGGGTCACCGGGGGATAATTTCGGTGTGAAAATAAGCACATGTTGAATAATATTTAATAATGGAGGTATTAAGCTTTAATGCTGAAAATAATAAGATACCTAAGAATTATAGTGTAACCTTGTATTTATAGTGATCACATCTCCTTCTACATGCTCTTTCCCGTATCAAAATAGAATTCCACATTATGATAGATTCCTTAATGGGACAAAATTGAATCTCCTTAAAAAAATAAAATCCGACTCTTTATTTAAGAATTGAAAATTAAATATAATTAAGAATGTTAGATTCTTTAAAATTCTTCAAGTGTCCAAACCAGACTCCAACGTGAATAAACATCTTCCACGTGAACTATGACTCACAAAATCATCCAAGTCCAAATAATCACGCCTCAACAGTCCCTAATATTATAACAAAAATTAAATGAAAGCAAGTGTTAACCATATATCTTTACAATAGACCGGGAACATCATACTACTAAATACTAGCACATTTATTTTTGTAAGGGAATACAAAGCATTATTTATTTATTTATTTCTGTATACGTCATTCCTTAATTATATTCTTTTATCCAAGATTATTTTTTTCCTATTTTTTTCTGTATTATCACATTATTAATCTTATCTTTCTTAAAGATTCGTAAATTTTTATTTCAGGTAAATGATTAATTTTATAAATTTTTGAAAATACATAAAATCTTCATAGAAGAAACCTCTATCCCCTCCATTCTAAAATTAAAAATTTTAAGGCTATGCTTGTTTGTTAGAATTATAATATCGGGATTATAATATATAGAATTATAATTCTAAAATTATTAATTTTAGAATTATAATCTCAACTATTAAGTCATTTTATAATTATTTAATTAATAGTTTTAAGTTTAAATTTAAAAATAAATAAAATATTATAGAATAATAATCTCATCTCAAATATAATTTTTGCAAACAAATATAACTCTAGATGGATTGTGTAAATTTGACGAGGATATATTTGGAAGAAAAAAAATATCTTAAACGTCAATTTGTTTTAGAGAATAAAGGAGAATAAATGAAGCGGCCTCCTAAAGTACTTATAAAGCCCACGTGATCATGAAGCCCATAGTCACTGAAACATTACAAGCAGCAGAAGATAAGCCCTTGACTAAACTTTTCAATGACAAAATCTGTCTGACTTAAGTTGTCAGATTAACGTGCCTACCTTGAATACACGGACAAAAGAGGTGTAGCCCACGCTCCAATATACATGCGCCGTCATAGTACTTTCACCTCTTCCATTCACCACGCTCCCTTTCCTCGAGTACCCGCTTCTTTAATACGAATCTCGAGTTTGATTGGTCCACGTACTATTTATTCAGCTGCTTGATACCTGGACTCTTTCGTAGTTTTGTCCTCTTAGGAGGGGAGTTTCCTTTCAGCTTTCGTCTTCTACGGTAATCATTCATTCCTTCTACGATACGATTTTGTCATCTCATCCTCGTTGTAAATTATACGACGAGATAAACATCAGCGCCGGAAAAGTTTGTGAAAGGTGAATCGAAAAAAGAAGAGAGAGAGAGAAAAAGGGGAGGAGAGTCAATAATTTCTTTGTTTGTTTTTGACAGAAATTCGTAGATCTCTCTTTCGTTTGCGATTCCTCTCATCACCATGGGTATCTGGGAAGCTTTTCTCAATTGGCTTCGAAGGTTCGATTTTTTTTTTTGAAAAATCTAAGTAAAATTTTCATGCATCTCTGTATCTATCTGTCTCGCTTTACATATGCATCAATTATATGTTAAACCTTTTGAATTTAGTATGTCAATCTTGATTTTGAGTGAGAGGTTGATTATTTATGTTTCATTTGACATACAAATACGCTTTCATTCTACGTTTAAGTTGTTTTTGTTTTAGGATTCGTTCTGAAAAAAATTACTTCTTTTGCTTCTAACTGAGAATTGTCTATTATTGCATTTGTTGAAGATCTGTTTTTTGTTGAATTCAGTTTTCGTTTGCGTACTTTATTCATCATTGTTCTTGAGTAGAATTTTTTTTTAGACCGAGTTAGATATGAGTTAAGATAATGTGCCTTCCGTTATGCGGAGTATCTAATTTTTTTATGGATGGTGGATGATATCTAAAATGCTGAAATATATCCACTTCCTCAGCCGTTTACTTTGATGAATTTCTTTTATTTTGTTTAAAATCTTGTGTGGATGCAAATAGAGAGTCAAACACTGAGAAAACCATACTATGGTAAGCGGAGAAGAATGAAAATTAACCAGAAGAAAGATCGAAACTTTGTTCTAATTTCAAGGTTGTCTCTAGTCTTAGAAGGGATAAACAAAACTATTTATGGCATGTCCTAGTTACATCGCCTTTTTTCATTTTTGTTTCATGGAGTAATTATTATCTTTTTAAGCATTGCAATACTTAATATTCGTATATTATCCTTAGTAGCATATGTGTCTATCCATCCACCAACGTAAATAAAGATTACAGTGGATCTTCCTTTATAATTTTAGGCCGACTTTGGAGAGGTTATTTGCCTCATTGTATATTTGCAGTTTAATGCTGAAATTATTTAACTTCTGGTGCAATAAGTGAGCTTTTCTAGAAATTGGAGGTGAATTTGAACTTGAGACCTCATAGTAGAATTCACAAACTTTGGCGTAGTGGCAGTAGACCAGTCGTTAGTTCACAAATTGTGCTCTGGACTACAGTTTCTTTCAAAAATAATTGCTAGAGATCTCGTTTATGCTCTCACTTTTGCTCTAGGATGAGTAAGGTAATTTGTGTAGGGTTTAGCAAATCATAGTTAAGCATTTCTATAGATGCATAATTATGGTACTTGCAGATATATAGTGTTAATTCAAATTTGTTATAGCTACCAATTTGTATTAGATGTTATCAATATTAATTTTTGTGTTATTGCAGTTCCTTGGACAGTTTATGATTTATAAAGATAGCTTACATAGTATTTTGAAATTTGAATGTAGTTATGAGATTTAGCTTAATGGAGGTAACCAGAGAGTCTTGAAGGTCCAAATTTATGGGGTTTCCAAATCCATTTAAGTTGCTATGCACCTGCTAGACTCTTGCAAATGTATAAGAATACATTAATTGAGCATGGACATCGATAGGGACACGTGCTGCAATTTAGATATAAACTTCTGAATTTGGTAGTGTTGACTAAAGTTTTAATGACCTATGTTTCCCTTGATTTTCTTATTGGACATTGTTTGATTTGAGTAATTCTTAAGAAAGCATATGTTTCTAGAGTTTCCTGTCACTTTTGGTGACATGATTTTTGTTCATGAAATTATCTTGCAGACTTTTACTTTTGCTAACTGCATCGGTTTCCTGGTGTGAAAATGCATATTCTCATTGTTTTGTTTTATGTTTAAACTAATAGGGGTATGTGTTGCAAATTGCAATATAGATATGGGCTTCTGAATTTGTAGTCTTAACAAAACTTTTAATAAAGTTTAATGAAATTTTTTTTCCCTTTGAAACTACTCTCGTTGGATGTTATTTAACTTGCAATTCATGAAGTTGGAAACATCTATTTTTAGAGTTCCTGCACTTTTGATGATGTGATTATAGTTCATGGAAACGTCTTGGAGACTAGTAATTGTAATTGCATAAATTTCTACTATGTAATTGTGTGGGCTCACAGTATTGTTTTTATGGTTACAGCCTTTTTTTCAAGCAAGAAATGGAGCTTTCTTTAATAGGGCTTCAAAATGCTGGAAAAACTTCACTTGTAAATGTTGTTGCGGTAATAAACATTTGATTTTCCCCCCTTATATTTATTTGGCTTAATTTATCAGTTTTTATATTGACATCAAACTCTCTGGTTTTATTTTGATGTGCCGGGAATTGGCTCTGTTGGTCTTGTTCTTAGACTGGTGGATATAGCGAGGACATGATTCCTACGGTACGTTCTAGTCTTTATGAGAATTATTTTTAGTTTTTATTGGAGCTGACTCCAACTTGCTATATATATTCTTTGGGTTGCAATTTTTTCACCACCAGGTATTGTTCAATTTGCAGGTAGGATTTAATATGCGGAAGGTAACTAAAGGAAATGTCACAATAAAGTTGTGGGATCTTGGTGGTCAACCCCGATTCCGTAGCATGTGGGAGAGATATTGTCGTGCAGTTTCTGCTATCGTGTATGTAACTATTGCTCGGGCTCAACTGTTATTAATTGTAGTCCGTCTTTTGAGTTCCTTTTAGTGGTTGTAGCATTAAATTATATGTTAAGCAGGTCTTTTAATTCTTTTAAAGAGCTGGTAGTAAAATCATACTGCAACAGAGAAGAGTCTAATAATGATTTAGTAACATCCTCATGTAACCAAGTTTCTGGCTGATAAAACCTCAGCAGCTGATATAGGCTGCATGAATCTCGTAGTTTATGATATTTAAAGTTGGAAAACTATTTATTTAGTTAAAAGAAAAAAAAAATTCATACTTTCAGCAGTTAGATTGATCTTAATTTATGAGCTTTTCATGGATAATAACTGAAACTGATGATTGATCTGAAGTTTTTGTCTATTGACCAACTTGCTGCAATTAAGACAATGTTTTATATAAACTAAATTGCATTACTGCGGGTGTCATGTAATTGGATTGTCAGCTATGAATCTAATGAAACCTGACATTTATGTAGAGTTAGAGCTTTGGTTGGTAGAATCTAATATATTGGTTGCTCCTGAGTTGTTCATTAAGATCGCTTTACATGTTCATTTCTTAAAAAAAAATCTAAATATCACTATTCATGTTTGTTTTTGATTAGGTGTGTTTGATATTTCATTGAGAACTTCATTAGTCAAGTTTAATCATAATTCCATAAAAATATACATCCTAGTTGCATGAGAACTTAGTCAACTTTGTCTTTCCTGCAGTTATGTTGTTGATGCTGCTGATCCTGATAACCTCAGCATCTCCAAAAGTGAGCTCCATGATTTGCTGAGCAAAACATCGCTCAGCGGTATCCCTCTCCTGGTGTTAGGCAACAAGATTGACAAGGCAGGAGCACTGTCTAAGCAGGCATTGACTGATCAGATGTAAGTGGAGACAGTTTCATTGCCCTAATTTATGTATTCAAAGTTTTTGGCGTCTCATTCCCTTCTACTCTGATATTGAGAACGATGTGATCATGTGCAGGGGGCTGAAATCTATTACTGATAGAGAGGTATGCTGCTTTATGATCTCATGCAAGAACTCAACCAACATTGACTCGGTCATTGAATGGCTCGTTAAGCATTCTAAATCAAAGAGCTGAGGAACTAGCCCATTCCATTTCTTGTAGGTTGGGGATTTTCATTTGTCAAATATCTGAAAGATGGAAGTCTTAACATGGTTGTCGTGAGTCTTGCTTCTTTTTTCTGAGCTGGCTGTGCATTTGTACATTAAGTTGTTACTTTCTGGTTGAGAGGAGTTTTTATGATAACCCGAAGAATCTTAGCTGTCTCCCATTCTTTTGCATAGTAACTAGAGCAGGAAATTGTTGCCAGGGTTTTGCTATCAAACATGATCAGTGATAAATGCACTCTGCTTTTTACTATTTGAATTTCACTGCAAGTTGATTTCTCTACACCTGAAGTGGAGTGTAAGTGGTAGATTGTGGAAAACATTCAAGTTACCCTTAAGAATTGCCACTAGGGGGTGGGGGATTTGAAGCCAGATCTTTGCTATGCAAAGTCTGGGTAAACCAACTCAGCTCACAGCTGGTGGTAGTGAGAATAGCCACCCGTTGTTAGATCTTAATATGAAGTATTTTTTTAATAATTGCATGCCAAAATTAGTTTACAATATGAATTATACTTGTGGTTTGCATGGGCCGCACTCTCTTGGCGCCTGTTAATAATACTTGTATGAAGAAAATCTCACATTACTATTACTACCAGTGTTAAAATGACATTTTTAAAGAGAAAGTGGTGTAAGGTCTTTGATTTCCATACTCTTGTTAACAATTTTAGAGAGAAAAGTGGTGTAAGGCTTTGATTTCCATACTCTGAAAATAAACGTATATATATGGGGGAAATTTTGTAGCTTTAAGAATCAATGGAAGAATAAGGTATTACTGTCCCCAAAAGGTGAAAATAATGTAGGAATTAAATACCCTTTAATATATCTTAGTTGACCACATATATTATCAATCATCATTGCAAGGATATTGTGAAGCTTGCTGTGAGGAAATAAGTTTGTTCAAAGGTAGCATCCATGTTGAAGCTACATTCTTCAGTTCTACAACTGTAGAGTAGTAAAACAAATCTAATTTCATCTCTACCAACGACACAAACAAATTATCAGTTTCCACTCCCCTACCCCAGCGTATGGGGAAAAATATATGATAAATCATCCTTTCCAAGTTACAAGTAACAGTAACAATGGCAGGTGGATCACATAATTAGACAATTCTTGTCAAAGACACTAGCATTAAATTATACTCCATGTTTGCTGACACCAACCATATGTGGCAGCAACCAAGGCAGGTTACAAATACATGTTTACATCAGGCATTAATATTTGCCAATAATGTGAAAGCAGGCTGGAAGAGAAACTCCATTAGCATCAAGTATATAATAAAATCAACAGGATATCAAATCAAATATTATATGCAATGCAGATTAAAGAAAAATGAAATCAATTTTCATCATTTATAAATCTGTCATCACCCTTTAGCCAACATAATTTAATATAAACATACATTTGCTAGCTGGGATAAATTTCTGGTGCAAGTGTTGTCAACTCTTGGCAGAATACTACTATTACCATGTATAAACTTAGGTTGTGTTTGATTACCTCTTATTGCCTCTTAATAGAAGTACCTCTGATTCGGTTAGAGGCTAAACATGTTTGGTAAAAAAAAATTGTCTCTTAATCGGTAAGGGACAAATATAAATCTATACTATTTAGAAGTGGATCTGAACGAATTTGGTTATTTTTGGACAAAAATAACATCTTCAATATTTCAAAATTCCTGTTATATCCCTCCGCCTCTTCAATTTCTAGATTCCCAAATCGATCATAACCCTTTTCCTCCTCTCGAAAAGCTTATGGAGCAGGGCAATATGAGAAGCTTGGAATCTATACTTATGGCGCTCTTATATCTATCCTTTTAGTTTGTCTACCAACATCTCTTCTATGGATCTTCATGGAAAAGTTACTTATAATGATAGGTCAAGACCCTTTAATCTCGTATGAAGCTGGAAATTACTCAATCCGTCTCATTGGTAACCTATTTCCATATGCGATTCCTTCAATTGTTGGTTCGCTACTTGCTGACTCAGAGTTTGACATTTCCAATGCCTTTAAGCTCACTTGCAGTTCTATTTTTCCACATACCTCTTTCTTGGGCTTTAATTTTCAAGCTGGAGTTAGGAAGTGGTGGAGCAGCATTAGCCATTGGTCTATCATAGTGGGTGGAGGGTTAAAATAGTAAAATAGTTTCAGACATTTTATAAAAATTAATTATCAAACACCATTTTTTCATTCAGATACAATTTTAGACAGATGCTCTATATTATTCAGATGTCTAAATTATTCAGATCTTAACATTCAATTTTATCAAACACAATCTTAGTTGTTAACCATTATGGTCATTAACTTCAGGCAATACATATACATTTGGCAGAATACTACTATTACCATGTTCCATTTATAAACTTAGTTATTAACCATTATGGTCATTAACTTCAGGCAATATAGATACATTTTTGCACGTAGCTTTTTTTCCCCCTTCAAATCACTAAATGTCTAAGGGTCTAACCAAACATCAGGAAAAGGTTAGCATTAACATTTAGCTAAAAATTGGAAAACTTCTAAGACAGAAATGTTATCTTCAATTGTCCTATGTTAAGCAATTTAACAAGTTATATAACTCTAGTTATGGATGAAAAATGCTATTTTCATTAAGACACCACAGCTTATGATTTATCCGAACTTCAAATTGTGAAGATTGTGTGAGAGGTCGACAACACTCAAAACATCGTCTTAATGAATTAGTCATGTGAAAGGAGAGGTCATTGTTGTGGTGGTAGGGGAAGCAACTTCAACGGAACAATGAAGAACGGGTTCTATAGCTAACCAAGGTAAAAAATGTGCCAGTATTTCCTGTTTGTGTTATCTTTCGTAAAAACCACTAACCATACTGCCAAACTCAGTAGAGTCCTGGATCAGCACTCTTTCTCCAAAACCATTAAAAAAAATATGACGCAACCTTAACTATAACAAGTGAATGATGAGTTACCAGGTACAAAGTGTTCTACACTTCATAGCCCTCTTCGCTGCTTCAGCATACTTTTGTGCTGCTTCTGCCTCACGTTCTGCGTCCTCTGCTTCCCTTGCTGCTTCTTCAGCCTCAGTAATAGCCGCTTCAGCCTCTTTAACTGCTTGTGCAGCAGCAGCCTCCTCCTCCTGTGGAGTCATACTCCTCATATTTTCTAGCTCTGCATCAATCTCAGCTTTGGTAAGAACTTTATAGCCATTCTTCTCTACTCTTGGCGGATCCTTCTTTCTTTCCAGTAGCAATGAGGAAGTAAGAACTTTATTGCCATTTGTCTCTGCTCTTGGAGGATCCTTTTTTTCATCCAGCAGCAACAAGGAAGTAAGAACTTTACTGCCATTTGTTTCTGCTCCAGGAAAATCCTTCTTTCCATCCAGCAGCAATGGGGAAGGATCTTTCACATCATGCAATGGTGAACTTAGTGCAATCCTGTACTGATGGTTTACCTATCAAACCAAACATCCGAGGTCTAAAAATTAACCCAGTCTATTCAATCCATTGATTTTTACATCTAACTCTTTACTCAGTTAAGCATATAGAGATATAAAATTATACTACAGAAATTTAAATGGAAATAATTTAGGCTGATTTCACATATTCTACTTCACATCTTTACCACTGCACTTCCTTTAAAACATATTCTTCACCTGACAACTAAAATGTACTTTCTCAACCAAAAAAAGCTGAAGTCAGGGTTGGTGAACACTAGTCATAAAAGAGCCAGAAACCATTTGCTCATGCGACTTTTAGCTTACGCATCATACAAATGGCAAACATCAAATTGTGGTTCACAACCACAATGAAGACATTAAAAAACTCAGTTATCTAAGCAATTGCCCTAGCTTGACTGCCACCTATTCATTACAAGTAGTTTTGTTTATCAAATGTGTGTTATATATACATGTATCACAAATGGTTTTCTAACTGCTATCAAATAACCAATGAAAATAACAAACAGCGATGTATATTGGTCTTCTGGGAGCGGTAGCACTGAAATATATTGTCATACAAATGATGCAAACGCTGCCTCTCAAACTTTAGGAGATGAATTTGACCCAGTAAGTAATAACCTCATGCTGAATTACCAAGTCCAACTCACCCCAAAGACCCTAACTCAGAGTTATATAATAGAAAAGTAGATTGATGGGACCATTATTTAGTGCTAGTTTTATTGGTCAAAGAAACATTTTAAAATTGTAAAGGCAACAAAAGTTATGGTAAGTCATCTAGAAGATCATATGTAAGCAAAAAAAGAAACAAAAGAAAGTTCGATGGTTCTTTAATTATACATACGTTAAAAACCAGAAAAGCCTATCAAACGTACATGAAATCATAGACACCATATATGGCTCTGCTAAGAAAGTTGAGACTAAAGTTCCTACCAGATTCCTTGTACACGGAAAGACCAACAAAAAAAATTCCATGTACTATCTACTAACTAAATTTGGCAACTTGACAAAGAAACCCAAATAACTTGTATGAATCATTAATAAATTAAGGGGTTTTCCAGTGATTCTCAACACAAAAAAGGAAAAAGATAAGAGAATAAACCATTGAAGATCAAGAAACTCAAAAATCAGTCACAACCTAATCATTAGGAGCAATAAAAAAAAAATCACTTATGAACCCTAAAAAGCCCAAATCAGAAATCCAAAATGTACTGAAAATGAGAACAGCAGTAGCTGAAGTGTATGATGTTCGGTAATCAGACAAAGACAACTGCCAGACTAGATGGTGTGAGAAAAATAAAAAATTGCATTCCACATCAAAGCCAAGGAAATAGCAATTTGAATATATGCAGGGATGAACCAAATATATTAGCTTAAGAAGGAAAACTAGCATCAGCAGAATGTTTACGCTATATTTTCCAAATGACTAACCTCATTCCCAATTGAGTCCATTGTTCTCAAAATAAGAGAGAACAGGGGATCATAAAGGTATCTCGCAATGTCCCTCAGTTAAAAATCAATACATGCGCATCTAAGCCATGTAAAAGTATCTTTTTAACTATATACTGGAAACAAACCCTAATTTTATTTTAGTTTTGGCAAGTATTGATACCAAAAGTAAACACCATTATATATATATACACACACACACACACACACACAAATAAAAACTATCCAGTAATTCACTAGAAAATTTGCAACCGTAACTTAAAATCATTGCAATAAACTCAAAAATAAACATCCTATGGAACATATATGACTTAATAATTCAATATTCTTGCTGATATCAAGCTTTGGATCTTTCCATGCCTTTTGTTAATACATAATAACCCTTCTTTAGTTGGTGGATAAGTTTGTCGCAAAGAGGAAAAAATAAAATCTGTGGGCAGAAAAGAAATAATCAAAGATCAGCACTATTTTCCAAAAATAGAAAACAGATTTATTACCTTAATCAATTTCCCATTATCTGTCAAAAGCTTTAAGTTTGCTGCCAACAACCTTTCAAAGTTTGGAGGTGCCAAGTATTGCTCCTGCAAAAGAGCATTGACAATGTCATAAAGAAGAAGAATAATTATAAAAATGGAAAATAAAGAAAATCTCAACCATTCATCTGGTGGTTGTGTTTTCTGAATTTCTTGCACAATTATCAGTGGCATAATTATCAAAACCAGACCAGAAGTCAAACTCCCATAGCAGCTGCACAATAAGGATTGCTTTATAAAAACATTGGAGAGTTCTAAAAAGTATAGCTTGAATACCCTGCAGTAAGCATACCTCTATTTGCTTAGCAATTGCAGTCCTCTTAGAACCACAAGGCTCCTTCAAATTTGTTATAGCTTCCAATATATGATCATCCAACCTACATTCATAAAAGAGAGTTCAAAATATTTAGCCAATAAGAAGATCAACATAAGCAACATGGCATGGGTTGCACTACAAAATATGTTATAGCCTATGGTAGTTATCTGTTTCCACCTTTTTCTTAAAAGTAAAGCTCTAGCGTATAATATAGTAATACTGATTTTTAAACTTTGCAAGTTACAACTTATAACACCCTGGTTTAGCAATGGTTTATGAAGATTAAAATCCACAACTAGATTTTGCCCTGCAAGAATTGCTAATTAAATAACATATCTAACTCAGAAGTGGTTGGAACACTATATTTATATGGTTGCTGGATTAAACTGATCCAAACCTTCGTCACTACTTTAATTGTTCAACATCATTATAAAGACCAAAAATTATTCAAGTTAAGCTGAAAATACAGAAATCTAAGTTAAAAAATTTAAAGGGCATTTTCAAATATTGAAAAGTAGATGTAACCTTGAAATTGGTTTCTTAGGACCACCAGTTGACAATGTTTCACTAGTTATTTCAAGAGGCTTGGGATCAGCAATTTTAACATCACTGTCAACCACGGTGCTAAGAGTCACAGAAATATCAACATGCTTGGTAGTTGGCTGAATATTTTTAACACCAGGCCTGGACCTTTGCCGAGACCCAACTCCACTTGTCATGACATGTATATTTCTCCATTTATCCTGTGAGTCATAATCATACACATCAATACTGTGGAGAATAAAGATATACGAATGCAAATTTAGCTCAACAATAATTGCAGGCATTCAAACTGAAATAATAAGCTTTGTTTCACCAAAAGATGAGAGTACTATGATAAAAGCTTGATGCATCATACCTTGAGGTCCACATTTGAACGCAAATGCAAGATAGTACTAAACTCGGGGTCTTTGAGAATAATGCTCCATTTCCCTGCCCCATATTTAGCTATTCCAGCTTTTATGGCGGCTTCCTCTTCTGCTGTCCACTTATGCTTAGGAGGACCCATAACAAAATCCCAATATCCGTTTAAAAGGAAAGAGCCTTTAAATCATTCTATCTTATCAGCACATCTGCACATTGAAAGAATAAAAATACTGATTTAATTAAATAAATTAGCTCAACTACACTCTTCTTTTCCCCTAATGTTTTTAACACCCGCCACATATGAATATGCAAAGGCATGCACACACTATATCAACCTAATCAGACATAATTCCAAATTTAATAATTCAAAATTAAGCCAGTTTAAATGCTCTATACATCAAGAAACTGCCATAAACCCCAAAGACAAAATACCAACAAACTACAAGGTATCAAAGACCCTTAAGGATAAGTAATACACAGACTCAGGACGGCATGAGATACAACAGAAGTTAATTCAAAATTTAAAGGGACTGGTGTATTAATTAAAAGAAACTTTTACACCCTCTAAACTCATAAACACAACTCAATATCTACCCTCATTTTCTAACCTTAAGGACATAACAAGGTCGCAGAAATTTATGTAGTTGGACAAATGGCATATTTTAGTTCCAAAATATGTCTGTTTTCTTCCAAGTTTATGTACTATGCTAAATTAATCATCAAGTCGATACCACATAAGCACAACTATACATATACTTAGCTCTAGATATCAACATTAGTAAGTGTACACAGAAAGGAAATCAAAATATAATCTTTGTTCTTTTGCCTGTGGAAACATCGTGAACATAAGAGCAAATACTGAATTCAAAAATGAATGCAAGAGTTCTATCAAAATTATTTCCAGTTTTCCACTGCAGCTTCTTCTTATATGTCAAGTATGTGTTCATACGAGAGTGTAAAGTGTTATTTTGTACCACGAAATTTGGCAGGTAGAAAATCAGGTGCAGATAAAATGCGAGATCGTCTAGACCAGATTATTCCTGAACCATTGAAACCCTAATCCTCGTTTGATTGAACCTGGACAAAGAGTGTCGGATTTTGACTAGAAATTATATTTGGTGTTCTGTTCGTGTTTTTAAAGCATTCAATTCAATATTCAGGCTTCAGCTACTGCCTACTAAAGCATCCGCGCCGCGTGCTGTGTGTAAAGTTTGTAAATTATATATTTCCCCTCTATGGAAAAATCCTATCGAGACAGCCCCTATCATCATTATTACTATATTAATAGTACTCCTATATTTTATCACAACTAATACCTATTGATGCAAGTGTTGTGCAATATAAATAGTTTAAAAAAATATAAAGTTTTAAGTTAAAAAAATAAAATTTTCAAATTATAATATTAATATTGAGTTTTTACAAACATTTTTAAATTTAAAATTGACATAAATTTATTTAAAATATGTCAATACAATTATAAATATCATAAATTACCTAAAAAGTATTACTAGTTCCTAAGATTTATTACTTATTTTTAAAATTCAATCAAATTTAAATGTGAAGATATCTTTTAAATGTTGACTTAATATATAGAAATGTTGTATCAATTAAAATACATTTCAAACAGCAGTGAATAGAATAGAATAGAATATACACCACCGACTTGGAGTAAAATAATTTGGTGAATATTCATTTGGTAAGAAATGAATACCAAAATTAGTTTCCTACTTTCAAAATAAAACTTACAAGCAGGGTTGATTTCAATGGGGAATGGAATGTCTCTGGATACATACACACATACATACATATGTTTAGATTAGGCATGTGAAAATTAATTCTACGCAATAGACACCTTTACCTTATTGCAAGGATATTGTGAGAAAATAAATTTATTTCAAAAGTAACAGTTAAACAGACATGGTGGATCACGTACATATCCCTCCCATCTCAAATTTTTGGTCTACTTCTCTGTCGCTATTCTAATCTTTCCTTTTCATAACTCAAATTCAAAGCATGATATATATAATATTGATAAGAAAATTTTAGTTTTAATAGAAAATGATTGACAATGACAGCAGAAGCTGGATGATGCTAAGCCAAGTCCATCATGTGTGTCACACACTTCAACGCCAGAAGATAACCTTGCTGAAAGATGGTCTGCACAAGGTTAGTTTGAAATGTAGCAGAGTCAGAATCGGGAACTAATCTTTGTCAATGATATGGAGAAACTCCATTAGTACAAATAAATTTTGCAAGATTCAAAAATTAATACGATATACAGATTTAAAAAAATGAAAAGATTCTCATCATTTATAAACCCAAGTAACATAATTCAATATAAACATTCAGTTACTTGCCCGCCGGTGTCAATGTCATCTCCTCTTGCCAGCATACCACTATTACCATGTTCCATATGTAAATAAATATTGCCATTAACCATTATTATGGTCATGAACTTCAGCCAATATAACAACTACCTTTTTACATGTAGGGTTTTTTTCCTCAAATTACTAACATCTAACAAGCGTCCGGAAAAGGTTAGCATTAACATTTAATAATTAAAAAAATGGCATTCTTCTAGGACTCAATTCTCCCCTGTCAAGCAATTTAACGAGTTATATAATTCCATTCATGGATTAAAATGTTTTTTTTTCCTTTTAAGATACGTCTTACGATATATCCAATCTGCAAATCATGAAAAAACTTGTGTAGAGGTTGACAACACTAAAAAGATTATCACCTTAATCAATTGCTCATGTGAAAGGAGGGCAGGCCTTTGTGGTGGTAATAAGGGAGAGACTGGAGTGTTGTTTTCTTTTGGGTGGGGGAGGAGCGAGCAACTTCAACAGAACAGCAAAGAAAGGATTCTTTAGCTAAGCTAACCAAAATAAAACTGGGACAGTATTTTACAAATTCCGTCTTTGTTAACTTGTCAAACAACGCAATAACCATAATACCCAAAGTTGGTGCATGTCCTAGGTCAACACTCAATAGTCCAAACCATAATAGAAATAGGAAACAACCTAAAGTATAATAATTGAATAACGATTTTACCGAGTACGAAGTTTTCTCCACTTCAAAGCCCTATTTGCTGCTTTAGCAAAAACTTCTGCTGCTGCTGCCTCACGTTCTGCATCCTCTGCTTCCATTACTGCCTCTTCAGCCTCTGCAATAGCAGCTTCAGCCTCTTTAACTGCTTGTGCAGCAGCAGCTTCAGCCTCCTGTGGAGTCATATTTCTCATCTTTTCTAGCTCAACGTCAATGTCAGCTTTGGTAAGAGCTTTATTGCCATTATTTTCTGCTTGCAGAACATATTCCTTTTCATCCAGCAGCAATGAGGAAGTGAAAACTTTATCTCCATTCGTCACTGCTTTTGGAGGATACTTCTTTCCATCCAACAGCAATGAGGAAGTAAGAATTTCATTACCATCCTTCTCTACTTCTGGAGGATCCTTATTTGCATCCAGCAGCAATGGGGAAGTTTTCACATCCCGCGATGGTGAACTTGGTGCGATCCTGTCTTGATACTTTACCTGTCAAAGCAAATACTGATATTGTGATCCAAGGCCTAAAATTTAACCCAGGCTATTCAGTCCATTGTTTTATACTTTTATCATCCAACTCTTACTCAGTTAGGGATATATACATACATGCAAATATACTACAGAAATGTAAATAGAACACGCATCCTAATAATTTAATCTAACACGCATATATTACTTAACCACTGCACCAGATTAAGACCACATTCTTCAGTCTGCAATCAAAATGTACCGTCTCACTTGCTCAACCATAAAAAGGTGAAGTCATGGTTGAAAATTAATACCCTACTCGTAAAAGATCCTAAATCCACTTTCTCATGCAATTTTAGCTTAGAAAATTTACATAATGGCAAGCATCAAATTGTGGTTCACAACAACAATGAAGATGTCACATATTCAGCCTACCATCTAGGGAGTTGCCCTAGCTTGACTGCCATTTGTTCATTACAAGTAGTTTTGGTTATCAAATGTGTGTATAAGTATACACGAAATCCTATAAAACAAAGAAAATCAACAAATAACAATTTACATGGGCTCTTGGGAGCGATAGTCATAGCACTCAACTGAAATATATGGTCATAAAAAGGATGTAGGCTCTGGCTCCCAAACTTTAGGAGTAGAATGATTCTGCTAGTAATCACCTCATGCTGAAGCTACCCAGTCCAACTCGTACCAGAAGTCCCAACACAGAGATATGAAATATAAAGATAGATTGGTAGGACCGTTATCGACTAATAGTTTTCTTAGTCAAGGAAATAAAAATTGTAGAGGCTACAATACTTATGGCAAGTCCTCTAGAAGATCAGAAGTAAGCCAAAAGAGAAACAAAAGAGAGTTTAAAGTTTCTTTAATATATCCATTCAAGACCAGAAAAGCATATAAGCATATCAAATGAACACCGGATCATGGACACCATATATTGCTGCTACGAAAGTTGAGATGTTAACTGAAGTTCATATTGGATTCCTTGTACACGGAAAGACAATAAAAAAATAGATTTCCAAGTACTAACTATTAATTAAATATGGAAACACCAGAAGAAAAAAAAACAAATAAATTATATGAATTGTCATAAATTAAGGATATTTCTAGTGATTCTCAACACTAAAAAGGTAAATAAAAATAAAAGATATAACCGCCGAAGATCATGAAAATCGAAATATAGTCACAAACCAAAATCACGAGGAGCAAAAATAAAATTGCACTCATCAGCCCTAAAGAGCATAAATCAGTACTCCAAAATCGTACTGAAAGTGAGAGCTGCAGTAGCTGACATTTCTGTTTTATGGAGACAGATAACACAACTGCCAGACTACATGGAGTATGAAAAATCAAAATAGAAACTTGCATTCCACATCAAAGTCGCAAATTTTGATAAGAATGTATGCAAGTCATGATGAACAAAATATATCAGCTTAAGAAAGAAAACTAGTACCAGCAGAATGTATATCACATATCAGTTTGCAAATAGAGCACTATTTTTTCTAATGATTTACCTTATACAAAATTGAGTCCATCGCTCGCGAAGTCGGAGGACAATAAGGGATTGTGAAAGTATCTAGTAATGTCCCTCAGTTATATTTATATGCGTATGTAGGCCAGGTAAAAGTTCCTTAGAACAATGTATTGGAAAGCAAACCCTAGTTTTTTTTTTTGGTAAGTATTGGAAGCCAACATTAAAAACAATCCATTACTTCACCAAGATAATTTACAACCTTCAAATTAAAATTGTTTCACAAAAATATATATATATATATATATATATATATTTAAAAAATACAAAAAAAAGTCTATGGAACGTATTTGTTGTAGAATTAAATATATTGCTGATGTCAGACTTATGGAACTTTCCGCGCGTCATACAATATATTTAATCACCCTTCTTTAGTCAATAGATAAGCTCGTCGCCGAATAGATGAAATAAATTCAAGAGGCCGAAATAAAAAGTCAAAGATCTAGGACTATTTATGAGCAATGTCGCTATAGATTTAATTGTTTATTCTTTTGATTTTTTTAATTAAACAGAAATTGATCTAATTAGATATTTTATTTAATAGTTAAGAATTTACGGTAATGTAGAGTAAGTAGCGACTTTAATATTTAATATAGTGTTCACTAAGCTGTTGTTCCTGCTTTTTGTATACTGCGAATGCCATCCCCTTTTGATGCCTTTTCGTATAATCCATTACTTATCACAAAAATATATAATTCATAGTAAGTAGGGATTTTAAATATTTAGTTAGTAATCAGACTTTTCTAATTCATTAAGGTTTTGGTTTTCATGTTCCACTATGGATTAGGGTTTTGTTTCTCTATAAATAGTGATGGAATCCCCACAAGTCCATGGACTATTGATAATGAGAATTTATAAAATTGATATTTTGGTTGTGATCGGGCAAAAGACTCAAAACATTCTGCAGGGCGACAAATCTATCTTGTTTACGATAAAAGACTCTAGACTTTAGGGCGGAGCCCAAAAACATAATGATTTTCCAGTCGTAGAGTTTTTAAATTTTTTGTGACTAATTAGAGTAATCTTTTAAGGTTTTGGTTTTTCCTAATCTATTTAAGTTTTGATTTTCCTATTACATTATGGATGAGGATTTTGTTTCTCTTTGTATGATCACGTAATCTCCACAAGTTCAATAAATGATTTGATATTGAGCACAAAGAACATGTAAAAACAGATTCCAAGCTATAAAATATCCTGCAAGGTGGCACTCTATCTTGGTTGCAATGAAGAGAACCAAGTGTTTAGGTACGGGAGACTAAATTCTAGTTATTTTTAAGTTGTTCTACTTAGTGTTGTGTTGTATTGTCCTGCATCAATTAATTTCTCAACAATAGGAAAATATTTATCACCTTAATCAATATTCCATTATCTGTCATAAGCTTTAAATATGCTGCCAACAACCCTTCCAAGTTTGGAGGTGTCAAGTATTGCTCCTGCAAATGAGCGTTCACAATATCGCAAATAAGAATTAGAATAATAATTTTTTAAAATTAAGAAAATATCAACAATCCATCTAGTGATTGCATTTCAAAACCGGACCAAAAGTCAAATTGGTGACGTGAAGGTTCACAGTAAACTACTTTAATTGTCGGGAAAAATTGAACCGTTTACTTTAGTTTTCGGTTATATAAGAAGGCTTGGTGTAATCTGTCTGAAAGTTCTTGTAAGATCGTTAACACAAAACTGATAATCATTTAGTGGCAGGTGATATGGTATGCTCTCTATGAGGGCCTAAGTTCGACTATTGACAAAGTAACTTCACAAAATATTATGTAAAGGCTTACCTATCTAATTGGTTCAATGCTGGTTTTATATGTTATACACAGAAAAGAATACGCAGGTAAAATTTATAATCAATTAAATAAGAGAACCAAACTAGTCTGAGTGCTCGAAACTGGTTAAAATAGGTTAAGCTGATCCTGTCTGTGACTCTGTGTCTGGTTCTGATAATTATGATCTAAAAAGATCACTACATTTTGAAAAGATATACGTGAGACAACTAAGATACATTGTCTGATGATGTTACAGAGTACTGAAACTGTGCTTTCTGAGTAGCGTAAATACTGTAATCAAACTATCTACTGCCAGATAATAAATGGCAGCATAGTACTGACCCTTTGAGGATAAGTATTACTCCCTCCGTCCACATTTAGATGTCCTCCTTTCTCTTTTGGCTGACACAAAACCTTAACACCTTGGTAACTTATACTAATATAATTACTTTTTCCTTAGTTCGAACTTCGAAGGAGGAGAAATTTGGGTGGGGTCCAATTAAGACATAAATTTTATACCGTTCTCACTAATACTTTCTTAAAATGCCTACAATCCAAAAGAGGACAGAATAAGTATAGTTCATTCAGGCATTGTGACTTAAGTCCCTGAATCCACGGACAGACAGAGAGTTTTAATGTGAAATCACCAGCTATCAATTATGAAACCTTTTTACTAGACAAGTACAGCATATACTGAAAATATTGGAAATATTTTCATATTTATATTAGAAATGAAACACCGAAATTAATATCTCCAAACATAAGCATCACAAGCACCAAATATACTGAAAAGCATAACTATGTGCAGACAGCACTCCCCTAGCAGTTGTACAGTCGGGATTTATTTCTACAAACATTAAAGAGTTCTAAAAGTATAGCTTAAATACCTTACGTAAGAATACCTCAATTTACATAGCAACTGAAGTCCGCTTAGAACCACGAGGCTCCTCCAATACAGGATCATCCAATCTACAAATATGAAAGGGAATTCCAAAATATTTAGTCAGTAAGAACTCAATATAAACAAGCTGGAATCTCTTGCACTAATTTTTTTTTATTACCTATGATAGTTATCTGTTATTCTGTTTCCACCTTCTCTTAAAAATTGAAGTTCTTGTGTTGAATATTAATAGAAAGTTTCTAAGTTACAACACCTGATTCGTATTAGTATAGTCTTTATCATAGATCAATGAGTATTATGTATTGGTATTCGCACACATCCTGTTCAGCAATGATGTACTAAGATAAAGCCACCACTAGATTTGCACTGCAAGAATTGCTGATTAAAAAACATTTCTAACTCAAAATTAATCTGAACGGTATACGTAACCTTGAAATCGGTTTCTTAGAACCAACATTTGGCAATGTTTCACTAGTTATTAAACGAAGCTTGGCATCAGCAATTTTAACATCACTATCAACTACAATGCCAGTAGCTACAGAATTATCATCAAACATGGGAGTCGGATGAATATTTTTAACTACAGGCTTGGAACTCTGCCGAGACCCTGATCCACTTGACATAACATGATTACATTTCTATTATCCTGCTAGTCATAATCTTACTCGTCAATACTGCGAGAAAGAAGAAATATGACTGCAGAAAAAGGAGTTTATACTGTTTTGAAGGTACAAACATAAAGGGTGAATTAGCACAATAATAATTGTAGACATTCAAACTTTAGAAATACGCTTTGTTTCACCAACAGAAGATATACTGATCAACCAGAGTTACAAAGGAACTTTTATTGCCCTGCATTCTACGTACGGGGTATTATCGTTCTGAAATGTGGTACGAGAACTAAATGCCTTCTACATTGTACCGTAGATAGTGTTACTCGCATTTGATTTTGTTCAACATACCCAGTCTATCAGAGAACCTGGTAACCATGTGCTAAACAGTTGATGCATCATACCTTGAGGTCCACATTTGAACGCAAACGCAAAACAGTATAAATTCCGGGTCTTTGAGAATTGTGCTACATTTCCCAGTCCCATACTTAGTTATTCCAGATTTTAGGGCAGCTTCCTCTTCTGCTGTCCACTTCTGCTTAGGAACACCCATCAACGAAATCCTAATATCTCTTTAAAAGGAAAGAGCAGTTAAATCATGCTACCTTATCAGCATATCAACTTATTTAAAGAATAAAATAAACAATTTAAATGAAAATTTCAGCTAAATTACACTCTTCATTTCCTTTAATGGTTTTAACCAGACCACTAAATCCTTCATGACCACCTCCGACCACACATGAATAACCACAGGCATACACACATTCGATCAAGCTAATCAGATCTAATTCCAAATCAAATATTTCAAAATTAAGCCAGACTACATGTTATATGCATCAAGAACTCCTATTAACAGTCAAAACAAAATATGAACACTCAATGGGCAGAAACATTATCATGAATCAAGGAACAAGCTAGAAGGTGTCAAAAGACCATCAAGAATATTACGAGTCCAACACTGGCATGAGAAGTTAATTCAAAAATTAAAGATATGGTGTATTAATTAAGAGGAATTTTCTGCACCCTCTAAACTCATTAAACACAAGATGATATCTACCCTCATTTTCTAAGCCTTTATGACATAACAAGGTCACAAAATAATATGTACATACACAAAAGTTTACCTAAAAAATGTACTTACACAAATGCATGATCAAGGTCCAGAATTGGCATTGTCATAACTGGCTCTGTTTTCTTCCCTTACATTCTATGAATAATTGAAAATCAAATCGACATGAAATAAACACAGAAAGATGCATAATTAAATACATAAAAATGGGTTACTGTAATGAAAGAAAATCAGAATACAATCTTTGTTCTTTTGCAAATGGAAACATCATGAATATAACAGCAAATCATAAATGACTGCACAAGTTATTTCTACTAAATCATATATATCAATTAAGTGTTGAGTGTATAGTTATGTTTTTTTGTTTTTACCACAAGTAAAGACTGGCACCGAATTTGGCAAGTAGAAAATCAAGTGCAGCTGGAATGCGAGCTCGTCACATTGTTTTGGACCAGATTATTGGTATATGATTTAAACCCTAAACCCTGTTTTTCTAATGTATAGGATTGAACCTGGACAAATAAGAACCGAAATTTGTGTAAATTTTATATTTGTCAAGCCCTTTTGTTTTCGGTTCAACGTTTTAAAGCATATATACACGAATTTGCTACTAAGTGCGCAACTATAATAGTACTACTACTTAACAAGTATCCACGTGCTCTAAAGTTTGTAAATTTTATTTTCACCCCTTTTTTGAAAAATCCTAAAATGACTTAAAGTTAAAATTTAAGTTAACTTATAAGTCATTCTAATCTGCGATTTATAAGTAAAAGCGTTCAGCCCCAATTTAACTTATAAGTAAGAAATTAAGTTAAAATAAATTGTGAAGGTGTTCGGCTAATAATGACTTATAAGTTAAAATAAAATGTAAAGATTACTAAAAAGATATTAATAAAAAAATACATTGATTCAATATCATATCATAACAATCCCTATTATATCTCAACTACTGCCCCGAAAAATACCCCTTACGTGATCTATATGGAGGGAGTCGAATAATCAGTGTGTAGAGTTCGCTCTTGTAGGCTAATCTTTTGGATGAACAAAGTTTGGCCATGGAGTTCTTTGCTATTTATACTGTTTATGGAGGAGTTTTCACCAGGATAAGTTTTTGCTTCTTAATGCTCTTAGTAGGATATACTGGATAGAGTGTTTTACTGGATTCCCTTTATGTTGGAATTTTTTATTAGCCTGTTTCTGATTAATTTTTTTTTTCTGTTCGTGTTTATACAACAGCTATATGGCTCTGCACTCACTAGCACTTTTCCTTTATACTATATTTCTTATGAGAAAAACTGCCCCCATCCCAAATGCCTAATATATTATGAATCTATAAGGTAAATAACATCTTTAATGCCAGAATTCAATATAAATTGAAGAAAACTTAATTGAATTGATAGTATCAATTCAAAGGGGATAGTAATTCCCATTCAGCTAGGGCATGTAATTACACCATTCACCAAAAGCTAAAGGACCAATTCATAACCATCCACTAGGCATAATCTAGGGCAGGAAATTATCAAAGCAAAAACCAATTATATGTATAAAAAGGCACAAACTTTACAGTAATTTAATAGTTGGAAACCCACCTAACTTCAAAGATATAGTATGGTTGATCTAGGTCTAGTCATGATGCACCCTGCATTTTACTCTTACATGATGAAGGATTACAACTATTTCTGTACAGTTGCATTGGAACTGGCATTCAACTCTCTCAACCTTTGCAGAATCTCATCAGCTATCTTCCGATTCATAGGCTGCCGCAAATCAATCATCTTCTCTTCTCTTAAAAAATTATCCTTGAATTGTTTCACCTTTTGCCACAAAAAATATACACTTAATCAGTTAGCTATCCAACAAATAACTCAGATAATCATATGCAAATTTAACCAATACCAATTATCAAAAACCTAAAATGTTACCAGTTTTATAAGCTCAATGGGTTCAGAGGCTTTTCGAATTTGAATTGATTCTTCCATTTTCCTAATCTGATCTGGGGTATACCTAGCAGCTAAATTTACAACAAACCCATGAACATCCAAGCATTAAACATCACAAAAATAGCAAATTTAACCCAATTGGCAAATGGGTTCTTCAAAATATCAACCAAAATGAAGTGCAAAACTGAAAAAATCAAAGCTTTTCCCATACCGTTTTGTGAATCGTTAAAAGGGTAGTTATTAAGGGAAGTATACAGAGTATGAAGAACATATAGCAGATGATTTTTACCGACAGAGCAGATCGAGGAGAGAGAAATCAGAGATCGAGTACAGAGAGAGAGTAGAGATCGAGCGCAGCGCAGAGAGAGTACAGCAAATCTGGAAAGAGCAGTTTGACAGTTAGGAAGAGCTGAAGTTTTCAAGGTTGAAAGGGTAAAGTTGTCACTCAAAAAATAATGGAGGGTAAATTTGTCATTACAGTTGGTCAAAGTTGCTTATATAAAATGGCTTATAAGCCATATTTTCATAATTTATAATTCATTGCTTATGCAAATTGACTTATAAATCAAAAAATAAGTTCTTCCCGAAAATCTTAAAGAGTAAAAACTAATTTATAAGTTGTTCCCGAACACGATTCGGCAATGACTTATAAAGTGAAATTTAAAAAGATTTATAAGTCATTTTAAATTGTAATTTATAAGTAAAAGTGTTTGGCATCACTTTTACTTATAAAATTAAATAAAATTGTAAAAATGTTTGTTTAAAATGATTTATAAGTTAAAATAAATTGTAAAAATTACTAAAACAAGGACAAAATAGTATTTATATTTGGTCAAATTTATTTATTTTAAAAGGATTTATAAGTCATTTTTCGAAAAGTAAAAAAATTATTACTCCCTCCGTCCCAAATTAATTGCTCAGTTTTGACTTTTTAAAGTCAAATTGACCATTTTTAAAACTAATCTTTTTACTATTTTTGCTAAAATATAGGTGAAGAGATTATAACCAAAAGAAAGTATATACAATTTATTACTAATCCTAATTTTTATAATTTTAGAAATATATTTATATATGCTTAATTATTAATTCTAAAAATAGTCAATTTGACTTAAAAAAGTCAAAATTGAGCAGTTAATTTGGGACGGAGGGAGTACTTTTCAAAAATAATTTATAAGTCATTTTATAAATTAAAAAATAAGTCTCAGACAAATACTTGAATAGTAAGAAAATATTTATAAGATGATTTTAACAACTTATAAGTAGCAGCGGAACAAAGTAGATACTCCATTTAGAAAATCTAGTGAAGATGGAAACAACTCGAGTACGGAGTACGTAGACATAAATGGAAGGGCTAAGCGGCCACCAGGAGAAATTGATTGGAATATAGTTTGAATAATAATTTTAATAATTTATCAGATATTTATGTAAAAAAAATTATATAATTCAGTAATTATTTTTATCCATAAGTGTCTAATAACACTAATCAAATAATGATATTTGAGTTTAATTGGAATATTAATTCCTAATAAATGTTTGCGCTAAATTAAATTGATTATAGTAATATTCGAGAGATAAAACCTACACTATATATTTCAATTAATTAATTTAATAATGATATTCTCAAATTTTTAATTGGCTATATCTAAAAATTGAATATCTTAATAAAATTATAATAATTAAATTATCTTCCATAAAATTGGTTAAGATATATTATCTTAAACAATGTTTTTAATAAAAAAATATTATAATAAGTTTGATAGAACAAAAAATAAAAAATATTTTAGACTTACTTTCTCTTGTTAGAGAGTAAAAATAAAAAAATATTTGCCTTTTATTAACATAAACATAATTAACCCTTAATTAACTCAGTGAATTTTTCAATTAAGAATTGATTTAATGATATAATCCCTTATGTGTATTCATATATAAGTATCGAAGTATTTATTCTGGTAAGGATTAGACTCAAACTTAAAAAGTTGATGTATAATAAGTATTTGACTAAATGGTGACGTACGTACGTACGTACAAGTTTTCTTTATTTATTCTACCAAGGTTATTAAAAATTTTGAGAAAATGTTTTATTCAAATAAATACTCCACTAGTAAGATTACAATTTTTTTTAAATAATGTCATAATAATTTAATTTATATTAAAATATTTAATTAATATTCATTTATATGCGGAAGAAAGAACTACGTCACATTGAGTTATTCAACTACTTTATATAATTGTTTCAACATTGGCTAGGTAAACTTTATATATGTAAAAAATGCAAATGAAATTCTAACATTATGTGGGGAGTTTTAAAATGAAGAAAACAAAAAAAGAAAATATAGGAGATAATAGAAAATAAGGGAAGTTGAGAAACAATAATTGTCAGTCACCCTATTTTATTTTATTTTTTTGGGAGTTTGATTATTTCCTTTTTTGTTGCTTCTAAGTTCGAAAAATAAAAATAAATAATTTTTTACCGTATAACATAAAATTATATATAAAAAAACAAGGATGTAAGAGGCTAAAGTTCAAATAAATAAAATTTCAATGAAAAGACTTTTATTATTATTATTATTATTAATTTAAAATGGTTAACATAGAGAAGTAAAAGATATATCTATGCTCTCTTTCTTTCTTTTTTCTGTCTTTTTCATTAAAATCTTCAAGCAAAATAAATATATAGAAAACAATATTTTTTGTTTTTTTACAAGTTTAATTCTATCTTCTTTTCTCTCAAAATTTAAACAAACGAGTACAGCCAAACGGGCTATATGTATATACACAGTAGGCTTAGGACGACAAATTTTTTGAGTTATAGCGACGGTAAACTGTCGCCATAGCCCAGAATAGCTATGACGACGGGTGAAACCGTCGCTATAGCTCAAAAAATCGTCGCTATAGCCTAATGTGTAATACACAGCTGTGTACACATATTTTTTCCAATATATATATTAGTAACTTTATTTATAAAAAAATTACAAATAGCTATTTAATCACTTAAAGTCTTTTATTTAAACATAATTGGCAAAACTCCACAATTTGTGGTCGCCATATACTGTAAATAGTTATCCACTTGGTATATTTTTTCTCCAGTGGTTACAGAAACCTTCTTCTCGTTTCCTCCGCCTAAAAAATTCTCAAGCATTTGTATTATCATAATAGATATCCGAAATTCCCTTTTTATTCTCAGGCGGTTCTTCTCCCAATTCAGGTATTGATGGTTAAATGTAGTAATAATAGCTTTTTTATTGAGGATTATATGTCGTAATAATCAGAGCTCTGCTAATTTCTGTAGATTGTTGCCCACCATATATATATATTGTTTGTGTGGATGTGTGTTAGTTTTTAACGATTCATACGCGCTGAACAGAGGATGGGTATAAATCAAAGAAATTGTGAAGATAGGAAGGTTTGTTCAGAAGCAAAGGAGAATGAAAGCCCAAAAGAAGGGAAAGGGAAGAGATTGTGGAAGAAGTTTAAGTACCAGCTGGTGGAATATCACTCGTTGCCTGCGTTTTTGAAGGACAACGAGTTCATATTAGGTCATTATCGGTCCGAATGGCCGATGAAGCAGGTCTTACTAAGCGTTGTCTCTATTCACAACGAGACCCTCAATATCTGGACGTAAGATTTTTACATTTCCCTAAATCCCTATTCATAATTCAATTAGATTTTGGTCCAATAGTGCCTTCTTTATTTTTATGCTTATGTATTTCAATTGAACATATAGAAAATATAATAATTTGTTGTGTAAAGTTCAATCGGAGAAGTATGGGATTAAATTTATAGCTGCTCTGTTACTTATTAGTTATTAGTTGCCACTCCCTTTTTTACTGCCCGTGTGGTGACATGGGGGCTAAAAAAAAGGGAAAGAGAGGGATGGGTTTCTCTCGCTTTTGGCATAGCGCCCGCCAGTGGGTGCTCGTAGGACGGGCTATTAGCTCAATGGTAGAATGCACCCTAGTAAGTTAATGAATAGGTCAATGTGGCTATGAATTATTTTTTTACTTATAAGTTAATTTTGAAGTAAAAAAAAAAGCAAGTATTTATTACTTATTTTAAAATGACTTATAAGTTCTTTTAAAATAAGTTCGTTTGACTAAAAGTAATGTCTATTTTACCCCTATTTTATTAATATTTTTTAGTAATCTTATATTTTTTTACATTTGATGAACTTATAAGTCATTATGAGCGGAACACCTTCATAATTTGTTTTAACTTAACTTATAAGTCAAACTGATGCCTGATCGCTTTTACTTATAACATATAAGACACAACTTAAAATAACTTATAAGTCCACTTATATTTTAACTTTAAGTCATTAAAATAAGTTGTTGCCGAACAAGCTCTTAATATTGAGCACTATCAATACATTTACATGGATTTTATAAATAGATCATTACATTACTTCTGGGTTGTATATGTTTCAGGGTCGTGGATCTACTAAAGACCAGTTTGGTTTGTTTAATATAGATGTCTCAACAAGTGAAACAGTAACTGAAAATAAAAATTGGATCTTGGTACAGGATGATCAAAAAACTATAACTAGTATGCTGTATAATAGGATCTAGGGGGAAAATTAACGAATGTATCAATGATTAAATGAGTTCAATTCATTGAATGAGATAAATGATTTCATTATAAAAATAATAATTCGGTATAGTTGTGATTGACAACCTACATTTATTCCAACTAAACTTTATTTTGTGGCCAAAATTAATGTCGAAGTTTGAAAATCATACTTAATAAAACTGTTTAGACAATTAGTAGTTGAATTGGATCTTTTCACTATTGTTATTGACATGGTTTTGAATCTTTATATTTTATTTCGGCTGATATAAATGTATATTATTTCGTTAGGTATTTGTAGGTAAGTTCTGTTTAAATGTTCTCTTTCATCCAGAATTTTGTCACTTTGAACCTAAACTTTTATATTTTGCAGGCATTTGATAGGGTTCTTCCTTTTTCTTTCCCTAACAATTTACACAGCCATGAAGGTTCCAAAGGTTGTGGATCTCCCAAACTTGGAACATTTCCACGATGTTCTAAAGAAAACTGACCTGTTCAAACTGCATGCTGGATCTTCTACCTGATTTGCATAGACTTCGGGAGGAGCTAAAGACTTCACTGCCTTCGACACAATTGCTACCATCACTATTGAGTTGGCAAATCGTAGAACTCCTCACTAATTGTTTGCCTGATCGGTTCTCGCATAGCAACCATTCTAATGTTTGTGTTTTGGTAAAGTTCCTTCTCCCTTGCTTCTTTCTTGCTTATGGCCTCCTCTAAAGTCTAAACTCAGTCTTTATGAGAACAATGTAAATCTTGGCTCAATATATTGTCAATATTTTAAATTCGTTTTTAGGATGTGGAATGTTGTCTGTTCATCAAATAATCTCACCGTAGGAGAAAGGTAGATTGCTTGCCCACAGCATAGGATTGATGTTGGATTAGTAGTCTTAATCCTCTTTATGTTAAGCAAATGCTGTTGGGTCGTGTATGGTGCTCATTCTCTCTGGAGCAGTTGATATATTTAATTATTTTGCTTTTCTCTTGTTTCCTTCTCTCGTAAGTGTTGATTTTTTCTCAGTTGTTCTTTCTAGCATTAGTGGCCTCTATGCTTTTATTCATGGGTTGCAATCTTAATACAAAATTTATATATATTGGAAGTTAAATATATTGGAAGGTCAAATGTGACCTTATAGTTCTCTAATAAGGTACATGGCCTCTATGCTTTTATTCATGGGTTGTGCTCTGTGCTATGTGCACGTGTACATGTTTGTAAGGATGAGAATTTACTAGTCTTAATAATTTTGAGGTGATAAAGAGACTTGAAATTGGAAGGTATTCGGTAATTTATTAGAGAACTATAAGGTCACATTATGAAATATTTTGAAATATTGCCTGTTTGAGACAGTATCAGGGTGGTATTAACTTGAATATGCATAGAGTTACATGATAAGTGAATACAAATTAGAGGGGTTGGACGTGACATTGAACACAGAGAACTGTGATGGTTTCTAAAGTTTGAGATAGTACGGTTGATGATTGTTTTCTTAGTAGTTGGAAGTTTACACAATTTTATGCATTCATAGGATATGTGAAATTCAAATGTTTAACCGAACTGAAGAAATTAAATCCTCAAGTCCCTGCGTAGTACTATACACTCTGCATTCCCTATTATAAGTTTCTTCATATATTAATTAAACCCCAGATATAGGTTTGCCACATTTTTTTCAGACTTGAAAAATATCACCCTTACCGCTACAAAATGTTCTTTATCCTTCTTTTCTGTTGAAGTTAAACGTGGCTAATGTAGTTTCACGATCTGATTGTATGCAGCATAGCATGAAGGAGGATGTGGCGAACTTAATAGCTCCCTTGATGGTGAGGCCGATTACCCGGTGGCCGTTCTTTGCCTTCTTGGGTGGGGCCATGTTTTGCTTGTTAGCTAGCAGCACATGTCACTTGCTCTCATGCCACTCGAAGCGTTTGTCTTACATCATGCTTAGGCTTGACTATGCTGGGATTGCTGCCTTGATCTCAACCTCCTTCTATCCTCCTGTTTACTATTCATTCATGTGCTATCCCTTCTTCTGCAATCTCTATATGGGATTCATAACTTTCTTGGGCATAGCAACCATCTTAGGTTCCCTCCTTCCTGTGTTTGATAGACCTGAATTTCGTACTGTTCGTGCGTCCCTATTCTTTGGGATGGGTTTATCAGGGGTGGCACCCATTCTGCACAAGCTCATCTTATTTTGGAACCAGCCCGAGGCACTTCGTACAACTGGGTATGAAGTCTTAATGGGAGTTCTCTATGGGCTTGGAGCTCTGGTTTATGCAATGAGGATTCCAGAGCGGTGGATACCAGGGAAAGTCGACATTGCAGGGCACAGCCACCAGCTATTTCACGTGCTGGTAGTGGCAGCGGCTTTTACACATTACCGTGCTGGTTTAGTTTATCTCAAGTGGCGGGACTTGGAAGGTTGCTAAAAGAATTAGTTAGAAGAGGAACCAGCAAGGAAGGTGTCTGCTTGTTCCTGTTTAGGTTATGTTTAGGGTTGCTACATAAATGTGGTCTGCAACTGATGGCAGCCCTGGGTATAATGTAAAACCTTCTCATTGTCATCACATACACCGTGTCTGTAGGGCATTGATTTTGATCTAGGTTGATATTTGTATGGCGTTTAAAATTTAGCATTTGACATATACATTAATGTATAATCTGTAGAAGATTATACAAAAGGTTAGCTGAAAGTAGTTAAAATGTTTATTGGGATGGGTAAATATATACTATCCACTTCTTACGACAATGCTAGTTTAAGTACTGTAATTACAGCCAGTGTATTTATACCCTCCCTCTCTGTTCCATAATTCAATTTTTGAAATTATTCAAAAGATTTTGGTCCAATGGTTTATCTCACCATTGTTTTCCAAGAGGTTGAAAATGTATGCGACAAAATATAATAAATTAAAATGAAATTTTATAATTTGACTGAAAACTTTTGAAATGTACAGATGACTTGTGTAATGTTTACCGACTAGAAAAAAAAAGATGAACCATTTTATTAATGTTTGAGCTTCCTATTTCGGAACCAAAGGGAAAAAATAAGTTGTGGAAAAAAATGTAGAGCTTAGGGGGGCCTCCTTTGTCTATTTTAAAGACTTACAAGCCACAAGTGATGGAGCATCTGCTGTCGCTTTCTAGTTATCGTCAAAATTCCAGTACACGCCAAATTGGTGACTAATATATGGATCGCTAGACATTGGAGTAGTATATATTTTTTGGGTCCTTTACATAAGTATACAACAAATAGAAAATAATTACAAGAAAAGTGCATCAACTAAATAATTACAAAAAGAGGATAATTAGGACTCATATTACAAAAATAGTACAATTCACATTAATAAAGAAACCTAAAATCAAGGATAACTAATAATTCAAATTTAAATCTTGTCTCTAACAACAATTTCAAATCCATATTTCAAAATTCAAATCAAAATGAGAAAATTAAAAATTAAAAATTATGAAGGAGCTAATGTTCATCATCCTTCTCTCTCGCCGCCACCGCTGCCGCCGCCACATCGCCGCCGCCGCCGGAATTGCTATTCTGAATTTCTTTTGACGATTTGGTTACCCACAAAAATTTAAATTGTTACCTTTATACGAATTTTGACTAGTAACCGCATCACATTTAAAATAAAATTGTTAATCAAATAAAACTGAATTGGTTACCTTATCAAATGGTTTGGTAACCAACTATATGAAATTTGGTTACCAACTGCATAACATCCAAAATAAATTAGTAACCCAATAAAACTAAATTGGTTACCTTATCGGAAGGTTTAGTAACCAACTACATAAATTTTGGTTACCAACTGCATCACATTCAAAATATATTAGTAAGCTAATAAAACTGAATTGGTTACCTTATCAAATGATTTGGTAACCAACTACATCATGAAGTTTGATTACCAACTGCATCACATCCAAAATAAATTAGTAACCTAATAAAACTGAATTGGTTACCTTATCAGAAGATTTTGTTACCGGTGAAAATAAAGAATGGACCGGTGGCGGTGGGAGACGGAGGGATCGAGGAGAGGGAGGGGCGGGAGGAGGAGGGGGTGGGGCGCGGGGTGTGGGGGGAGAGGAGGGTGGAGGAGAAAGGGGGGCGGAAAGAGAGGGAGGAGAAAGGGAGGCGTGAGAAGGGGGATGCGGGAGAAAGGGGAGGCGGAGGGAGGGGAGGTGGTGAGGCGGGGGCGGGAGGAGGGGGAAGGCAAAGGGAGTCAGAAGGGGGCGGGAGGAGGGGGCGGCAGTAGGAGGAGAAAGGGGCGGGGGCGGGGGCGGGGGCGGGGGCGGGGGCGGGAGGGGGAGGGGGAGGGGGAGGGAGTGGCAGGAGGAGGTGGAGGCGGGAAGAGGGAGAAGGGGAGGCGGAAGGAGGGGGAAGCGGAGGGTGGGGAGGGGTTGGACAGGAGGAGGAGGCGGAGGGAGGGAGGAGAAGAAGGGAAACATAAATGGAGTGAGAGAAAATCGTGGGAGAGATGGGGAGAAAATTGTGGGAGAGATGGGAGAGAAAATCGTGTTCATAATTAAAGGGATAAGATTACACTCTTTTTGTAATTAAGTATTGCATTTGCATTAATTGTGTAAATATTTAATGAGTGCACTTTTATTGTAATTATGTTTTTAAATGTACTATAAAATGTAATTGTTCCATATTTTTTCTTGCCGGTCTGGCGGTCATCAACTTGTTTTTTCGAACTCTTTTGACTTGTAAAAACTTTGACGATTCTACTAATTCAAACGTATTCATGGAAATATGTAACTGAAACATCTTCCCCTGCAGTAGTAGTCTGCTTATTTTTATCTACGGTGTGATATATGTATATACTAGCGATAATCCGTGCCTGAAGGCACGGCGTAACGAAAAATTAAATTAAAATTTAAAAAATATTACATTATTTAAAGACACATACCGCCACAATAAATAATACATACTTAATCATCAACACATGTCCAACTATCAAAACATCGAGCTAGTAGGTACCAATTTCAAAAAATTTCGGCAGAATTTTCTTTAAAATTAGATATTTAAAAAATTCTAAACCTGTTTACAAAACTTATAATCATCAACACATATCCAAACCACCAAAAAAACCATCATTCCATACCCAAAAATCATTATAACCATGTATAATTAGTTAACTTTACAAAAGACGGAACACAAAAAATACAAACGTACAAAAAATAAAGAAACAACATGTTGCATAAGACCCATTACTTTACAGCTTACACCAAGTATCCTTCAATGTATACCTAAAAATATTTGAAATATAAAAATTATCGAAATATATGAGTCAAAATAAAACAAATGTAAATCTGAAACATAAGAACCCTTACTTTACCCTCAATTATCTAAAAAACAAATGAGCGCACACATTTGTATGTAGTGGGAGGAATGATTTAGATTGATATAAGTAAGAATTTAGAGAGATTGTAACAAATTATCAATTTATTTAAGAAAAGATATGAATGAATGTAGACTTACAATCAAATAAAGTATTCTTAGTACCATTTCAACAAACGGTTCATTTGCTTAATGATTTAACTCATAAATTTGTATTGGTGGTAGTATAATGGTGTGTGAGTTTGATTTGTGAGTGTTTGATTGGTTACAATTATGTGTGTGTGTTTTTACATGTATTGTGTGTTGTGAGTATGCATGAGAAGTAGAGAAATATAGAGAGTATTAGTCAGAGAGACTTTCACACCTAGACAATTATTTGGTCAGTGATGGATTAGTCATCGTCAAAGGTGGATAGATCGGTACTGGATTGCATATCATTTAACTCTCTTAAATGTCTTCTTCATCCCTTCAAACCTTCTCTTCATCACTATCATTAATGTCCTCGTATCAATATGAACGCCCTTTGCCCAATAAAAAGAATGAACAACCACATAAATTATTCACATAAATAATATATATAACACTATTTATATTATAGGAATAGTAAAGTTATTTTAATGCAATGACTTAAAAAGTAGATTTACATGATTACGTCGGCCCCATCTACAAAGGTCCATTGTATATACTTTATCGTTCTCTTTGACAAATTCACTCCAATACTACAAAGACTGAACCTCATTCTAAAATTAAAATTTGAAATGTTACAGATACCACCGAAGAACAATGTCAACATCTATCACTAAAAGGTCCTCTTCTATCCAGGTTACAAAGTTTGTCTTCATCTATTTTAGCAAGGTCTTGATATAGCAAATCTTTTTATTAAAAGAATCACTTTTATTCTGAATCAATTTAAATCACTTTTATCCTGAATCACTTTAAATCATTTTGAATAACTTTAAATCATTTATTGTCTGTTCAAAGTAAAGTTTAATTCATAAAAGTAAAGTTTGAAATTTAAAATCACCTTATGGTGACCAAACACACTAAACATTACTGTAACAAATACTATAAACACTATATCTAAACATACCCTAAAACGCTTCCTTAACTGAAATGTAGATTATGGATACAAAATCTAACTACGCCAATTGGAAATAAGCCAATCATTTCTCCTTCAAGATCTAATTTTGTTTAGTGAAATGTTTTTTGCTTTGATGCCTCTTTTTCTTTTACCGAAATTCTCGAGTAGGATTGAAAGGTGTGCATATAGATCAACACAACTCAAATTTCTTTAAACTAAATTAATATAAATATTAAAACTTCATTTTAAGTTTTTGGATGAACCACGTAAATCTTGTGTCTTGTACGATTGTTTTCTTTTAATTTCTTATTTGCTATTGTTTTTCGTTGTGTCGTTATACTCTAACACGTTTCTTTATTAGTTTTTTTTAAAAAAAATGCGAAATTTGACCATAACCAAAAATATTTAAGCCAATAATAATAGCAGAGTATAATTTAGAATTAACAATTCATGACAAATTCGTCATTTAAGCTAAATCCCATGTAATCATTCCACTACAAAATGAAATATCATCCAATTACTTAACATAAAATATGTTAAGCTGTGTTGCAATCAAATAGACCGTAGATTCAACTCTCAAGAGTTTTTTGTGTGTCATAAAGGTCAGCAAAATAGCAAAGTTATTTCAGATTTTTCAGAATGCTAGAACTACCAAACTATGAAAAACATTCATTTTACTACTTTAGACTTTATGATGCTCAGTTCAATCATTCTAAGAAAAAAAGGTCTCAAGAAAGGCAAAAAAAAAGGCATGTAAAATAAATAATAAATGGTTCATGAAAACAAAGTACAAAGCACAAATTTCTCAGATTCAACTTAATTAGAGGAAACTATTCAAAAGATTTTGTCTAGTATTGGTGGCGTTGCCTCTGTCTCTTTCATTATTAAATTTTGCAAACGTAATCTTGTTTCACCCCTAAATCGTGTGTTTGCCTAATTTTATTTTTTTTTGGTTATATTGCTTCAATTTGATCCGATTTTATTGTCTACTTTTCTCTACAGGAGTCCAAATCAGTTTTGATGATTTGTATACTGATGAAAAGAATAAATTTCAAAGAGTAGTGGATTCTAGAGAGCTAAGCAGTTTGATTGAGCCATGGGAACCTTACCTTGGTTGTTGAAGCCTTCCGCTAAAACAATATATATCTCTGAGCCATGAAGGAATACAAACCCACAGTTTTAATTGGATCATTGCATTTGACACATATGATCCAGGTTACCCTTTAGCTCCTCAGTAACCAAACTACACAAAAAAATATAACTATATAATCCAAACAGACAACTTATGGTAAGAATCAAGTGTCATCATTTTCTAGAACACGTGCTTATCGTAAAGTAGTCAGTTTATAGATATGGTTTCTGATCCTTCGCCTGCAAATTTAGATTATTTTATTAATTTTTCCCCACAAATTTTGCTTAGCTTTCCTGTATTGTTAAGTTCTTGAACAAAAATGAGATGTACAATTGACTTCAATCGGCTAAACAAAAATGAAGTACGCTTTTAGTATGTTTACTACTCTTGAAACAGAATCTAGCATTTGTTTTGGTTGTCTTCATTTTTTCATGTATTGGTAAATCATGGTTAGTTGGGTTTTAGCATGATAGTGGTTGTTGTAGACTGATGTTCAAAGGATTTACACCTACTGCTTAGCTAATATGAACCAAAATGATTAGCTAACATGAGCTTATGCTTTTAGAGGAATTTCTAACCAAAATTGGAAAACTATCATGGTTAAAGTTCTGCTCTAGACTCGTACCAGGCTGTTTTTCCCCTCCCGTTTTTATTCTGTTCAAGTAGCATATTGAAATTCCTGATTATGATCTAATTAATCAAAATTTGACATAGTTCCCATTGTTTTATTAGTATGAGAAAAAAAAGTGATTCATTCTCTAAGATGCTACCCAACCCCAATATACAGATGACCTTGAGTGGGCACTAACTATTTCGGGAATCATCAACATTGAACAAATATGAGACAAGGATAAAACAACAGACATAAGGAAAGGCCATGATTACAGAGATTTTAGAAACCAAATATAAATTCAAAAAAACATAATTCTTGAAATAAAATAATACATACCCGAATGAATCTATAGAGAATCAAAGGAATCCAAAAATTGCATCCGAACTTCCGTCTTCTTCGTCAGATTAAATCCCAACCACTATACATACCCTAAAACGCTTCCTGAATTTTCCTACCAATTTGTGCTATAGCTTTTCCTCCAAATGTTTTTTCAATTTTTCTTTCCATTGCTTTATTCAGCAGGTGTATAGAGCCTATAAGCCAGTCAAACATTCAAGTTTTAATGAATAAAAAGAGTTACATATCATGTGGACTTTCTTTAAATGGCAACAAGTTAAATTATCATCAAATTCCTTCAAATTCAGTTAATTAAAGAAAACAAAAAAACTGAAAACAAATTCCTTCAAATCAATATTTCTACTTTCATCCAGAAAACCTTTGATAAATTATCAGTCCCTGTGTATCATGCCCACCTATATGTGAATTGGGACTTGAAGGCAACACCTTTTTACTATATGATAGTCGAAACACATAATTTGCAGTCAAGCTGAAATCTAAATTACTTTTAAAATTGTTAATTTTCTTTACATGTACATAATTTTGGAAATAGTGCACTTTTTGAAGGTTATCTTTCATATTGATTTCCTTTTTGCACGCAATCCTTTGGAAAATGGTGCACTTTTTCTCTTTTCCTTCAACCTGATTACTCCCTCCGTTCCTTAATATAGGTCGTTTTAGAGAAATGTTTTTGTTCCTTAATATAAGTCGTTTTAGAATTTCAAGTAAGCATTAATTGCTTAGTTTTCAATATTACCCCTGATATTAAATGTAACTTTGGTTCTCCCAATATTTTCTGCCCAATAAATAACAATCTCTTATTTCAATACAAGGGTAATATAGACAATTGATATTATAGTTAATGCTATACAATCATTACCTTAATGGTTGTGCATAACCTTAAAACGACTTATATTAAGGAACGGAGGGAGTATCAAATAATACACACGCGCACATATGCATGCGCACATACGCACATATGTCCCAAGACCAAATAGTCAACTCAACAACTGTTTTACAATTAATCAAACAAATTAAATTAAATAGTCAACCCTAGAAATTGTTGTACAGTTATAATCACAACTAAATTTGATTCGATAACATCCTTTACAGATATATGCACACCGTAAAATTTCATTTCCTTTTTCTATTGGCTTTGCAGTAACCAAACAAACTCTCACATAGATAAAGCGTGTTATTCTATCATTTCCTAAAGTATTACTCTTTTAATTTGGCAATCAAACTCCGTTACAGTATGTATCACACTCAAATTTAAAAGCATAATGTCTAGCCTTTCTTAAATAAAAGCATTCTTAATCATTCGCATCCCAATTAAGTAGACACCTTAAAGTCAATAAAGTGTACAGTTTGAGAAATTGTACACCTTACAATCTAACTACCTTCAATTCACGAACCCCCACAAATCATTCAAGAACCCCCACAAAACATTCGAGAATTAAGTACTTTCAATACAATCCAACACTTCAACTTCTTAAATAAACAACATTTACCTTAAATATTACCAAATCATAATCCAAACACCAACCCAAAAACCCCAGTCACTAATTCCCAAAAAAATTCAAGTATCAAATACATCATCCGTGTAATCCAAGCTTCACCTTCTTAAATAAACCACATACATTTACCTTCTTAAATAATCTGAAAACCCCCAGTGAAGCAATAAGTAATTACCAATTCCCAAATCCAACTTCAAAAAACCCACCAATAGAAACACCAAATATAACAAATGAATGATGCAACAAATGAATTGCTTTTCATAAATATAAACATACATAACAGATTGATTATATTGAAAGATAAATCCAAATCAAAGAGAAGAATGATGGTGTATACTTGAACTGAAACAGAGTCTGATTATCAAATATATTAGATTGAAGTGTCGTCGAGTATTAGTGTACTAATTGTCAACAACACTGTGAATTCAATTTGATGGTGATTAGCCAATCCTTTCCCTTTCAATTCTCGCCCAAATATTTTAAATCACTTTTTTTCAAACTAAATGATTAGCATATAAAATCAGATTTCAGATACAAAATAAGAAGAAATGTTTGGTTGAGATGAAAAAGCCTATGGAGGTAAAAGAGAAATTGGGGTTTGAGGAGTTTTACCATTTCGGGCGAGGGAGAGTTCATGAATCGTTGCAGCTAGTAGAAGCCATTGATGAAGTTGTTGAGCTTCTTCTTCTCCTCCTTCGAAAGGGTATACAAAGCAGAGGGTGGCGTTGCCTCAATCCGAAAGAAAGAGACAAAGAGGGGAAGGAATAATTTTTGGAAGGGTATACAGAGCAAAGGGTGTAATTGGAAGGGAAGGAGGCAGGACTTGGGTAGAGTACAAAGGAAGGAGGCGAGAATTAGGTAGAGTCTAGGTGGGGTTATGATTTCGGCAGTTTTTTTTTTGTTTTTGTGTGAAATGAAATTTAAGCTTTTAGATTAAGTCAGATGAATTGAGATTAAATCTGAGCCGCTATTGTGGTTTCTCAAATTTTAAAGTGGGAATAAATTCAAATTAGTTATGTTTTATTATATAGGTATAGATACCAAACACCAAATACCGAAACACTGAGACCAAATACCAATTCCTTGACCAAACATAAATTCCAGTTAAGCTTTAACCCTTAAAAATTTATTTATTTCTTATTTTATTATTTTTTGGTGATCATAACAATTATCTTGGAATCAAAACAATTTACGTATAATTATATATAAGTGGTATGAATGTTCACCTAGATTCCGGTATCTCTTATCATCTATCCCTGTAATTGACAACGCCTTTGAAGAAATCTACAAGCAAACCCCTCCAGTTCTCTTGTCCAACCAGATTTCCTGAAAAAATCGAACACCAATACATCAACAAAAAATTAATATTAAAAATAATGTTTAATACCCTCTACTGAATGAGGAAGAATTTGAGAAATTATCCCGTGACTTCAATGGAAACCCGAGTATCAATTCGGCTGTCGGAAATTACACGTCGGAGGTGTCGAGGACAGTGACGCCGGACAGTGTCGGAGCTGTCGAGGACAGTGAGTCAGTGACGCCGGACCGTGACTTCCAGGCCTTTTGATTCTAGGTACTTTCTTGCTCTGTTTCGTAAATCAGGGACTGGGTATCATATTTAGGGTTGGATATAAGAGATTTGGGGCTGGAATTAGGGTTGGGTACGAGAGATAAGAGATTTAGGAGAGTTTTGAGTGATGGAGTTGTTTGGGGGAATAAGGGAGAATCAGAGAGCTCTGTGTGTTAGTCTGGTAGACTAGAGAGAGAAAATTTTGAAATTTGAATAAAAGGGAATGAGAGAGCACTGCTGACGTAAACTTGGATCTTTTTTCTCTCTCTGCTCTCTGTTTTATATTATAGATAGTTGGTGGGTTTAACAGAGGATGGGTAAAAGAAATCAAAACAATCGTGAAGATACAAGAATTTGTTCAGAATGGAACGAGATTCAAATCGGGTGCGATTCACCAAGGGATGGGAAGGGGAAACGATTGTGGAAGAAGGTGAAGTACCAGCTTGTTGAATACCACTGTTTGCCTGGGTATTTGAAGGACAATGAGTTCATTCTAGGTCACTATCGCTCCGAATGACCAATTAAGCAGATTTTCATGAGCGTTTTCTCCATTCACAACGAGACCCTCAATGTGTGGACGTAAGACTATTATCCTATTAATCACCCCTTTTTTTCATTTTTCATTAACTTTTGCAGCTTGTGTAGCAGATTTCTTAATTATTTCTATTCCTTGCACTTAGACCAAACATTGCTTTGTTTCTTGTATGTTAGTTATCTGGTCTCATCAATTTTTTTTGTGTAGATTATATATATAAGTGGGTGTTTATTTGAACAAATGCAGAACACTATTTGTTAAATTTGCCATCATCTACAAAACATTTCAAATGAATTAACGGAAACCTGAAAATACCATGGTTTGAGGAGGAGCATACCCTCTAATCCAATAAACGAACATAGAAACTTCAGTAACATCCTCTAACTCAAAGATTTAAGGGGAACAAAGCTACTCAAAGATTAAGGAATATAGAACTTAGCAGCTCCAAGAACACACTTTCACTTTTCAATCATAATTTCTTTTATTGTTGCAGGCATTTGATCGGCTTCTTCCTTTTCCTTTCATTGACAATTTACACTGCAATGAAGATTCCTAAGGTTGTGGATATTAATACCCTGCAACATCTACCTGATGTGCTGAGAAAAGCTGACCTGTACAAACTGTGTACGGATCTTTTGGCATGTATTCCTTCATTACCCAGCAGGCCCGATTTACACAAACTGCGGGAGGAATTAAAGACTTCATTACCTTCAACGAATTTACTTTCATCACTATCGAATTGGCATATTGTACAACTCCTAACTAACTGTTTGCCTGAAAGGTTCTCCCACAGTAACCATACTGATGTTTACGTTCTGGTAATTTTCTTCTTCCCTACTGATTTGTGACTCATGGTTTTGTGTGTTTACTTAATCAATTGGCAAAACCATATCTTTCTATTTCACCTTCTATTATTGTTATTCCAAATCAAATTCCATTATTAGTAGTTAAGTTTTTATTGTTTGATTGAAAGTTTTTATGGTTTGATTGAAACCTTCTCGTACAATTGATATGTGTGTTCAGTTTTAACCAAAAGATGGGGATTATTTTATTTTATTTTTAGTTTAATCACCATTCTACCAGCATTTCTCTCTCAATTTGTTGTCCTTTTTCTTCTCTTTAGAAGATGCAAATGTGGTCTGAGCAGTTAATGAATGCAATGTGCCTATGCTTTTGATTAACTACAACTAGTTTTAATTTATTGTGTGTCATTATATTTTAGTAAGCATCACATATTTAAAAGAAAATACTGGAACATTCCCCTGTTCGACAATAACAGACTAGAGAATAAGAAAAACAGATATATGTAGTTATGAGGTACTAATAATTGGAGGAAGAAACAGGTACTACTAGATTGAAAGGGCATCGATATGTGTAGAGCTATGAGATATTGCGAAAAAATGACTGGGAGTCTAGTAGTGGATTTGGTATTTGAGGTGGCTGCAAGTAATTGGGATAGTATTTCTTGAAAGTGGTAGACTGGAGTAATAATGGGGAAAAGACATTAATCTATAGTGTAGGAAGTTCAATATATTACATGATTCCAGATCCTATTTTGAATGCTTGAAATAGCTGAGAACATGCATTAGTCATACATGCAATATAGCACATTAGTTAGTTCAGTATGCTCTGTCAACTAATTAATTAAATATTTCTCAAGCATTTTTTTCTTGCTTAATGGAAGGTACACACATTTTATTGATCAAATCCCTGGATATCTTCAGCACATCTTATTCAGATATTTACCAGTTACCACCATTTACCATTTTTAGAATTAAGATGAAACATTTCAAATGTCTTGTCTTCAGCATTGGTGCAATTTAGTTGAAATATTTACCGTCATGTCACCCGTAAGTTCTTAAATTTAACTCATGCTTGTAAGAGCTGATAGTTCGGTTTACACTCGTATGCCCTTTATAATATAATCCATGAACGTTGTTATCATTTGCTCATAAATCACTTTAATCTCAACTTGTTAATATCCTTTGTCCATTTGTTAAAACTTGATTGGGTTCAAACTACATATGTTCTGTGACTTGCTGACGTATGTTTCATGGGTTTACTTGATTAATTTGTTTTGTTGTTAATCCTAGATTTTTTTATTACATACTTATGTATTAATTGAGATGACTGTACCATTCCATTATATTGCAATTTTTTTTTCTTACTTGATTCAGTTTACATGAACTCACAATTATGAATCTTAGTTATACATGTAATTGCCTCACTCCTTTTGTAGTCCGACTCCTTGAGACCTTTATACCTTTTGTGCCTTTTGGCATTATCAACTTTGAGTTCACTTTACTGAGTTTCCTATCAACACTTTTCCTAGAGGTTTATATGCTGAAATTTCCATTCATAAGAAATCAATCAAATTGTTAATTTATTTCAAATAGGTCTTCAATCTTTATGTCTCCTGTTTGTCATGAGATTTCTCTACTCTTCATCTTATCACAGGGTCAGTTTCTTTCCTACTTTTAAATGCAATTGAGTTCTGCGGAGAATCTGTAGCTTCAACTGGAATGATATTAGAGGGGCTATATAATTAAAGAAAGTCGATCGTACTATGTCTCGTAATAGTTAGAAACTAATGAGCTGTTCTGCAAGGCCCAAGCCATTTAAAATAACTTTTCTCCTCATCAAAAGTTAGACTTGCTCTTAATTTTTTTATTCTACCTTTTTTTGTGAAAGCTATATGTGGCTAATATAGTTTCTTCACCTGGTTATTTGCAGCGTACTGTGAAGGAGGATATGGTGAACATGATAGCACCCTCGACGAGGCCGATCACACGGTGGCCATTCTTTACCTTCCTGGGTGGGGCCATGTTTTGCTTGTTAGCAAGCAGCACATGCCACTTGCTCTCATGTCACTCCAAGCGTTTATCATACATCATGCTTAGGGTAGACTATGCTGGGATTGCTGCCTTGATCTCGACCTCTTTTTATCCTCTTGTTTATTATTCCTTCGTGTGCTATCCATTCTTCTGCAATCTCTATATCGGAATCATAACTGTCTTAGGCATCACAACAATCTTAGGTTCCCTCCTTCCAGTATTTGATAGACCTGAATTTCGTAGCGTCCGTGCTTCCCTATTTTTTGGGATGGGCTTTTCAGGGGTGGCACCCATTCTGCACAAGCTTATCTTATTTTCGCACCAGCCCGAGGCACTCCATACAACAGGGTATGAGGTTCTGATGGGGGTCTTCTATGGTATAGGAGTGCTGGTTTACGCCCTGAGGGTTCCAGAGCGATGGATGCCTGGGAAATTTGACATAGCCGGGCATAGCCACCAGCTATTTCATGTACTGGTAGTGGCTGGGGCTTATACCCATTACCGTTCAGGGCAAGTTTACCTCAGGTGGCGGGACATGGAAGGGTGTTAAAAGAATCATCAAGAAGTAACATAAATATATGTGAAACCAATTCCCTCAATGGCACAGAGTTGGGTGGCAGGGAGTAATAATACAAGTGCTTGTAATAAATGGATGGTGTATAAAATTATATAAAATGCATTACATATACAATTGTGTACATACTTTTTTATTTGAGATATTTTCTTGCAATGGAGCTTTATTTATTTATAAGGTGAGGATTGTTTAGTGAAACTGCAGGATCATATAAGTTAGTGAAGTAAAGGGAGCTGACAGGTGAGGAAGCACACAGGACTTATGAAAAGCAAAAATGAAAAGGAAAGAGCTCTGGTTGAGAGTTGAACTCAAGACCTCCCACTTACTAAACGAATGCTAGTACCAACTGAGCTACGAGAGCTTGTTCCGATTTCCCGGGTTGTGAAATTGAGTTTTGTTAAAAACAAAAACAAAAGAATAGGGGGAGGGGGGTAGTAATATGCTTTAAATTTGTTTTTAGTTAAGGGGCCATCAGGCTCATCAGACTGTCACATGATGCCCTGGCCCATTCTTATTACTGTGAACCGTCACTATTGGATTTGTAAGGTCAGAAGGATCGCCCACTTTTAAAAGTACCTCTACGTAACTACACAGTCTCAGCTGCTGCTGGTTTAGCGGGAGCCCATGCTCGTGAATGCATTTATTACTTGGGCTCTACAACCCAACCCTGTCTGTAAAAAAGAATCCTGAGCCCGGAGGGAGTAGTACTGGTTAATGAATTGTTCAATTTGTGTTTAGGGTATATACTACATTTTTAATGTTTAATTTTTGGTACCTCTTAATATAGTAGGACAACATTTTTCTAATATTAAAATTTTTATTTAAAAAAAATAAAAAATTTAAAGAGATTAGGCTAAAATGTGGCCGGTATAATTTGAACGATTAGGCTAGTATCTTATTTTTATTATTAGACTCTCTGGAAACAGTTGAAAGATAGGGAGGGGTACATTATTAAAATACTAACGTTTTTAGGGGTACATTATTAAAATATTATTCCCTCCGTTCTTTAATATAGGTTGTTTTAGAATTTTGCACAAGTATTAAGAAAATGATTGTATAGAATTAATTATAATATCAATTGTTTTATTGTCCTTGTATTAGAATAAAAATTATTATTTATTAGATAAAAAATAGTAAGAGAACCAAAATTATATTTAATATTTAAAGTAATATTCGTAACTAAGCAATTAATACTTACTTAAAATTTAAAAATAATTTATATTAAAGAATAAAAATATTTTTTTAAAACGATTTATATTAATAAAGGGAGATGGTAACGTTTTTTATTTTGTAACAACAACAATAAGAACAACACAGATATGCGATCCCCCCACTGACACACGTTACGAATCCAAATCACAAATTATTAATTACTACTGTACTAGTAGTTTAAGTAGTACAGTAATTTAGTAGTATTCGTAGCTAGCTAGCTACTCTCTTTCATGCATATGGCTTAATGGCAGTGCCACCCACAGACGGCGGATATGTTGGTTGGTTGGTGCCTTTTTCAGTGTCCCGGTCAATTCGGCTTGACGAACAGTCAATTAACACAATTTTCAATTCAAATAAGGTTATGATGGTTCAAAGCACCGGTACAGCCCACGTATCCTATAAAAGTGCGTATTAGCCGACGGCTCAGTGAGTATGTACATGTGTTAAGGTTATGTACTCTAATTCTTTTTTAACATTGTTGTTTTTTCTAGGCGCGGCGCTGCCCTGCCCTGCTCCACTGTCTTATTAAACGCATTTAACACACTACCACTACTTTCTACTTACAACTTTCAACCATTCACACCGACGCTCTGTCGCTCTACAATATTTTCCACTCTATTTTTAGCTACTTTGGATCACCAACTTACTAAGTAAATGAAATTTACATTAATTAAATAATTGAAAAACTATAACAAATAATATATTATTTTTTCCATTTCATAATATATTATGATATTTATATAATTTTATTTTTTTTAATTATTTGACATTTTGTATAATTTAAGAGAATTAATTATATTTTTTTTAAATTATCCCTCTTAAAAAAATGTATATGTAAGGGGGTATAAAATAAATATATATAAAAAATATTATAAATAATTAATATTATATAATTATTTTTTTAATTCTTATACTCCAAAACGGGACGTAATGAATACTAAGTACTCCTATCAATGTAACAATAAGATAATGTAAGGAAAGAAGGAAATACTATATCGCATTATCGCCTGGATGATGCTAGTCCAGCCAAACACCCCCTAATTCATATCATAACATTTCGTCACTCCACCCATAAATTAAGCTGAGAGGTGCTCTCTTGGAAGCATATCCCTCGCCTGCTCTCTCTCTCTCTCTCTCTCTCTCTCTCTCTCTCATACACGCAGTTTTCAGTCTCGACCAAAATCATAAAAGCATTTTTAGGTTTAGCGGTGCAGAGGAAGAAAGCAACAAAACTCTTTTACAATTTCAAATATCCAGTTGTCGAATAATCGGCACCTCACCTAAGCAACCATCCTAATCTCTTACACATGCACATACTCTTCCCAATATAAACTAATATAAATATAATGGTCTCATCATCATCTGATCATCACCCTCAACCTCAGTTTCAATCCTCCTCTTTCATGGCTACCAAGCACACCGTCCGCCCCAAATACTTCTTCGATGGATTCCTCTACCTCGGCGGAGTTCTAGTCGCTCTTTTAGTCGTTTGGGCTCTCTGGTCCTTCGCCAGCCCAAGCCCTGACCCAAACCCCAACTTCCCCACCACTTTCATTTCTCAACCAATACCCACCACCACTGATGTATCCGTTGAAAGCTGTGCTGCCGCCGGTATTGGGCAAGGTTTTGACATGATGTACGACCCACCCGATTCGACATTCTACGATGATCCGAGCCTGACGTACTCCGTTGGGACGGCGCTGAAAAAATGGGACGAAAAGAGGAAAACTTGGCTGAAGCATCATCCTTCATTTGCCGCCGGAGCATCCGAAAGGATACTACTTATTTCCGGCTCACAGTCGACGCCGTGTAAAAATCCACTCGGTGATCATTTGCTGTTGAGATTTTTGAAGAATAAAGTGGACTACTGTCGAATCCACGGCTACGACATTTTTTACAACAACGTTTTGCTGCAGCCCAAAATGTTCACGTTTTGGGCCAAGATACCGGCGGTTCGGGCTGCCATGGTGGCTCACCCTGAAGCGGAGTGGATCTGGTGGGTCGACTTCCGACGCGGCCTTCACCGACATGGATTTTAAGCTACCGTTGGCCAGGTACAAAGACCACAACCTAGTAATCCACGGGTGGCCCCACTTGATCTACGAGGCCAAGAGCTGGACGAGCATAAACGCCGGCGTTTTCCTCATCAGGAACTGCCAGTGGTCCCTGGACTTCATGGAAGTGTGGGCCAGCATGGGCCCCCAGAACCCGAACTATGATAGATGGGGCACCACCCTAAAATCCACATTCAAGGACAAGATCTTCCCGGAGTCGGATGATCAGTCGGGTCTGGTTTATTTGCTGTTGAATGAGAAGGAGAAATGGGGGAATAAAATTTATGTTGAGGGGGAATATTATTTTGAAGGGTACTGGTTGGAAATTGTGGAGAATCTTGATAATACGACGGAGAGGTATAATGGGATAGAGAAGGGGGTGCGCAGGTTAAGGAGGAGGCATGCGGAGAAGGTGAGCGAGAGCTATGGTGCGCAGTGGGAACAGTATCTGAAAGAGGCCGGAAATGGGAAGGGGAGCTGGAGACGGCCGTTTATCACGCACTTCACGGGGTGTCAGCCTTGTAGTGGGGACCATAATCAGATGTACTCCGGTCAAACTTGCTGGGATGCTATGCAAAAAGCTCTTAATTTTGCCGACAATCAGGTGCTTCGCAATTTTGGTTTCGTGCACACCAACTTACTGGATTCTTCGTCAGTGTCTCCTATGCCGTTTGATTTTCCGGCCTGAGAGATTATACGACAATGAGAGGTACATTTTTATTAGTATTACTTAGTAACTTTTGTGTTTTTGTGTGCGCTTGTGGCAATTTTAGTGATTTCTTGTTAATTGAACTTGACAATTCACATTATCCAATATTTGTAGGGATGAAGTAACACTTTAGAGAATTAATTTGTTCTAAATAAGATACAGTATCTCATATTAATAGGAATTACTCCCTCCGTCCCAAATTATCTGCTGTTTTAGCAAAAAAAATTTGTCCCACAATATCTGCTTTTTTAAGATTTCAATGCATTTTTTCATTTGTTTTCCAAATTTGCCCCTTTATCTTAATTGTTGATAATCATTACTCTCATTAATGTGTCTCTTCTTTTTTAAACATCCACATTCATGCCCCTCTCTCTCTTCAATTAATAATTGTTTTTCTCCATCTCTCTCTTCAATTAATGTGCTGCTTTCTCTCTCTCTCTTCAATGTTTCTCTCTCTCTCCAATTAATTAGCTGCTTTTTCTTTCTCTTCAATTAATAAAAAAGTCAGCACAAAAGGTATTTTAGTATTTTTATCATACATATTGGTATCTGTGTGAAACTCTAAAACAGCAGATAATTTGGGACGGAGTGAGTAGTATGTATGAATGCTATAACAATATTATAACCACAATCCCACATTGAGTGTCCATTTAGACAAAGACGATAATTTGGTAAAATGACTTTGGATCATTTCAGTCAAGGCCAGACCTAATAAGAAGTACCTTTTACTAACCTAACAAAAAGTTTCTTTTTACTAAACTGTAATAACAAGTGACCACATAATTAAGAGCATTCACAACAGTTTCCTTATCTCAATCCCTACACTACAGATAGGGATTCAATTTCTTCACTATCTTCCCAACATGTTCCTAATATTGATTATTTAAATATTAAAATTTAAAAGTTCAAATTTGAAAGTTTTAACCGTCAAATCATGTTTTGAACGTTGTAACTATTTTTTATTTAAAAGTAATTGTTGTTTGAATTTAAAAATTATAATTATTTTAATTTAAAAATAGATATTGCTAGAAATCAAAATGTGCAACGATCATTATGCGTTTATGAGAATTAAAACAACATTATTTTAATTATAAAATAATAAAATTTATAATTAGTAGTAATATTTTTTACAAAAATGATCAAAATCAAAATTTGACTGTTTTTTAAGTTTTTTTTATAGTTCTCTTTCTTCTCTAAATCCTCTGTTTAAAAAATAAAAATGAGTGAATTTGATAAACATACCCAAATCAGCAATTAAGTGAGATAAGATCCTTTAACCAACATAAAATCGCAAGTGAAATGTCATTTTATATAAATAGGGAACACTCTTTTGATTCCCTCACCCTGAGGAGTCAAATCATATATATGGATTAAAATAGAGAATTATATAAGGATAAAGAAACTGTTGGATACTGATTTATTGATATATTCTTCAAATGTAGGGATAAAGAGTTTATTGAGGAAACTGCTGTGAATGCTTTTAACGGTATTCCTCATCCGGAATATGGGTATTGATAGGATTTAGTATTACTGGGATTTTGTTTGTTACATTGTGGAGTAATGATTCACATTGTATATTGCTTTTGATTCTTTGCTGTATATGTTTATTTGCTTTTACTTTTTTCCTGCTTTTGTTCACTTTATTTGAGTATGTATAGCATCTTTGTATCTTTTACTTTTTATTGGTTAGCATGATTAGCGGATGATTTCAAGTGTATGTGTGATGGGTGAATCATGTAGTTGAGTTACTGCGTTTTGTTTACAATATTATTGTTGTTATAAATTTATATTAAGCATAGTAGCCGATATAGATAAATTACATTACTGGCTCTTAAATCAATTATATTGTTCTGTAAATAAAAAATTCCTATATTTTTGAAGATCAAATTGTAACTAGTAAAAATGAATAATGCTTTTTTCATTCATTGCAAATGATCCTTCAGAATCTATGTACTCGAGAAGTATGGGCAACATTATTGGTTGCCTTTAGACAAAACTGAGACAAGTTTAAAAGAACAAGAACATGATATGTTTGTTCTTGACTATATGGAATCATTATTACATTAGTGAATGGCCACCAATTTATTGCCTTGGATCAAGGACTGGCCATGAATTTTTTGCTGCCTTTCTCTTTATCTTTTGTGTGGGTGAAACCCATGCTCATTGACGGCCTCATTGGTAGTGCTAAATAGCTACCTAACTACTCATACAATATGTCTGGATTGCCATTTCTACTAGTAACATGCTGCATTAAATCTGCATCGCATAGTATGGGGAAAATCCCCTTAATGGTTTAGAGTATTTTAAGCTCTGACCAAGAAAGATTATGTTAGTTTTAGACTATAATGATACGTTACTGCATTGGATCCTTCAGTAATCTTGATGTTGTATTAGTTCCTCGACATTAACTACAGGGTTTGATCGTTGCATTCACTGTTTTTAGTAGCTACTGACTTATCTTTACTGCTTTTATTGCCTTGCTTGCCTACTTCTATGATCATACAAGGACCACTTCCATGTGTACTACTGACATTAGTGTACATTTCAAACTTGAATATAAACTTTTGCATGGAAATTTAGGATCACAGAGTCAGTATAGTAGCTGAAGCTCATGTTATTTCTGTTTCAAATTGCGCAACAGTGTCCTTCCGTGATTCAATCAACTCGTGATCCAAGTATGTAACTGCATTTTCAAGACTTGTCAGATGGGCCGCAACTGCCTCTTTGCATCCGAGTTTTGCTGGATTTCAACTCAGATTGCTAGAACTCAAAAGTTCCACACAACATATATATACGGAGCAAAGAGAAGGGAAGGGTTTCTTGCATTTGTAGCTTATTACTTGCTACTTTGTTCAAGCTCTGTTGCTACTTTTCTGTGTATACTAGAACAGAATTATGTTTAGCATATATAAAAGTAAATATGTTTGCTACGTACAATGCTCTTCATAATAATCTATATACATATGTTGGTGGCAATGCTCTTCATAATAAAAAATATATTTAATTATTTTAAATTTAATCTCTAAATTTTTTTATTAAAAAAAGTGTGTTTTTAATTATTTTTATTAAAAAAATGGTGTTTTTTTATTATTAAAAAAGTGCATTTTTTTATTTTTATTAAAAAAAATTGCGTAATAATTTTTTTTGAATAAAAAAAAAACAATTATTTTTATTAAAAAATTACGTTTTAAATTTTTTTTAAAAAAACTACGCTTTTTTTAATTTTTATAAAAAAAATTAATTTTTATACCTTAATTTTATTAAAAAAAATTACGTTTATTTATTCATTGTCACTAAATACCTTAGTTTTTTTATTTTTATTAAAAAAATGCAGTTTTTTATACCTTAGTTTTATTAAAAAAAATGCAGTTTTTTATAAAAATAAAAAAAATAAAGTTTTTTTTAATTAAAAAAAAATTAAAACGCAGTTTGTTTTAATAAAAATAAATATTTTTAATAAAAATAAAAAAATGTACTTTTTTTAATAAAAAAAATGCAGTTTATTTTAATAAAAAAATAAAAAATAAAAGCACACTTTTTTTAATAAAATTTTAAAAAACGCAATTTTTTTAATAAATTTTTTTTATTCAAAAAAAATATTAAAACGCAATTTTTTTTAATAAAAATAATTAAAAATGCATTTTTTTAATAAAAAAAATTAACATATTAATTTTAAAATAATTAAATATATTTTTAATTTATTTTCTTGTTTTTTTGGCTAATTTTTTAAATTTACATTATACTTTAAAATATTTTTTTCTATTTTTTTATAAAAAAGTTCTTCCAAATCCACATCATCACTGTCACGTCGCATACTAATTGTTACATAGGTTTTTTTTTGGACAACTCAGTTGTTTAGGTGTACTGACTTAACAATTTTTTTAACTTTTTATTAGTAAAATCTAGTACAGTGAGTTGACTGTAAGAAAAAAAAATTCAATGACTTATTTGTAAGTCGACTTATAGTATAGTGAACTAAAAAATATTTAAGTCTAAATTATTCAATTGGTAGAAGATAATAGTAATAGGAGTAAATCAATGTTTAACAAATGCCCTTCAAGGAGGGAATAATTTTGTTACTAATTTAAGGCGGGAAAAACATTTATTATATAGTAGTAGTATTATTTAATTATGTATTATGAAATATATGTTAAATGAATCCCCTAAATTCACGCGGTACACTGTAAAAAGAAACAAAGAGAACTGGTGTCAAAATGAAGGTGGTGATGATGAGAAATTTTGAATGGGCCAGGGCGTTGGGCTATTATTTTCAGTGCACCAAATAGTTGAGCCCAGTCTAATAGCTCCAAATCTATGTAAAAGACTGAATTCAACCTAGACCATTCCCGTACCTTTTTTTTTCATTGTGGATACCATCAACTGGAATTGAGGAAATTTAGCACTGAGTTCGTCCGAGTTGGCTCTTTTAGTACTGAGTGAGTTCGTTGGTTGACTGAATTGTAATTTTATTTCATTGTACTCCTTCCGTTCCATGATAAAAATCCTTATTACTATTTTGAGTAGTCCCATATTAAATGTTCATTTTTCTTTCATAACCAAATTTTTACACATTTTTTCCTATTATGCTGGTAGTATTAAATATCTCATATTTTTTTTATTTTAATTCTCTCTCCATGTTTAATAAGTATGGAGAGAGAATATTTTGAATTGAATTGATAGAAAGTCGCTTTCTCATTTACATTGAAAATAATTAATGACATATTTATTATGAAAAATTTTGTCATTTTATTTCTTTTCTTAATATGCCTAAAAAGTTCACAAGCACTTTTATCCTATTTCATATACGACTAATTCAAAGTAATGGATGACTTAACCTATTTCATCTGAGGGTGTAAGCAATTTTTTATGCAATTTTTAACCTATTTACCGGCCCTTATGTAATTTTTTTTTATAAGCCGGTACAAGCTGTTACGGCTGGTCAAAAATGGGTTACTTCCAACAACCGATTGCTGTGGATGGAACTCCATATATATATATATATATATATATATATATATATATATATATATATATATATATATATATATATATATATGATGAATGCAGGTATGTATATTTTTGAAAAATGAAAACAAATAAATTAAAAAACAGAAGGCGGTTATAATCTACAATTAATATGGGTTAAGCTTAGATGACAACTATTATCATATTGAGTATTTATATTCTAATTACGATGGCAATAGTAAAAAAAATACTAGTATGGTATTATATAATTCTCTCTCCTTATTAATTTTCATTTTTATCTATCCTTAAATAACAGCTTTTACTGAATTAAGGTAATATATCATTATGCAAGTCTAATAAAGTATTTCCTAATACGAATCTACGGAGGGAAACAACGTAATTTGGATTTAAAAATTAAAAAAAAAACCTTATTATACAAAAGTTTCCTTTTGATGAGTACCCAAGCAATTAGGAAGTCCAACTTCTTGAAAATAATACAAATAAAAATAATTACTACTCCAATAAGTAACACGCACACGTAAAATTCTTGTCAGTGTGGTAGATATTTCCAAATAAATGCTTTTATCAAAAATATCTCTCAATATTTAATTATAATTAATGATTTTAGTTGACTTTGAGTCTCAATTAATATAATTAGATTTTAGTAAAATAAAATATTTTTAGGTGGGGTCGTCAACCACTTTTATTTATCATTTTGTAAAAATAAACTCGTCTTCTTCCAACTCGATCGAGTAGAGAGTTGGATTTATGGGGTTTATAATAATGTATAATATTTGACGCCTTGACTTGAGTGTAGTTATTATTTTAAAAAGTGGATATTATCAAAATTGTATGATTAAAATAAAGGCCTACCCCACCCTCTTTAAAATCTAGCGGACGTACGAAAATGGATTAGCTAGAATTAATTAATGCATTTTAATTTATTGTTAAATCTATCCGTCAATTGTTTATCATAGATTCATACATTTACAATTACAATTACAGTAATATATATATATATAGTGTGTGCGTGTGTGTGTAGTGTAGGTGTTTGTTTGAATGGAGTGGAAACTAAAAAGACACCACCGCCTACCAAAACCTGAAGAGCATGGCGACAACCCAGTGTTGTTGTTTCTTAAACAAAAACAAAAGTTGGCTATTCATGTTTTGGGTGCAATTGTCGTGGTATTCCTTTTTACGTATTTGGTTCTTTTGGCCAGCCAAAATGCGCAACATATTAACCTGCGCCAGGATCCTCCCGCTCAAACATTCTACGACGATCCCAATTTCAACTATTCCATTGAAAATCCTATCCAAAATTGGGACCAGAAGCGGATGGACTGGCTCCTCAACCATCATCCATCATATGCCGTCGGATCACGCGACCGCGTCCTCATGTTGACCGGATCGCAATCGTCCCCCTGTAAAAGCCGCATCGGTGACTTCTTCCTTTTGAGACTTTTCAGAAACAAGGTTGACTATTGCCGAATCCACGGCTATGATATCTTTTACAACACGGCTTTCCTCCACCCAAAGATGAACTCCCATTGGGCCAAACCACCCATCATTCGGGCCGCAATGCTGGCCCATCCCGAAGCCGAGTGGATTTGGTGGGTGGACATTGATGCCGTGATCACAGACGTGGAGTTGAAGCTCCCTTTAGACAAGTACAAGAACCACAACCTTGTAGCGGATGGGTGGCCCGATACGATTTACAAGAAGCGTAGCTGGTACGGCCTCAACTCCGGGGTCTTGCTATTCAGAAATTGTCAATGGTCCATGGATTTCCTGGATGTATGGGCCAGCATGGGCCCAGCAAGCCCAGACTATGAAAAATGGGGCCATATATTTCAATCAACATTGACGGATAGGAAAAACGCAATATCAACGGATCAAACGGCTATGGTTTATATGTTATTGAAACAAAAAGATAAATGGGCTGGTAAGGTTTACCTTGAGAATGAATATTGTTTTCAGTGTTATTGGGCTATGGCTGTGAATTGGTTTAACAACGTGACCGACAACTACATGAATATAGAGAGGAGTGTGAGCATGTTAAGGAGGAGACATGCAGAGGTGGTTAGTGAAAGCTACGGGGAGATGAAGGAGAAGTATTTAAAAGAAGCCGGCTACCGGCAAAAAAGCGAAAGGCGGCCGTTTATCACACATTTCACGGGGTGTTCGCCGTGCCGTGGCCACCATGATCCCATGTATACAGCAGATTCATGCCGATATGGGATGGAAAGGGCTTTGAATTTTGCTGATAATCAGGTGCTTCGCAATTTTGGATTTGTACATCCTAGCTTATTAGATACTTCCTCCGTGTTGCCCTTACCGTTTGATGCACCTAGCATGTGAAATGAATAATATCCCATCATTTGATGTGTGAGATGAATTAATAATGACTGTCAAAGTTAATATTGATGCGGTTAATTAATTTACTGTTTGAATATTAGTAATTCGTTTTTAAAACTTTTATGTCCTCGTTGGGCCGGTCGTTTGCCTTTACATACACCAATTCACTTAAATCTAACACCAACACGGCTGCATTCAATAGGTGATATGCATGTGGTATGAATTAATAATTTGTGTATGAAGTTTTTGTTTTGATTGGCTTGGAAATGGAAATGGAAAGATTTCAATGAAATTTTGGATATTAATTTTGATTAAATTGTATACATTCCAAATTTAAAACAACCCCTATGATCAGCAGAACAGTACTAGACTGAAAATTAACTAGTCAAACAGAAGGGACTATGGACTATGCAAACAACAAGAAACATGCAATGTATGTAGTATGTAGGATGGGATGATTTTCCTATAATTTTAATTGTTTTAGAATATATATATATATATATATATATATATATCCCATTCAATTCAATTCAATTCCCACTAGTTCTATTTAATTTAATTTGTTTTGCTTCTTGGAAACAAATCTGCTTTGGTCTTGAATTTGATATCCTCATCTCCAAAATCACAAGTATAATCTTCATCAATCCTTCCAATACCAACGCTCTGACTACGTGGCACAACTTTCAACGCTCCTCCTCGGGTAGATTGCTGTCGCCGGAGAAACTCCGACTCAATCTTATTACTCAGAAGACTTCTAGTAGAAGCAACCCTTAAAAGCTCTCTAAATCCTCGTCGCTCCTGGTGGACAAGGACGCATTAATGCTGAAGCTCTTGGGTAAAGTGGTAGCTTGTGCCGACGGGCAGCCACCGCCGTCCAAATTATTCATGCTTCGGACGTAAAAGTCCCTCGCCCTGCTTAATGCTCTAATAATGCACCGGCTGATTTTGCTTTCTTTGGTCTTCATTTTGGTCAACGTAGGTAGGTACGTACCAAGGCTATTTCTGTATACTTGAGCAAATGATTGCCGAGTACAGTGTGTATATATAGTATAGGGTTGCTTAATTTAACACAAGGTATACAACTTCACAAGCCTCCAACGACTGAAATATTTTAGCCGGCCGGACTGAACGGTTGGATGTACATGTGGAATTTGTCAATGGGGAACTGCTTAATTGCTATATACACACAAAAGAATAAACTTATGTCGTGGAATTAAATTAACAAGTCATGAATATTAGTACAAAATTTGGAAGAACAAGAAGAAAGATTAATTGCTTGAGTTTTATTAGTTTTTTATTAAGTTGGTTTGAACCACTATATTGGTTTTATTCATTCCTTTTCTTGAGTAAATCATAAGTTGAAATATGGATCGATGTCTTTTTAATTAGAGCTATATATTTTGTATTTTACTAATAAAATAAATTAGAACGATTATAAATGGAGTACTTACTTGAGTATATAGAATTAGTCTTCAGTTTTCTAATTAACCCTCTTGCGTACCAATTCACACTGAGATTCTTGCGGTTTTCTTAAAATATGAAATATTTTTAGTTGTATCAAAACCTGTTCTAGCTAGCTTAGGTACATGATCTTTTCTCCTTGGACAAAAACCCTAGCCTCCATTCTCTAGATCTCTCTCTCCTTCTGCTCTAATAATTTATCCTTTTTTGTGGAGTTTATTTTCTCCTTTTGTAAAACTTATTTTCTCCATCATATGATTAATTTCTTTATCTTTTATGAAAAGATTTTATGATCATCTCTTTGAGAGACTTTCCTTCATCTGGTTGGAATTTTTTTTTCGTTCGTGAAAATTTTTCTGGTGTGTGAATAGTTGAAGATAGATTGTTCAAATTTGAGTGTTCTTTTTTATTTGTCATTTATAGATTTCAAAAAATCATTAAATGCTTTATTTTTCATATTATCCAGCTTGATGATTAAAGGCTAGTTTGTTTCTTTTTCATCTTTCCAATAAATTTAAAAGGATAATATTGAAATTTTATAGTACTATCTCCGTTTCTAAAATATTGTCGTTTAAGATTTTTGTACATGAATTAAGAAAGTCATTTAATATTATCATTTACTCTCTCAATTTCTAAATAAGTGTCTTTTAAGGTTTTTGCACATAGATTAAGAAAGTCATTTAATACTATCATTTAATAATTAAAATTTATGTGAAATTTCATCACTAGCCCTTTATATGGGAAGTTGAAAATTATTAATACTAAGGGTGAGAATTTATTGGGGACAATGAGAGAAGGTAAGGGTGATATAGAAAGTTGTAAACGATAGATGAATTGGAACAATTTTTTTCTTCTAAAACGTCACTTATTTAGGAATGGAGGGAGTAAAAATTAAAATTTATGTGAAATTTCATCTCTAACCCTTTATATGGGAAGTTGAAAATTATTAATACTAAGGGTGAGAATTTATTGGGGACAATGAGAGAAGGTAAGAGTGATATAGAAAGTTGTAAACGATAGATGAATTGGAACAATTTTTTTTCTTCTAAAACGTCACTTATTTAGGAATGGAGGGAGTAACAATTAAAATTTATTTGAAATTCCATCACTACCCCTTTATAGGAAGTTGAAAACTATTAATACAAAGGAGAGAATTTATTGGGATAATGATAGAAGGTAGAGGTGATATAGGAAAGAAAATAATTTATTCTCCTAGAAAGTTATAAACGATAAATAAATTGGAACAAATTTTTTTCTTCTAAAACGACAATTTTTTAGAAACAAAGAGAATAATACTTAATTTAGTCATCAAACAAATCATTAATTATATTTCTTAATTTAAGTGCATAACTTTACAAAGTCAATCAAAAGAGTTGGAGGGAATATAACAATGATAATAAGAATAACATCATTTTAGATTTTAAAACCGTAGTTTGAGTATCCATCTACGTACGTGTACTCATGTTTGTGTTTTTACAAGAAATAAAAGAAACGACTTAAGAGACATTTAATGCAAATTTCCTCCTAAAATTTAAAACTAAAGAAAGACTTAAAATTAAGACTGGTAAAATGAACAAAACAGTTCGGGCTCGATTCGTATTTGCTTAATTAAAAATTTGATTCAAGCTCGACTCGAAATATAAATGATTCAAATATGAAAGTTCGATAAATTACTTGAATCTCTTTAAATTGTAATTTTCTATTCATACACGGATCATATTCTCGAAAAGTTCAATCCACTATGTTCGATTCGAGATCGTGCTTGACTTGACAGCTAAACGTGTCCCAATCAAACTTTATTTCATACTCGATAAATTTTATAAATTAAATATGAACAACTCAATACTCGATTCGACTCGATTTATATATACCCTTGCTCAAAATATATATTTTTGAAAAAAGGAGAAATAGCCTTAATAGTTATAGTAATTTATGAAAATTGAACCTCCCAAGGATAAAATAATAATGCATTAATTTACTTCCAAAACTCATAAATACAGCTAAACAGAAGAATATTCTCTCTCTCTCTCTCTCTCTCTCTCTCTGTCTCTCTCCGCTTAAATTTTGTTGCTTTATGTCTCTCTTTTCTTCTCAAACTCACAAAAACAGCCATAGGGTACCTTGTAGTGAATTCCGTCTGTATTCCCGTCACCTCCTTTCCCTAATGCTAAATACTAGAATTAGCATTTCTCAGAGCGAAGCCATTAAACATCTGGGGACCGCAATTGTCCCAACTCTTTCTCCATCAAGCAGGCTAGATATATTATATTATACCTATTAATTTGTAAACGTAAATAAGTGTTGCGCATACATATTGTTTTGTAGCAAACTGAATATCATTCACATTGAGTACATCAAACAATCTAAAAGACCACCATCTTGACATTTTATTGGAATTTGAACATTATAATCAATTTATACAGAACAATCATTCACGTTGCTCTTGTATCCAACCTGTCAAATCTGAGCAGAAACTAAAATGCTCATTAGGTCATAGACTAATGACAACAGAACTGCAACTTACTGTAATTGACACATTTTTGTGAAAATATACAAAGGAACTATAAATATTGCAATATTGTTCTAGCAGCCCAAGAACATGGGGGAAAAATCTTATACCGCAGATGAATGAGAGTTCCCAGCATGGAAAATAATTGAAACAAGTTAAGCTGGAACCAAAATCCAAGGACCACTAAGTATGTGCAAACACAACGAGAGACATATAGTAGCAATAGTAGAAGACTTGGCAGTCACGTATCTGAAAGCCTCGAGTCCTCTGTCAACCACCTCGTCGTGAACAACATTAAGGTTATTTTGCAAACCCTCTGATAGCTTTTCCAGCAAGAACTCCAGGATTGATCTAACTGTTTCAAAAGTTACCCTTCCAGTCATATCAAGAACAAACCTCCTATTGCTCGGTACTGCCAAAGTGGAAGACATTTTATTCACCCACCCTGCATCTTGATTCTCATCAGAAGATTTCATTCTTGTCCATTCAGTTGGTATTGATTCTTGCCCATCAAGATTTCCCTTAGCATCACTCCAACCATCTCTAAGATCAATAGCTAAACCAGAAGAACCTGTATTTGAATCAACTTTCGAATTTGTACTTGTCAAGACTTGGTGAGATGTTCTAACAAAGGTTTCTATTGCACAATTACAAATCAAGGCCAACATCTCCCTTACTTCTGTTTCGTGCTTCGGATTAGTCAATCCTTCAAAGATCTCCTCATAGCAGAGCCGGTCCTGGGTTTTACAAGGCCCAGGGCAAAAAATTTCAAGTGTGCCCCTTTTAGAGGTGACAAACAGGCGAACGGACCGGGCTCGGGTCCAAAATGACCTGAGTTTTGACGGGTTGAAATTGTGAGGCCCATGGCCCGGGTCGGGCCGAGCCGCGGGCTTCTTCCTTTATTTATTTATTTATTTGCAAAATCTTGCTACACCAAAAATAGTAATAATAATAAATATTAAAAATAATAAAATAATTTATAATAAACAATAATTCTAATTACCTACATTAACTACATATCTCAATCAATTAAAATTCTAATAGTATTATAAATTATTTTTAAAGTATATAATCAAATTTAATTTTTTAAAATTAATATAAGTTATTTAACTTTTTAAAATATTTAGGATTATTACATATCTACAGATACAAAGATTGTTACAAAATAATTCTATTTGGTACGGATTGTGACTTTTTTGAAGGCGTATTCAACACAAGACATATAATTTACACTATATAACTATATAAAATTTACTATATATTAGTACTAGTTTGTTTATATAACTATATAAAATTCACTTTAATATCTTTTTGTTAAAGGTTAATTACTATCTCGAGAGCAGTTTTGCTCCTGCCCCTGGCCATATATTAAGTTCAATTGTCGTATTTTTATTTTAAATGCATATTTATGAAATATCATTAATTATGTAAAATAAATTATACAATTAAATAAAAATTTAAATATGAATAAATTTTTTTATTTTTTTTATTTTTAATATACATAAAAAGTCAACTAAATTTTTTATCATATTACGGAGGGAATAATAAATATAATATTAAAACTCATAATCAAAAATCAAAATAGGACTTTTGTGTTTTCTTAAGTTGTTAGCATCTATATTATGATATAGAGATGTGTAATATAAACAACTTTTTAATTAAGTATGCCTTATTTTTTATTTTGCAGTTAAACTGTGAATCAAATATTTATTCTCGTCAGTTAATACAAAATATTTTAAATTTTACAGTTAAACTGTGAATCAAATATGAACTGAGAGGGTTGAAGGGTTTTTTTTGTGGCTAAGAGTCTATTTTGATTCTCCATATTAATTTATTGATTTATTTTATATTATATTTTATAATTATTTTTTTATTTTTTTATACTCATACATAATTTTTTTTAAAAATTGGGCCCTCTTCAGCTTTGGGCCCTGGGCGGTCGCCCTGGTAGACCTGCCCCAGGGCCGGCTCCGCCTCATAGGTGTTGATATCCATGGTCTTGTCAAGATAAGCAGCAACTGCAGTGCTCACAAACAACTGGATAGAATCCCCAATGAGATTTCTGCACTTTTCGTCGCATACAATATCAACCCATCTCGAAACAGTATGGGATTCTGTATCAAATCTGACAGAACTTGCAGAGCCGTTCAATTTAGGATTTCCATTACTATCTGAATAAAATGCCATTACCAAGTTCCTGGCAAAGCTTCCAACAACAACAGAAGCAAAACCAGACCCAGCTGTGGACAAAAGCTTATCAAAAACCTGGTCAGTTAAACTTGAACTGCCACCACTCACTGAATCAGCATTCCCTGCCTGCTCAGATTGATATCCTCGCAAAATTCCCACAGCTAAAGCCCTTGTAATCCCACTGACAGGCTCTGAAAACTCCTCAGACCGTGTAAGCTTAGAAATTTGCCTCAAACTATTGGGAATTTTGTCAGAATCAGATTGTATAAATTCATTTAGATCTTTCGAAACAAACCCAATTGCCTCAGCAGAATCCGCCACTACTTCAGCAATAGTAACCAGGGCAGCTAAGAGCTTCAACAACCTTTTCCTCTTTTTGATCACAGAAGGTAAATGATAAACCCTATACGCCCCATAACTAGAAAAACCCAAAGCTGCAACTAAAAAAACCCACTTCTTCCTTTTCCGGGTATATTCCAAACCCTTATTTACAAGTTGTAAATCCATAGAACACCCTAAAACGCTTAAAAGAATACAATCTTATGGGGTTTTGATTATTATAATTTAAGAAACTAATTCAAGGTTGTAATGATTGAACCATTCACATAGCTACACATACATATATATATATATATTATCAACATATATGGTCATTCCTATAGATAAAGACATGTAAACGAACCTCAGAGAGAGAATGAATGACGTAAAAGCAGTTACGGAGAGAGATTTTCTTCTCGTGCAGGAAAGAAAAAGGGTGGTGTGCACGTACTACCCCCGGATGAGAGAGAAAAAGAGACCGAAAGGATTTATATAGCATCCGAACTCATCCACGGGAAATTAAGCAAAGCAAATACTAACAGATTAAATACCGGATTGTTTGCTTAATATTCATTAGTGAGATATGTATTATATATACAAAGGGAAGGGATGGGATGGGATGAATTGGATATTTTGTTGAGTTTATCTGGGAATTTGTGATGAGTGAATTAGAGATGATGGTTATGGAGGTCCCAGTTCTTCCCTCTCCTTCCAAATGACAATTGACAAGTCAAATCTGGTTGGTGGGTCGTTGAGTCAAGTTAACTCGTACCAAAAAAAATTGATTTTTCATAAATGAGTATAGTTGGATATTAATTTATGATTTCTATGTAAAAAATTAGTTATAATTGTAAAATTGATTTTTTATATTATATATTGTCAAAATATTATTATCAATAGTTAATAATTAACTGGTCGAATAGTTTTAAATGGGAGTAACTTTGAAGATTGTTCCTTACATTCTTTAAAAAAATACATGTACTGTCCTAATTAATTTTTTTTAAGAATCTAATTTAGTGTCAAAAACAAATCAAATTGCCTAAGTTTAAAATAATCATCATTGTAAATTAAGATAAATTGTCGTCTACCTTTAGTTTATTATTATTATCCAAGTCTAGTCTAATATTTATTGTATACAAAGGCGTGCTCATATGATTCACAATCTGATCATATATACATGCTTATGATCTAAATTATGATAATCGAACAAAGTAATTTGTTGTGGTGGAGCTCAAAAAATATTGGAAAATTTATTTGTAATATTCTAATAAATAACAAGTTTATTAAAAAAAAAAATCATATCTAGTTGTAAAGCCAAAAAACTCCATTTTATTATAATAAATATATATATACTAGCTGGGTCCCGTGCCTCCGGCACTGTATGAACAATATGATTTATCTCAAACTTTGAACGACCAAAATAATTTATTGAGTGAGCGAAAAATTTAAAGTCATTTGTATTTTATTAAATTATTATTAGATTATTAGATAGATAGATGTATTTTATTAGATAGATGTATGAACGGTGAGATTTATCCCAAACTTTGGACGGCCCAGATGATTTATTAAGTGAGCGGGAAATTCAAAATTATTTGTATTTTATTAGATAGATATATATATATATATATATATATCTAAATCCCCAATCATGCTAATTAAGCCAATGTGATGATTGGTGAAGCTAATGGGATAAATTCCTAAAAGCGCATCCATGAAAAATGTTATCGTCCAGTGGACGGTAGACATTTTACACTAGGCCTCTCTGGCCCAAAAAATTGTAAAGACAGGCCTGTAGAACTCAAAGTATTGGCCACATATAATTCAATCCTACAGGACCAATACGACTGGGGGCCTTGCCCTTTTTCTTGAAGACCATTGACTGAGGGCTTTTTTCACTTTAAGAAAATTACGTTACAATTTTTAGGATAAAAACGTGAGATAAAATTAGAAAGAAAGAAAACGCGTGCTTATCTCCTGTATTAATTTGCTTATAAAAGTCTTATATATATATAAATATATATATATATATATATATATATATATATATATATATATATATATATAAATATATATATATATATATATAATTATATATGTTCTTCACATTAAAGAAATTTCTCAAAAATTGCTCGCATGATCAGCTCATAATTTTAGATTTGAAGATGGAGGCAAGTAGTTATAGTTATAGGCCTTATTTCGATCCTGAGTTCGAGTCGCTCTTTGAAAGGATGCATCCTCCTTGGTACTTATAATATATACTCCCTCCGTCCCAAATTAATTGCTCAGTTTTGACTTTTTAAAGTCAAATTGACCATTTTTAAAAATAATCTTTTTACTATTTTTGTTAAAATATAGGTGAAGAGATTATAACCAAAAGAAAGTATATACAATTTATTACTAATCACAATTTTTATAATATTAGAAATATATTTATATATGCTTAATTATTAATTCTAAAAAAAGTCAATTTGACTTAAAAAGGTCAAAATTGAACAGTTAATTTGGGACAGAGGGAGTAATATGTTTCAAATTTGGGTTGCATATATTTTGTAATGAACTACCCTATCTGTATCAAAATATAATTAAGTAGATTATAATTTTCAAGTCCTATATATATATATATGATCATATTATTCTCTTATAAATAAATATCATGGATCGACTCAGAAACCTAGCTAATGGGTTGAGCAGCTTCCTCAATGAATGATATATGCATGTGATGATATATATATATATATATATATATATATATGTAAGTAATGGCTCGATTTTAATATACTCCATTAATTTGCAGGGTTTGTATCGACAATGACGCCTGCCAAGACTGCACGCTTGTCAAGGTTAGCTACCAAAACTTGACAATTAACTGTAACCTAAATAGGAGTAATTAACTTAATTAATCCAGCCAGGTTTATCGGTCTTCATACAAATGTACGTGCGTTCTAGCTTGTGGTTCCTGAGCAACCTACTTGAGAGTCCATAAGAATGAAAAGTTTACCATAAATCAGAGATCTGCAGAAGCTTTTGTATATAATGAATACTAGCTATTAGTATTCTTCTTTCCTTTTATATATTATATTACCCTTCTTAATTTGATTATATGTTACTTGTCCTTTTTCAACAGAGCAGGAGGAGATAGAACTATCTATATATATAAGTGCATGATGATCTAGTTGTATTCAAGGTCTAACCATGCAAGCATAGGATTTGAAAACTTAAGATCGTAACTTTAGCCCTTGCAAATTGGCATGGCTGGCCTGGGACCAGGCTGCTGCTTTCTCGATCTAGTCGTACTAACTAGTAGCTAGATCTACTTAAGTCATGTGAACTAATTTCATGAGTTTTTGGTTAAAAAGGTTAATAGCGCAAACAAGGACTAGATATTGCTGGAGATAGTTCTACTTCTTACGGATCTCGATCTTGTTATCTCCAAATCTTACATTTCTTCCGACGGTGATTGGTTCATGGATGGTTAGTTTTTATATCTACATCTACATCTATAGCTATATATTTACTGTACATGTTATTTCTAATTCTATCCACTTTTCTATCAAATATTAATTACCAAGTTTTACTCATTTTCAAAAATGAAATACGCATGGAGAATAATTACAAACCCCAGTTTGTTTCTAAGTTTTTATAAGAGTTGCCCAAGTGCCTACATATATACCGGATCCTGTCCGGACTCCCGGACAGGTTTAAAATCCGGACCTTTTTTTTTTTTTTTTTTTGCTTTTTTTTTTTGAAATAACTAAAAAAAAAAAAAAATTATGGAATTGGAATTTTTACATTATACAGTGTTTTGGGCGTGATTTGGATGCCTATAACAAAACATGTCTGTACAGTCTGGGTAGACTGTACATACATTGGTTGGTGTAGGTATTAAAAACACACCCAAAACACTGTATTATTGAAAAATTTCAGTTCCATAATTTTTTTTTTTTTTTTTTAGTTCTACAAAAAAAAAAAAAAAAAAAAAAATTCAGGTCCGGATTTTCTCCCGTCCGGGAGTCCGGACCTGATATATATATATATATATATATATATATATATATATATATATATATATATTCATGCGAGTGTGTTTGTTGACCAGTGTTTCACGTGACGGACCAGCTTGGGAACAAAATTACTGACCAAAGCCTCATACATTACATACAGCAGGTTCTTATATACTTCCCTACTCTCTCTCTCTCTCTTCAAGATTATAAAAGAAATATATTAGTTAAGGAAGATAAATTTTACTAATATAACCAAACTTATATATAAACAAATTAAACAGAAGAAAAAGTTTTGTGATACAGCTGCATACATTACTTACATATATAAACAAATTAAACAGAAGAAAAAGTTTTGTGATACAGCTGCATACATTACTTTTACAGGCAACGTGTGCAAGTAGAAAGGGGAAGGCAGAGGTGCAAACAAGTATCCGAGATGTGACACCACGCGACATCTCAACTGATCGAACGACTCTCGAAATCACAGGGACAGACCGACCAGGGCTGATGTCAGAGATAACAGTTGTGCTAGCTGAGTTGGGATGCCACGTATCTGCTGCTGTGGCATGGACCCACAACACCCGAGTTGCATGCATCCTCTACGTGGAAGATGAATCCAACAGCAGCAGCCCCATCACAGACCCATGCAGATTGGCCCATATACGGGGCCGACTAGAGATCGTGGTGGAAGCCCATCATTGTGAAGGGGAGCGGCGAAGCGTGAGGTTGGCTGTTCCCACACCGAACGGAGGCTTCATCAGCTAATGGCCGACGATATAGAATATTACGATGAATCGCTTTCGTGTGGTGGTGGTGGTGGTGGTGGTGAGGTATATTACCTGGGAAGGTCGCATGAAAGGCGCAGAGAGCAACAGGGGAATTTGGTGACCAAAGTAACAATAGAGAACTGTAAGGAAAAGAGATATTACCGTGAGGAGCATAGACCGGCCCAAACTAATATTTGATATTGTGTGTGTTCTAACGGACATGCAATATGTGGTGTTCCATGCAGCCATCAGCTCCAGCGGCTCCACTGCTGTCCAGGTAACAATAAATCTCTCGCTTGAGGTTTAGGACAAAACCCCAAAAACCCCAAGGTCACGTTTGCAAAATAAAAATGATGATAGGTGGGATGTGACTATTTTCACTAATTTATTATCACTTTGGACTATTTTTTCCAACTTAATTAATTCTACGAAATCATGTATAGGAGTATTGCATTCAGCATAAAGATGGATGCACCTTGAATACGGAGAATGAAAGGATGGTAACCAAGTGCTTGATTGCAGCAGTTGAAAGGTGAGTTTCCCATTTAAGTGATCTCAGAAAATGGAGAGTTTCATTTCTACCAAAAATAAGTAATAATTGCTCCAATAAGGAATCATATATATGACACAGAGATTGATTGTATGTATATAGGGACTGAGGCTAGATGTCAGCACTGTAAACAGGGTGGGATTGCTCTCAGATGTTACAAGGGTGTTTAGGGAGAAGGGATTATCTATTGAAAGGGCGGAGCTTGGAACACGTGAAGAAAGAGCAATTGGGTCATTTTATGTTACAGACACTCGGGGATACAATGTGAACTCGGATACAGTGGAGGCTGTGAGGAGAGAAATCGGGGGTACTATTCTAGTGGTTAATTAATCCTCTGCCCGAGCTTCTCCTCAAACTTCAGCAAGAACAACAGGCAGAGGCACAGGCATGAGCAGAAGCACAAGCACAAGCACGAGCACTGATGTTGAAGATGGACCAAAATTCTCACTGTTCACAGCTTGATCGACTCTCGAGCAATTTCAGACCCATTAAGTCCTAAGCCCGCATTTGTTTCTTTGCTAGGTTCTCTCGGTTGCAAAAAGGTGAAGTTACTAATTTCTGTAATGCTCTGAATAGGAAGTTGTTAATATAGGTATGTAAATGTATACCTAGTTCTATTCTTTTATCAAAAATATTTTCCTACATACATTTGTATTTGAGCAATTGGTGTAAATAAAATAGCCTAGAAAGTCAATAATAGAGGGGTCTAAGAATGGGGAACTTAGAGCATATTTTTCAAAACAAGTGGAATTGGCATTCCTGCCTGGAAAGGGATAGTTATACTAACTCATAAAGCTTACTAGCTTGGAACAGAAAAGAATATAAACTATCAAGTCTTCGATATATAATCCTTTAATGGGTATCCTTACATGTAAACAGTAATTGTAACCCAAATATCTTTGTCATCTGTAGATGCTCCGAGAATAATAAAAGCTCACTGGACATCGGATGCAATGTAGCCTACATAAATTTTTATATTTCTACACGTAATAGTAATAAGATATTCCGAGTACACATAGCTGCATCAGTTTCTTTTATTTTTTATTTTACATTAGGATGCTTGAAATTTGGCTATTAAAGAAAATATCATCTATAACTGAAAATCAGTTAGTCTACCATTTCCCAGTCTTCAAGGAAAATGAAAGACCAACCTTGAGATATTCAGAAGGAATCCAAGCTAAAAGATTTATTTTACGATAGATTCCACCGCATCTTGCAAATTTTTATGCCTATATGAACACGCATCTCCAACTCAACAACACACTAATTAACATTGGGACTTCCACGGGGAATTTCACCATTAGGATGATAGGGCACTAGGGCATCAATATGTAGCACTGCACGTTATTTCATTTTTCATACACAGATACATCTTGTTCATATGAGCTTTATGTACACACATTCAGTTTCCAAAGCCTAAATACAGACTCAAGAACTGTAAATAAACTATTCACAAAAACAAAGAAACAATACATAAATCATAGGAGTAATTATAAAGATTTCGCAGCAACATCATGCCACATCAATGTCATCAAGGTCTAGCCAGTCATTAGATTCCTTGCTCTCAGGGTTATGGGTCCTTACCTGCTCAGATCCAGCACCAGCAGGTTCAATAGTGACAGAATTGATATCTTTAGCTGAGTCAGCAGAGCTTCTACTCAACTGAACCCAGTCTCGCGAGTCTTTTGTAGAAGAATCAGAGCAGTAAGTTACTTTTTTGTAGCTTGTCGGAACATCTCCCTCATCCTCTTCAAGATCACTGAAGGATACATCCTCATCATTATCAATACGGATTGTGGTTCTACTTGAACCAACTATTTCTGAAGTTTCTTCCTTCAACCAATCATCTGCATCATCTACATCACTTTTTTCAATGGCATTAAAGGGGGGACTGGAACGTAAGTTTTGATCTTTGCTCTGGTTTACATTCCCTTCTTTGATGACAGACTTCTCAACAATTTGAATTTCACTACCTACAACTGGGTACTTCTCAGTCTCGAAATCAGCTGCCGGAGGGGAAGCAAATGATTCGAGAGCAGATGTCTCAATGGGCACGGAATTTGATTGAGCAGACGGCACAGAAAGACATTCTTCACCTGGCGTGTTACTGATATCTTTCGAATGTGGAGTGTCCCTGCTTGACCAGTCTTGTTCTGGATTTGCCTTGGTACGGTTCTTAATATTGTGTGTCAACAAGGCTCTGGCTTCCACAATCTGCATTCACAACATCAAGTATCAATTATGGGAACTAACTTTCCACTTTGCTCAAGGAAAAGAGAATATGGAAAAGTTCATACATGGGTATTACTTCAATTAGTAATGAGGCACAAATATACAATCACCTACGTTAACCATCGCATAATTCTTTACTAAAAGAAGTTCATGAACCAAACGGCCCAAACCCTTTAGGGTAACTGTTACCAAATGTCAGCAACTCCGTGTTCCCCTTTCGGGGTGTCCCAAAATGAGAGTCCATTTTCAAAATTAGTGTACCAAAACTCAATCTATAAAAGTAAAAACTATTTTTGTTAATTTTGGCGTTGATTAGGTTAAAAGTCAAGGTATCCTTAAAATTTTGGAATTTTTGATAAATATCTTCAAACTTTTGGACTTCTTAAAGTGGACACTCATTTTGGGGTAAGATATCCTTTATGATATTCACCTTATCGAAATGATAAAAGAAGTTAATTAAAAAAGGAAATGTGGTACTCTGGCAAAGATAATAATTTCTTCCTTAGAAGCTAAAGCATTTGATACTTCTAATCCTAGATACTTAAAAAGAAAAAAAAAAGAATATACTTCATATTAGAAAAATTAAGGGCGGGCAAAGATAATAATTTGTTCCTTAGAAGTGAAAGCATTTCATACTTCTAGCCCAAGATATTTGGAAAGAAAAAAAAGGAATATACCTTATATTAGAAAAATTAAGGACGGACAAAATAAAAAATGTACTATATGAAAAAGGTTCAAACAACTATTCACCACTCTGTTCTATGCATCCAAGATTAGCATCCAAGTGGCTTAAAAATAGCTATCCACTCTTGGCAACACTGCATGCCTCTGTAATACCATCTTCAAATTTCACAGTGTTCTAAAAATCCCCGCCTAGGCGCTAAGCACCCTCTTGACGCCTCGCCTAGGCGCTAGACCCACTCTTGGCGCCCCACCTAGGCGCTAGGCCCCCCTAGCGCCTCACATAGGCCTAAGGCGACAAGAAAATTCCTCCAGAAAATTAGGCGGGGCTTAGGTAGGGTCTAAGCAGAGAAGTTTTTTTTATTTTAATAACTACCCAAACCAAATCTTGATATATTTATTTTTTAATGATTTACCATACTCATAATACATGTTGTAGCATATCAAATCACAACAAGAAGTGAATAATATCAAGTCAAAATGAATAATTTTATTATAGTTGTAATTTTTTGAACTTATACCAACTTCAAATTATATAAATGATACATTTGTAATATTTAGTTTAATTCAATATAATTCTTAAATTTATGTTTAGTTTCTTAAGTTTTAATATTGAATTAAATTCTTGAAATTTTAAATTTTATTATTTAATAGCAATCTTGTTTATGAATAAAACTAATACGTTAAAAATATGTTTGAATTTTAAACAATTGCATGTTTGTGTTTGAACTTTGACATTAGCATTATGAATGTGTTTGAAATTTAAGCAAATGTCTTTATTATCTTTATTATAGATTGTTTTTCTTTATATTATTGTTTTGTTTTGATAAATATAAGATAAAATATTAAAATTTGCTTAAAATAAAAAATCTTCCCTCCCAGACCCTGCCTAGGCCCGCCTTTTAGAACATTGAAATTTCATACAAATAATATAAGGTCTACCCCAACATATATTAGCAGGAACAAGCCCCAGGAGCTTGCTTTTTCACTTGCCCACTTTAAGTAGTTTTCAACCAAATGCACATAACATAATAACTCTCTAATGCCTTCAATAGACCACATTTTTATTTTGATTGGTAACCTAATCTTTGATGTGCTTCCTAAAGAGAGTGAAGAATTGTATGTCCGTATCTGATTCCCTAATTGCATTTCCAGTTCCTAGATGAATCAAGATTAATTAAGAAAGTAACCTCCAAAGTTAAGCTTCAAACCTTTCTTAGGACATGGGTGGCCTCGATATTTGGCTTTGGAGCCATAGTAAAGGATGGGGAACAGATGCTAGGACCATTGCAATATCATGAAGGGGATGTAATATATGTATATAAATTTTTGAAGATGACCTACTGTATGAAGGGTTGTATATGCAATTCTTTATCTTGTTCCTGCAAGGGGAGAGGTAGGGAAGGCCCCTTTGGCCATATGTAGCTCCACCCCTCAAGGGGAAGCCTAGGAGATTTCGATGTATAAGTAGACCCAATACTTTTTTACATGCAAGTGAAGAAATTTAATATAAACAGGACTACGGGAGTGGAAAACGTGTACAAATCTGCAAGCTTCTAATAATGCTATACCCAAGGAAGTATCCCTCCCGATACTCACCAAAAACCTAAGAAACAGACTATACACTCGGTCCTGCCAAGTAAGACAAAAATACCAAGTAAAAAATCATCCAGAAAGTCCAAATAGGGAGAAGCTAGAGCTCCAGAAAATTCCTCCTTATAATACAAAAGAACAGCAAACAAAAACATCATAGATCTTATATTAGTTGTTGAAAATGCCATGTTTTGAATTTTGAATAAAATATCAAGCCAGAAGACAAGAAGAGCCCTTATACCAAAGGTCATCCTCTGAATGACTGTCCTCAAATGTAATTTAAAATTCCATGTCAGAACTAAAATAACAAAACAAAAAGAAAGCTCTAGCAGCATTTCCCTTGCCAACATCTAGAAAAGAACTTCAAAAATAGTTATATTCCACAAAGAAAAATAAAAATAAAAAATCAGCCAAAACAAGAATTTGGATAAATAGCAGGAGAAGGGTATGTGAACAAACAGACAATTAGAGATTACAATATGCCTTTCACAAAAAGGTAAGAGAAAAGCTAAGTACAGAACGCATAGATGAGTTATTAATAAAGTAAAGATAAGCAAAGATTTGCTGTTGATGTTTATGACAAGTACAGCAGCTTATGTCGGAAAAAAACTGTTACAAGGATAAACTTGATTAAATAACTTGGCCAAAAGTTTGCCAACATAATAAAGGATAAATTATTAATAAAGTAAAGGTAATCAAAATAGCAGCTAAAGTTTGTTATATATAATTTGCCTCCATGATTTCTCAACAACAATTATTCAAAAGAGAAGTACAATTTTTTTAGACACGTTATTTCCATAGAATCACAATATCAATTCGTTCTTAAAAGTCTTCATTCGACCAAAAATGAGAATAACAAGATTAAGAATCCCATGAAGTGAAAACTGAAATCCAAGATCATCATCCATCCCTAAAGTGGTTGAGAAAATCCATAATAATTTTCTGACAATACAAAACTATAAAAAGAAGCTAATGAAGTTTACTGATAAAATAAGACCAGATCAATAAGCTTCAGCACTGTCAAAACAAGGGTTGATATAAGTAGGAGGTAAACAATACAAGTCCAAATTAACTAAAACTCTCACTGTTGATGTCAATTGGACACTATAAAGTCACTTCAACACTAAACAATACTCCCTCGGTTCCATATTAAGTGTCTTTAGTACATAAAACACACATTAAGAATATCATTACTTTGTAATTAATATAGGTCCCAATTTCCATATTTACCCCTTATGTGTTGGTAGTCTCTCTCCTCCAATTAAGGTGCAAACTAACGTGTATCTCTCCTTAAATAAGAGAGAGAATAGAATAGAGTAAGTAGTGTTTTTATAGGAATAAATTTCCTTGGAAAGTGGAGAGGAATTAGGTGTTGTGTTTTTATGAAAATAAATTTACTTGGAAAGCGGTGCACTTGAAAATAGAGATTTTTCAGGAAAATATGAGAAAATTTCTCCTAAAAATATGCAAACAACACTTAATTAGGAATCAGTTTTTTTTCTCTAAAACGACACTTAATATGGAACCGAGGGAGTAGATCACAGCTGAGAATCAACCAGCTTACCAGTTTTTGTTTCCGATCCATGGTGGAAGTTGATATATCACTTCATTGAAATTTATACACAACTAGAAGACGTATACAGGACTTGAGGGGATTTCTACTGATGCTCGAGTTCTTTTCTCTTTTCCTTAGTTCGAGATGCTAATTTAAGTATGCGTCTAACTAATTTTATCAATAGGAAATACACCCCATCCACATCAAATGTTGACATCTACTCTAACAGGGATAACACTCTAAAAAGTTCAGGTAGCAATCCTGTGGGTAAGTACTATTTCCTACAGCCTTGGTGTGGTAAAAGCAGAGGAGGTCTTGTCAAAGAGAAATATAAAAGAAAAACTGTCAAATTAAATATATAGTAACAACTTCTACGTTGTGCCAAACAAACTTACCTGGGGTGTTGACAAAACTTCAGCATCATGTTGGTCAAGTCTAGGATGCAGAAATACAAAATAAATCTTCCAGAAGCATGCATCACTCATATAACCTGGGCAAAGTTCCATCCTCAGAGCAGCCAATCTTGGCACAAAGCGTTCAACAGCCAGTGCATGCTCTTGCTGGGCATCAGACATGTCGAAATCTGGTGAACAGGAAAAACATTACATGTCCAAAGTCGGTATGTTTAATATATCAGTTCCACATTATCAGACAAAGAGAGGCCTGGTTTACTAACATAAACCCACATTCTATGACTCTCAGGTCACTGCAAGGATATGGTTTCCATTCTCAAAGAAAAACAGCCCACTGAATTGTTTCACTTATTCTTTTAGGTGAAGATGGGGAGGCAGAAGGCAGGAGGGGGGTTGGAGGTGAAGGAATTTCCTAGAGTACAATGGAACCAATTCTGGTGCTTTGAAGTGGCAAAAAGTTTACGAGACTGTATCCAGCCACGAGAATTTTCGAAGAGCATTTCTTATATATTTCTTAAAGACGGAGAAAACAGTAGAAAAAAATAAAGAACAAATCGAGATATGTAATCAGATCAGTTAAGATTCACATAACTTAGTAGACCAAAAAAGGAGATCAGCTTTTAGTTTATACTCAAATTCTAGCTATGTAAAATGAATACTACATTGATGAACTGAAATTATAAGGCAGGGAGGCCTTATTTTAAAATACCCAACAAGAAAACACATTTTCCCCTTTAATCTTTTTGTTTTATCTTTGACAAGTAAATAGAGAGGTATAAACACAGAGGAGGGGGGGCCCTTCCAATACTATACAGAAGAAGCCTTATCATTCAATCTTTCTAGCTATTAATGAGAGTTATACCAGATACCACATTTTTCAAATTCTGACTTACATAGCCAAGCAGCCAAGTAGTTTGATATCTGTACAATTTAACAAAACCACCCTTAAGTTTCACAAACCTAACAGGTGAACCCCCCCTACCTTTTATTCAGATAAGTCGAAATGATGAATAAATTTGAAAATAAACACTGATAAACCCAGAAGAAAAGAAAAAATGTTATATTTTCATGTTTAACTGTTATAACTAAGAGAAATCGTACTCGGCAAGCACTAACAGTCAAGGAAACACTTCTCCAATCCAAAATCATATAAAGAAAAATGCACCTTCTTCATCGTCTTCATTTCCAGGTAAAGGAAAATCCAACCAAGTCTCGGGATGCATAGCAATATCCATGACAAAAGCCACAACGTCATCAGTTACCCCCACAGCAGCACCTCTCGCCGAAGAATCGGAATAATCATTCCCCTCGTCGTCGGACCCCAATTGAAGAAAATTGGAAGCCATCTTCGTAGTAATCTCCGACACCGCCGCCATATTATTAGACAGCTTCGAGATCCCACTCCTGAACCTCCCTCCAATCTCTGCAAAGTCGCTGCGTATTCCCGGAATCCCCGCCGGGTCGGATTCCTCCGGATCGTGTGGACCAGAGCGCGGGCTCGAATCGGAGGAGGAAGGTGGAGGAGGAGCGAGAAAAGAGGCGACGCCCCAGAATTGGCGCGTTAGGGTTTTGGTGAGCTCCGAGAGGTCTTCTTTGACGCCGCGGCCAGGTGATAATGGTGCTGAATCATCGGGTTCTGCTTGGTTTTTGTGTTCATCGGTGGTGTTTTTAGCGTTTGGTTCATTTATACTATTGGGGTCTTCTTTGTCGTCGTCGAGATTGAGAGTGTTGGCGATAGATCGCGCAAACCATGCCATAATTTTGAATTTGGATCGAGAAAGAGAGTGGTGAATGTCAGATCGTCGCCGTCGAGATTTGTGAATGGAACCAAGAAGGGGATGAGCCTGACTTGCTTGCAGTGTTCGTACATAAGCTGTACAACTGTATAAGTTGTCAGCTAAGACCACCAACGACGTCGTTCGGTACTTGAAGCTAAACAACATTATTTGTATTCTAATTGAGAGGTTATTACTAAATAGAGGTATTGATACAAAATATTTTTCAAACACTAAAAAATATTCACTTTAACAAAAATTAAAAAAAACATAAATTATTTAGATTTTCAAACTAAGAAAATATAGTCTTTTATAGAAAATTTAGTCTTTTATAAGAAAATATGGTCTTTTATAGGAAAATATAGTCCTTTATAAGAAATGTAGTCTTTTATAGAAAAATGTAGTTCTTTATAGAAAATGTAATCTTTTTATAGAAAATGTAGTCTTTTAAAATTAATATTGTCTCTCTCTCATATATATATATATATATATATATGAAATTATTACTATATAGATGTATAGTTTTTTTAATACGGGACTTAAAATATATATAACATATTACAATTTAGAGGTTATTCCTATTTATAATTGGTCCAAATTGGGAGCATTTTTTATAATATTATAGAGGTTATTCTTATATAGAGTATTTTTAAATAGGGGTTTTACTGTAATACCTTAATTAAAAGGAAACTATTCATATAAAAGGGGTCATATAAAAATATTATTTTTTTTATAAGTAAACATCAGTTCCCTAATTAAAACTCCAACTCCTTACTTCCACTATATTTTTGAGTTTTGAATCAAAAAGAAAATATAGAAAACATGATTTAAATAATAGAAAAGGTATATGTTTTTTTATATTGTTATTGAGTTTATAAAAATAAAATAAAAAAGATTTCAAATGTTATATTTACAATATTAATACTAATTTTTTTGTGTTTATAACATAAAGAATATTATAAATATAAGGAAAAAAATTGCTTATGCTGCTAATCTACTCTAAATAGATAGAAAAATACACAACCATGCAAATGGACATTCCATCAACAACAAATGTTGAAAGGATAAGATTATAAGAGACGTATATGTGTTTTGAAGACAAGACGGATCAAATTAATTATTTCAGCTGTCTAGGCAATAATTTTTTGCATAGATTCTATTTTATATATTTTGTTTTGGGATTGCTCACTAATTTATTATCTATTCATTCAATTGGAACAAGACTACAAACCCCTTTCACTTTATATCTACTTATCATATAGTTTTATTTTTCTCTCCAAAACTTGTAGTATAGTGGTAAGTATTCCCGCCTGTCACCCGGGTTCGATCCCCGGCGACGGCGTCCTAATTTTACCATTTTTTAATTTCCAACAACAAAAAAATTTCATATCTTTCAATGTAGGATTGTTGTGACGCCCCCAAAATTAGGTATACATCACCCATCTTGAGTCGTCAGATACATGGTACAGAATTCAAATACAACTTACTAATACCACTGTTGTGTATAATACGACAAAATACAACTGTGAGTTTGAATACAATAATTATCTACTAGAGATCATACAAACTCAAAAGGAGTCCTCAATACAATTATTGTTACACTATTTAACAGAATAATGAGGACTACTAATACTATTATCTGGTCCATCACTCCGTTCCCCGACTCGTCCCAGCTATATTCTCATTTTCTGAAGAGAACAGTGAAAGAAAGGGTGAGCTCAACTAGCCCAGTAAGAAATATTATGACTAAGATAATGCAGAATAAATTATCATTAGCATTCAACAATGTTAAACTGATAAAATATAATAAACATCAAGTTTAACTGCAGCAGAATCAGCAATCCATTAAAAGAGTCAAGTAGAAAATAAAATCTACTATCTTTTATGATTTAAAAGGTTTTTCATCACTGTTATAGCTGAGACTCAGCTTAATAAATATTCCACATCATCGAATCACCCCTGCACTACGGCCAAGGATATTCTTTAGTATCACGACCACAATTATTCATGCACTACGGCCAAGAATATTTGTGTATTCATTAATGGTCATGATCATGCCAACAACTGTCCATCAATGCACTACGGGCCAATGAGAATTTTTAATTTTTACATCATTTGTAATATTACGGTCATGATTACACCGAATAATCCCTGGTCATAATCATACCAAGTCCATCTATGCACTACAGGCCACAGATGACTTTCAACAAAATATAAACATGAGGATGATGACAATGATATAAGAATTCAATAAAACAAGTTCAAGAATTATTTTATCCAGAAATTATTATCGTCCAAATTGTCAACATGAGACTGTTTTGTAGAGTAAAATTCAAGAATGATCAGAAGAATATTTCTATGAAAGGATACTGGATGAAGCACAAATATCAAGGATATTCCACTAATTTCATGGAGTATAGAAGTCAAAGTTTTATCCAACTGAGTATAATAAAGAATGGAATAACAAAAGAAATCACCATGCATGCGATAGACCGCACATACATGTTATTCCAGCAGAATAATAATAACGGAACCAGGTCAGGTGAAATTCACACCGACAGGATGTTCCAATAGAATAATAAATAACGGAACCAGGTCCGGCGTAAAACGCACAGACAGGATATTCCAACAGAATAATAAAGAATGGAAGCAGGTCCGGCGTAAAACACACAGACAGGATGTTCCAACAGAATAATAATAAAGACGGAACTAGGTCCGGCGTATAGCACAGACAGGATATTCCGACAGAAATATAAAGACAGAATAATAAATGGATGTCACCAAGTATAGGGTATTCCGCGTATACAGGTTATTCCAACAGAATAATAATGAAAGGAATAACATAAGGATTTCACCAAGTATAGGGTATACCGCGTATACAGGTCATGTATAGGGTATGCCACTTTTACAGGTTATTCCAACAGAATAACAAATAATGGAATAACATAAGTTCTCTTCAAGAAGAAAGAATAACACCCCTTACTTTATTAGGAGATTGAATACTGCAGTAATGTAGTAACCGAATACTCTTCTTCTTTCTCTCTTATTCTCTCTATACTTTCTCTCTCTACAGCTTGAACGAATTCGTGAAAAAATAATGAAGCCCTAGGCCTCTATTTATAGAAGATTTATTACTATTTACGAAAGTATTTACTATTGACGAAGGTAATTACTATTGACGAAGGTAATTACTATTGACGAAGATAATTACTATTTACGAAGGTAATTACTATTTACGAAGGTAATTACTATTTACGAAGGTAATTACTATTTACGAAGGTAATTATTATTTACAAAGGTAATTACTATTTATGAAAGAGACTCTTAGATGATGACATATGGCCCCCCATAAATAATTAAACTTACCACAAACGTCTAATAATAGACTCTTTATATACATCAAGGATTGAATAAAAATTACCAGAAATCATTTTATTTTTAATCAACACATATTTAATCTTTCAACAATTATTAATCAGTTATAACTTGTCGTCTCAATTATTGTTTAAATAATATAACATATTATACAGATGATACTGTGACAATAATTGAATCAATAATATAAGAGATATGATGCAGCAATTACTGTAGCAATAATTGAGTATAGCTGAGTGACTTCTCACGTAAGCATCAATAATCAAAACTGTGTGCTACTATGCAGCAACGCGTATTACTGTACTTTTACTACCGAGTAGTTCAACAGTTTTAACGGTAACACCTCCGCCGTTATTTTATAGAAAGATAATTTTGTCGTTTTCTAACTACGACAATACTTTCGTTGTGGGGTCCGCCAATGATTGTGCCGTCGTACGAATATTTCCCGACAAAAAGAATATTTCCCGACCAAACGAATATTTTATAACAACTTGCGTACTTTGCAAAATTTATAAATATTACCCACAACTATAACATTATATCAAATTTATTCCATAATATTCAAAAATAATAATTATAAAAATTCATCTTTATTTATAAAAACTGGGGTCTTACAACCTCCCCTTCTTATGAAATTTCGCCCTCGAAATTAGGGTACGTACTTGGTATGTCGAAGAGGTAAGGATACCTTGATTTCATTTCAGATTCTAACTCCCAAGTCATTTCCTCAACATCGTGGTTTCTCCACAAAACTTTGACTTGAGGTATAACCTTGGAGCGTAGAATATGTTCCTTCTTATCCAAGATTTGAACAGGAATCTCTTCATACGTCAAATCTTCTGCTATTTCGTCCGGTTCTAACTCAATAATGTGGTTCGGGTCTTTCACATATTTACGTAACATGGATATGTGAAAAACGTTATGAACACGAGACATACTTGGCGGTAAAGCGAGTCTATAAGGCTACAGTTCCTATTCGATCGAGGATTAAAAATGGACCGATGAATCGAGGATTGAGTTTTCCTCTCTTTTCTAAATCTTGTAACTCCTTTCCATGGAGTAACACGTAACAACACATGATCTCCTATATTGAATTCCACGTCCTTTCGATGAAGATCAACATAACTCTTTTGTCGACTTTGTGAGGTTTTTATACGTTGTCGGATCGTTTGAATCTTTTCCGTAGTCATACGTACCAACTCCGGTCCCAACAACGTTGCTTCACCCACCTCATCCCAGCATACTGGAGAACGACACTTTCTTCCATACAACGCTTCGAATGGAGCCATGCCAATACTTGCTTAATAACTGTTGTTGTAGAAAAACTCCACCAATGGTAAGAACTTGTCCCAATTTCCCTTGAAATCAAGGACACAGAGTCTTAATAGATCTTCGAGAGTTTGAATAGTCCTCTCCGACTGTCCGTCCGTCTAAGGATGATATGCCGAGCTAAATCGTAAGTCTGTGCCCATAGCTTTTTGCAAACTAACCCAAAATCGTGAAGTAAATCTTGGGTCTCGATCAGAAACTATGGATACCGGCATACCATGCAGTCTTACAATCTCGTTTATGTACATACGAGCAAGACGTTCAAGTGTATAAGTTTCTCGTATCGATAAGAAATGAGCAGACTTGGTCAATCTATCAACAATGACCCAAATCGCATATATGCCTTGAGAAACCTTAGGAAGACCGGTAACGAAATCCATGGTAATGTGCTCCCATTTCCATTCTGGAATTTCAAGTGGTTGCAATGGACCTTTTGGTACTTGATGCTCCGCTTTAACTCGTTGACAAGTTAGACACCTTGAGATAAACAACGCTATCTCTCTCTTCATATTGCTCCACCAAAATGTATGACGAATATCATGATACATTTTGGTAATCCCAGGATGGATTGCAAACGGTGTATTGTGCGCCTCCATCATGATTTTATACTTTAAATCAGGGTCGTTAGGAACACTAAGTCTGGATTTGACTCGAAGTATTCATTCTTCATCGATTCTTGCTTCCGGCATAGCACCCTCTTGCACTTTCCTCCTCATACGCATCAGCTCCAGGTCTGTAGTTTGAGCAGCTTTAACTTTATCGATTAAAGTCGGTTCTACTCGTATATTCGCCATCGTCACATGCGTCCCTGGAGTCTTTAACTCTATCTCCATCCTTTGCAAGTCACACAAAATGGACCCTTGCGTTGACAATATCGCACTCGTACTTGCATGTGATCTTCTACTCAATGCGTCAGCTACCACGTTTGCTTTTCCAGGATGGTATTGGATGGTATGATCATAATCTTTCAACAGTTCAAGCCAACGTCATTGTCGCATGTTGAGTTCCTTTTGAGTGAAGAAATATTTGAGGCTTTTATGATCCGTAAAGATCTCCACTTTCTCCCCATACAAGTAATGCCTCCAAATTTTAAGTGCAAAGACAACAGCTGCTAACTCTAGATCATGAGTAGGATAATTCTTCTCATATTCTTTGAGTTGTCGCGAGGCATAGGCTATGACTTTTCCATGTTGCATAAGAACACATCCCAGCCCTTTGCCCGAAGCATCACTGTAGATGACAAAACCCTCCGAGCCAGATGGTATTGTCAGAATAGGTGCTGAAATGAGTCTCCTCTTGAGTTCTTGAAAACTCTTCTCACATTCTTTGCTCCAATCGAACTTTGTATCTTTCCGAGTCAGCTGAGTCAATGGAGTAGCGATTCGAGAAAATCCTTCCACGAATCTCCGATAATAACCAGCTAAACCGAGAAAGCTACGTACTTCGGTCACTGATTTAGGTTGCTCCCAGCTTTGAATAGCTTCAATCTTTGCCTGGGTCAACAGATATTCCATGATTTGATACCACGTGCCCAAGGAATGCTACTTCCTCAAGCCAGAACTCGCATTTCTTCAACTTGGCATAAAGCTTATATTCACGAAGCTTTTGGAGTGTTAGCCTCAAGTGTTGTTCATGATCTTCCTGGCTTTTGGAATAAATAAGGATGTCATCAATAAAGACGACCACAAAGTGATCCAAATATTCCTTGAATACTCGGTTCATCATATCCATGAAGGCAGCAAGGAGCATTAGTCAATCCAAAGGACATGACTAGGAATTCATAATGCCTGTACCGAGTTCTGAAAGCCGTCTTTGGAATGTCATCGGTTATAATCTTCAATTGGTGATACCCGGAATGAAGATCAATCTTTGAAAAGAATTTGGCTCCTTGCAACTGGTCAAACAAGTCATCAATACGTGGCAATGGATACCTATTTTTGATGGTGACATGATTCAACTCCCGATAATCAATACAAAGTCGCATACTCCCATCTTTCTTCTTCACGAATAGAACAGGAGCACCCCAAGGAGAAGTACTAGGACGAATAAAGCCAATGTCTAACAATTCCTGCAGTTGGGTTTTTAACTCCTGAAGTTCAATAGGAGCCATTCGATATGGGGCTTTAGAAATGGATTTTGTACCGGGTTCAAGGTCGATACAAAATTCAATCTCATGCTCTGGGGGTAGGCCATGAAGTTCTTCAGGGAATACGTCAGGAAATTCATTAACAATAGAAATATCGTTCAAAACTGACGTATTTTTGTTTAAATCTGTGATATGAGCTAAGAAAGCTTGACATCCGTTTTTCAATAAACGAATAGCTTTATGGCTTGAGATGACCGTGATTGATTTTAATGGTTTGGTCGCTTGAATTCGCACAATAGGTTGATTAGGAATATGAAAGCTAACAACCTTATGAAAACAATCAATTTTTGCATGATGATTAGTTAACCAATCAATCCCTAGAATCACGTCAAATGCAAGTATTTTCAATGAAATAAGATCTACAGGTAATGTGAGGGTACCGATTTGAACCAAACAAGACTTATAAACAGTGGATGTAATGAAGGTTTCTCCCAACGAAGTTTCCACAGATAAGTCAAAGTCTAACTTCTCCGGAGTCAAATTTAATCGATGAGCGCAAGTAGGAGAAATAAAAGAATGGGTAGAACCGGTATCAAATAAAGTATAGACTTCGTTAGAGTTTATGATAAGCTTACCCGTGATGACCTCATTCGGGTTCCTTGCTTTCTGGGAGGTCACAACAAACGCTCTCCCTTGCACTACCGGCTTTGACCTTTCTGGGACGGCCTTTGGTGCCTCCATCCTAGCTGAATTTGTCTTCGGTAAACGACAAAATCGGGCTAAGTGACCTTCTCTTCCACAATTATAACATGCTTTGGACGGCATCGCGCAATTTGGACTGATGTGTCCCTCCCCTCCGCATTTGAAGCATATGATAGGTGGTCTTTCTCATTCCTTAACAACGAGTGCTGGTGCTGACGTCTTTCCATCATTGTTGAATCTCCTCTTTTTGAAATGTCCATTCTTATTGTTTTGGCCCTGATTACCACCAAAGTGGTTACCATTTCTGGCTTGCTGATTCCCTCCACGCTTGTTGTCACCGCTTCGATGACCACTCTCGCTGGTATTATAATTTTGTCGGCTGCTCTCTTTTAATTGAATTGACTCGTTATCGCGCTCCTCTAACTGAGCCCTATTTACAACATCTGAATACAAACACAGTTTATGAGAAATAAGATGTTGACGTATCTCCGGCTTCAAACCTCTTAAAAACATTCGCGCCATTCTCTCTTCATTATCCACCAAGTGGGACGCAAACCGTGATAACTCTGCAAATTTTGCCTCGTATTGCGACACGGTCATATTATTTTGTTCCAACTTAATAAACTCCACTTCCTTCATGAGGCGAATACTTTCGGGAAAGTATTTGTCATTGAACAGCTCATGGAACTTCTCCCAAGATATCTTCAGTACAGCAGGTTGAGTACGATTTACCGATTCCCACCAGTAATCTGCCTCTCCGCGCAACATAAAAGCGGCAAAGGGAACCTTTTGCTCCTCGGAGCATCCTAAGACATCAAATATCTTGGTAATCTGCTTTATCCATGTTTCCGCCATAAGTGGTTTTGGCTCTCCCTTAAACTCCGGTGGTCCCAGCTCCTTGAACTGTTTAGCGGTGACCGCCCGAGAGTTTCTTGTGCTTCCATCTACATTTTGGACAGGAGTCGCTCTCGCCTGCTGTTGCATGAATTGCATAAAGCCTCTGAACATTTGATCATTCATCATTTGGTCAGTGTTGTTGTTTGTATGAGGATTGTCGCCTTCCTGATGCACATTATCCTGATTATTGATATGTGGTGAATCAACGATCGCCTGTGCTCCATTACTATTCTCAACATTCTCAGATGTCATTTTCAGATACTGCCACAAAACAAAGGTTAATTGACATTTAACATAATATCTCTAAACTCTGACCAACCAATTTAAATACAAAATAAATTTAAGTAGGTCATACTAGCAAAGGAATTCCCCGTCTCTCCCCTCCTAGTTCTAGTCTCACATCTTAGCCAGGGATCATATCCCTAAGATCTGATACCAACTGTGACGCCCCCAAAATTAGGTATACATCACCCATCTTGAGTCGTCAGATACATGGTATAGAATTCAAATATAACTTACTAATACCACTGTCGTGTATAATACGACAAAGTATAACTGTGAGTTTGAATACAATAATTATCTACTAGAGATCATACAAACTCAAAAGGAGTCCTCAATACAATTATTGTCACACTATTTAACAGAATAATGAGGACTACTAATACTATTCTCTGGTCCATCACTCAGTTCCCCGACTCGTCCCAGCTATATTCTCATTTCCTGAAGAGAACATTGAAAGAAAGGGTGAGCTCAACTAGCCCAGTAAGAAATATTATGACTAAGATAATGCAGAATAAATTATCATTAGCCTTCAACAATGTTAAACTGATAAAATATAATAAACATCAAGTTTAACTGCAGCAGAATCAGCAATCCATTAAAAGAGTCAAGTAGAAAATAAAATCTACTATCTTTTATGATTTAAAAGGTTTTTCATCACTGTTATAGCTGAGACTCAGCTTAATAAATATTCCACATCATCGAATCACCCCTGCACTACGGCCAAGGATATTCTTTAGTATCACGACCACAATTATTCATGCACTACGGCCAAGAATATTTGTGTATTCATTAATGGTCATGATCATGCCAACAACTGTCCATCAATGCACTACGGGCCAATGAGGAATTTTTAATTTTTACATCATTTGTAATATTACGGTCATGATTACACCGAATAATCCCTGGTCATAATCATACCAAGTCCATCTATGCACTACAGGCCACAGATGACTTTCAACAAAATATAAACATGAGGATGATGACAATGATATAAGAATTCAATAAAACAAGTTCAAGAATTATTTTATCCAGAAATTATTATCGTCCAAATTGTCAACATGAGACTGTTTTGTAGAGTAAAATTCAAGAATGATCAGAAGAATATTTCTATGAAAGGATACTTGATGAAGCACAAATATCAAGGATATTCCACTAATTTCATGGAGTATAGAAGTCAAAGTTTTATCCAATTGAGTATAATAAAGAATGGAATAACAAAAGAAATCACCATGCATGCGATAGACCGCACATACATGTTATTCCAGCAGAATAATAATAACGGAACCAGGTCAGGTGAAATTCACACCGACAGGATGTTCCAATAGAATAATAAATAACGGAACCAGGTCCGGCGTAAAACGCACAGACAGGATATTCCAACAGAATAATAAAGAATGGAAGCAGGTCCGGCGTAAAACACACAGACAGGATGTTCCAACAGAATAATAATAAAGACGGAACCAGGTCCGGCGTATAGCACAGACAGGATATTCCGACAGAAATATAAAGACAGAATAGTAAATGGATGTCACCAAGTATAGGGTATTCCGCGTATACAGGTTATTCCAACAGAATAATAATGAAAGGAATAACATAAGGATTTCACCAAGTATAGGGTATACCGCGTATACAGGTCATGTATAGGGTATGCCACTTTTACAGGTTATTCCAACAGAATAACAAAGAATGGAATAACATAAGTTCTCTTCAAGAAGAAAGAATAACACCCCTTACTTTATTAGGAGATTGAATACTGCAGTAGTGTAGTAACCGAATACTCTTCTTTTTTCTCTCTTATTCTCTCTATACTTTCTCTCTCTATAGCTTGAACGAATTCGTGAAAAATAATGAAGCCCTAGGCCTCTATTTATAGAAGATTTATTACTATTTATGAAAGTATTTACTATTTACGAAGGTAATTACTATTGACGAAGGTAATTACTATTGACGAAGGTAATTACTATTGACGAAGGTAATTACTATTTACGAAGGTAATTACTATTTACGAAGGTAATTATTATTTACAAAGGTAATTACTATTTATGAAAGAGACTCTTAGATGATGACATATGGCCCCCCATAAATAATTAAACTTACCACAAACGTCTAATAATAGACTCTTTATATACATCAAGGATTGAATAAAAATTACCAGAAATCATTTTATTTTTAATCAACACATATTTAATCTTTCAACAATTATTAATCAGTTATAACTTGTCGTCTCAATTATTGTTTAAATAATATAACATATTATACAGATGATACTGTGACAATAATTGAATCAATAATATAAGAGATATGATGCAGCAATTACTGCAGCAATAATTGAGTATAGCTGAGTGACTTCTCACGTAAGCATCAATAATCAAAACCGTGTGCTACTATGCAGCAACGCGTATTACTGTACTTTTACTACCGAGTAGTTCAACAGTTTTAACGGTAACACCTCCGCCGTTATTTTATAGAAATATAATTTTGTCGTTTTCTAACTACGACAATACTTTCGTTGTGGGGTCCACCAATGATTGTGCCGTCGTACGAATATTTCCCGACAAAAAGAATATTCCCCGACCAAACGAATATTTTATAACAACTTGCGTACTTTGCAAAATTTATAAATATTATCCACAACTATAACATTATATTAAATTTATTCCATAATATTCAAAAATAATAATTATAAAAATTCATCTTTATTTATAAAAAATGGGGTCTTACAATTGTGGTATTACACCCTCCATTTTAATTCCAGAGATATACTTTAATTTTTAAGATTAAACATTATATTTATAATAATTTTATGAATTAAATTAAATAAATATACATCAATTTAAAAATTAATATATTATTATTTAATTTTAAAAAATAAATTATATCTTTAATTTTAAAACATAATATTTGTGTCTTCAACGCCATCAATGTCACGGCGTCATTTAAATTAAATCTTTTTATGCATGTCTAAGGCTGTAAACGAGCCAATAAAGTTCAGGCTCGACTCGAAAAAATACGAACGAGACTCGAATTCGTTAATAATATGATCCAAATCTGAGCATTAAAAATAGTTCGAATAAAAATATGAGTAGAATCTGAGCAAGGTTATACTCGACTCGTTTAAGATTCAAACTACTCGAATTTTTGATTGTGATTCGATACATACTCATTTAATACATATTCGATTAGATGTTCAATATATTCTCTTATAATATATACAAATTTAAATCAAATTAGGATAATTAGTTATTATTTTGTTTTGTTTTTAATTGTGATTTTATATTTGAAAAGTATTGTAATAAATATATTTTCTCATTTTTAAGTAAAATAACAAATTCAATTTATAATTATATTTATTATAAAACTAGTTATTATGTAGAGACTCGAATTCGAATTTGAATTTAAAACTCGCGAGTAGTTTGAATAAATATTCAAGTCGAGTCGGATCGAATTCGAGTAATAAATATTCGAGTCGAGTCTAATCTGAATATGATTTTTTAAATATAATTCGAATTCGAGTAAGAATTTATAATTTCGAGTAGGTGTCTGACTGGTTTAGACCCTTATGCATGTCTATGAAAATTGTTTGAATTAGCAAATAATAGTATCCCAATCAAATCCAAACCCCACCTTAATTTCTATTCCACACCAAGCAACTTTTTATTGCTTTTGATTAGCTATTGGGGCAACAAAATTAATTAAGGGATAAATTTATTATGACCCAAATGAAGATGTCCGAAGCTAGCCGAAAGGCAGAAAGCAGAATCAGCCGTTGGGCTAAAGCTCCGATTAGAGCCCTGATCAGGGCCAGAGACTTGTATGTCAGTAGCATTAATAGCTGCGCCGGACATGTCACTTACGGCGGCGGTGTCTATGGCTGTCCCACAACAGATGTCACCACTTTACCAAAGAGCTTCAGTGTTAAATCAACCACAAGCGATGAAGATTTTAGAGAGCTTCTTAAGGTTGCTTCAACTAGAAGTCTGGGAGATAAGATTGACTTGGAGTTTCTCCGGCGTCAACGGTCTACCGGAGTGGCCAAAGTCGTGCCTCGAAGTCAGAGCATCAGTATTGGAAGGATTGATGAAGATAATACTGGTGAGTAGTGATTTTGGAGATAATCGGGATATAAAATTACTTGATCATTTGTTTCCAAGAAGCAAAAGCTATGTTAGCTGGATTTAGTGATGATGGGATGTTGTAAAACAAAATTTAACAAGTCATTAATATCAAATCTGAATTAACTTAACTACGCTCTTCCTTAATTTTGAGCTTTGAAGTATGTTATTGTGCCTGCTGAATTTTGGGTTACTTTTATTATTTAGCTTCTCAACTTCTGTATAATTATAAGAAAATTATCCAATCCTACATGTTTATGGCATCGAGTAGTTGTGTTAGAGACAACTTTGTATTGCCAGTTAGGATTGATAATGGAAGATTTGAGTCCCGTGCTTGAATTATTTTTTTATTGAGTTTACTATTTCGTTGTGCTCTTAGTGTTGTTTGGTTTGTTTTTTATCCCAGCAAGTTATCCTATGTATATAATTCCTTCGTTCAATATTTGATCATACTTTTTAAAGTTAAATTATAATAATTTAAAACTCAAAATTGTTATAAATTCTAATCAATACAATACAATGATGAATATTATAAACTATCTAAAAAGTATGACCTATTGCAAGTTTTATTATTTCATAATCTAGTGAGTATCTCAATTTTGAATTTGAGAATATCTCAAATTAAATTTCGAAAATAAACAATGATCATATAATTTTTTGAAACGGATGGAGTATTTTTTTATGTACCTAGTTACTTTTTTTTTGATCAAACAGTCGATACAAATAATTGAAAAAGTAATCTTTTCAAACAGAATTACAAATAATTAGAAGAAGAAAAAAAAACAATTGTAGTTGCAACAACTAGTAAACACCATAAATACTTTTGAAAAATAGTCATATTCCAAAAGTAATACTAACAAAATATACAAATGTTAATACTTCTTTAATACCAACGACAAATAAAAAGGGTCATTAGGAGCATTATATTAGGAAGTGGTTAGTATGAAGTTTATTTTGGAATAAGTTGGTCAATTAACCAATAGAATACTGACATGCATGCAAGGTTGTATGTGTATCAGTATTCTATTGGTCAATTGACCAACTTACCAAAAAAATAACTTCATGCTAACCGGATCCATTATATTGTTATAACTGTAGTTATTTAACATAGCTCGTATGATTTACTTTATAATATATACGGTATTTCATAATTAATAATTAATTAAAATATCATTGTTGTACTTAAGGGTGTCGTAGCGCCCATAGTCGCTTAACCACTTTCACATAAGTAATAGTAGATGATTGTATCTTGATTTATTCCTCTGCTTCTAGATCCTTAGATATGAAAAGATACAGAGCTCTAAAATTCCATTACCCTTAATCCTAATGATGTCAGCAAGGTCAATAACTGTAACCCTTCTAAAGTTGCATACAGAACACTGAATGATCTTATATGCCTAGCAACAGCTAAAGGCTTAAAAAACATCCATAGTCCATCAGTTTTAATTTTTAAACACTAAAATGTAAAGCCTCATATAGTCAGTCATATACTAGTTCACTTGCAAACCAGCTATGTGCTATGTGGAGCTGGCATCATTTTCCTTTGCAGCCGTCTCTTCCTGAAGTTTCTTTTTCCAGTATGCATCAAGTGGGGGTCCAAATATGGCTTTGCCTGAAACGATTCCAATCCTACAAACCCAATACAGTTATTAACTATAATAAGTTCAAAAGCTACTTTAAAGTTGAAAGCTTTAGCAATATCCTTGCTATATATAATCCAGACTAGAAAGTTTAAAGCAAAATGCAGAACAAAGCAAATGCAGAATCCCAACAACCCATGAATTATGTGACACTTGATTATTTCTACAAATCCTACCAGCTGAATTATGTGATGTACCTTCTCTGTCGACAGGAAACCATTATTTCCCGTAGCTATGATAAACCCGAACAACATTTTGTAAGATGTGACCAAAAAAACTCTAATGGTGGGATTTCAGGAACATAGTAAAACCCATGTTCTACGATTTTGTGATTTTGTGAGGCTAAAGAGCATTCACAATAGTTTTCTTATCTCTGTCCCTACTTTGCAGTGCTATTGGATTATTCTGCATGATATAGATACAATTTTTTCACTATGTACCCAACATGTATCTTATATTGATTACTTAAATAATGAAATTTGAAATTTAAAAATTAAAATTTGAAATACATGTGAGAGAAGCTTACAGACCTATCTCGAACAAAATCCTAATTCCAATTTCCAACTAATCTATCCACCATTCAACAACCATAATCAGATAAATAATAGTACTAATACAAATATTATCTAAACCCCTTTTTCTAAATTTAGATTTTAGACCCCTTCCCATTGCTTTTGTATGTTATATGATCTGCTTGCGTACAGTATTTCGAACATAGATTCTATGTTCATGAAGAAGACAAGCTACCCAAGATAAAACTTTCATCCAAAATGAGTAATTTGTGAGAATACTGACTTATCAGAACCCGAATCCTCTCTTATGTTAGATCTCAAACCCAAGAATGTATTTGAATTCAACCCCTCGAGTACCCCTTTTAGGGGATGGTGCTTCATTTGGATGGGGAGAAAAGCGTTAGGAAAGAGAAGAGATGACACATGCATTTTTTTCCACGATATAATGGATAGAATGGAAAGAGTGGGATCAAAACGTTTACCTTCTAGCAATTAAGATAATTCGTCTAGGTTCTTTTATACAGTATGGTTCATGTCAGAACTAAAATATATTTGATGATTGTTTAAGATAATTTTGAATGCTACTAAACAGTTTCTTAAACATTCATAAAGTTAAAATTTGGAGCTTGGATAGAATCTAAGATATTTATGGATGTTTGAAAGTAAGGATCTGACTCCTCTACAGTTCCTAGCCTAAGGGGATAATCAACTAAGGTTGTGTTTGATTGCCTCTTATTGGCTCTTAATGGATTTGCCTCTGATTCGGTCAGAGACAAATCTTGTTTGGCAAAAAAATTTTTCCCTCTTAATGGCTCTTAATTGATTAGACATAAAAATAAATCTATAGTATTCAGAGTAACATCTGAGCGAGAATTTTTTTTTTGGGACAATAATAACCTCTCTTTTATCCCAAATCTAACCTAATCGTTGCTGCTGCTCTTCTCTCCTTCACTTCGCCAGCCGCTGCTGCTGCTCTTCTCCTTCGCGTTGCTGCTCCTTTGTCTTCTTTTGCCGGTAATCTTCTCTCCCTTCTTCATCTATTGTTCGTTATTATCAATTCACACCATGATTTTAACACTTGCACAGTTGCATTTGCCATCAAGCAGACTTTATAGAACTGAGTGTGTTCATTCGGTAAAAATGTATAAAATTTATAGAACCGAATGAAAATTGTTGATTAAAGCAACAATTGAAAAGGGAACAATTTTTATAGAAATTTTTACATTTTTATAGAAATTTTTTACATTTTTATAGAAATTTTTTACATTTTTTACCATTCATAAAAATTGGAGGGAATTTAGAACAAGAGGTTTATGATCTCGTGCCATAAGTTAACATACAGAGTTGCATTAAAATATTAAACTAGATTTTTCCTACACCAAATTCTGCTATAAAGCCTAGAATTTTTTCTTGCTACCTGAAGTAACAAGTCAATTGGCTAACATATAAACACCATACTCTAGTCTTTTATTCCAAATATGATACTGGTTACACAACATGGGGCTCCCTTTTCAATTGAACAAGCAACAATTTTTATGAATTGTTTGCATTCGGTAAAAATTGTATAAATTTTTATTCCAAATATGATACTGGTCTTTCTTTTCTTCATCGTATAATTGATCTCTCTTTTTTTCTCAACCTCATTCTCAAGTTCAGTTGAATTGCAAAACTGAAAGCTAGTATATTGGATTTGGTTGTACATGTAATTGGTTGCTATTGACTGAATTAGAAATATGGAGCTAGTATGTGTTGTGCGGTGCTATAAGGAAAAAAAACATTGAAGAAAACTTAACTAATTGGCTATGAAGTCAGTCCTTGAAATGGGCGCTCGCATTATGTTCGATTAAATTCCTAAAAGAGAGATTTTGCCTAAAAATCTAAAATTAGGAGAAGTTAAGACCCGAGATGTTAGATTTATGGTTGAACAATTAAGCTACCGACCTACTATAATTTGTTCTTTATTGTTCAAACTATTTAAATTTTTGTTTTTTATTGTTTAAACCTTTTATAATCTATGTACTTTAGGTATGGAACAAACCAGTGAAACTCAAAAACCAAAAAGGATTAGAGTGAGTTGGAGGAATGAATCACTAGTGAAAACTTTTTTAGAAGCATGTATTCGTGAGGTTGTGGAAAATGGTAGGGAAGGTGCAAGTCTCAAGCCACAATCATGGAGAAAGGTAGGAGAAATACTAAAAGATACCTACAACATGATTGTTGATCAAAAACAAACGAAGAATCATTTTGACTACTTGCGAGGAAAATATGGTGCATGGTGCAAACTCAAAAGTAAGACAGGAAATGTATATGACCCGTCAATGAATAGGTTCAACCTTTCTGATGAGGAATGGACACAAGAGATAAAGGTGCATTCCTAATATTTTTACATTTTAAGTTAATTAGTAATAGTCCTTAAAAATATATTATAACATGTTGAACTTATTGTTTGAATACAGACAAATAAAATGGTAGAAACATTGAAGACCTCACCTCTAATCTTCCCCGATCTTTGTATTGCATTATTTGATGGAACTGCGGCAACGGGACTTGATAGTTGGGGTCCTAGTTGTGGAAGAGGTAGGACTAAAGAAACACCTTTGGACTTGGAAGTTTTTAGTCTTGAGGACATTCCTTTTAGCACCCAAGGTCAAGGGACTTCTATTCCTTCTCCCAATGCATCAACTCCTAGTATGCAGTCTCATGCTTCCGCTCCTAGCTTTGAGGGAGAAAGACCAAAGAAAAAAGCTAAGCGTTCATCTAAACAAACCTACAACACTAATCTAGATGAAGAGATGTCCAAGGCCTTGAAGCTTATTGCTGAAAAGAATAGTGGACCTTCCGTGAAAGAATGCAAAGATAAGTTGGAAGAACTTGGGTGGGGAGCGAAAAATCCACTACACAAGATGGCTCTTGGAATATTTTGTGAGAAACCAAGCTACAGAGAAGCATGGATGATTCTAAAAGAGAATGAGGTTAAAAATTGGGTTATGATGGTTTCACGTAAGTTGGGATACATTGTTTAGTTTGTTGGATATTAGTTAATTACAAACTTGGTAGGATGTTGGTGGATATATTTGGGCCTAGGTAATTTGATATTTTTTGGTACAAACTTCTTATCTTTGGGGCTAGTTAATATTATATTTTTGGGATACAAACTTGAATATGTGGGGGCTTATTTGCTAACTATGGATGTGACATTTGCTATTACTAATTATGGATGTAATATTTGCTACATATGCTTTTGAACGTGTATGTGTTAAATTTATAATATATGTCATTTATTATGATTTTGATTTTGCTTGATTAGGAATATTTTGGTTTTGACTTAACTTTTCTTTTATTAAATGTTAGTATTTTAAAATTGTTATGTTTAATATAGGTAATATGGATATTGAGGATCAAATTTTATGTCTGATGATTATATATTGGTATTTGAAAAGACAATCTTCAAGGAGAATACCAAGGATTATGGATAATATTTCGGCATTAAGCGGGCATGCTTACACATTATAGTTGTTAAATGGATCAAATACACAGTGTCGAGAGTTGATGCGTCTTTCTCATGATGCATATGTGCGTCTATGTGAACACTTCAAGAAAAAACAATGGGTACACAATAGTAGATACATAACAGTTGAGGAGAAGATGACAATCTTCTTAACCATCATAGGCCATAATGAACGCTTTAGAGTTATAAAACGCAGATTTCAACATTCTACCCAAACAATACATAGATATTTTCATGAGGTGTTAAATGGGATGATTGAGTTTTCAAAAGAAATTAAAATGCCTACATCATTTGATCCAAATCCAGATATTCCGGGGAACCATAAAAACTTACGACAAATATTTTCGGTAAGTGACATACAATTTTTTTTCTTTTTTACTTTTATTTCATACAATAAAATACTTTGAGAAAAGTTTTTTTAATGCAGGGTGCAATAGGTGCATTAGATGGTACTCTTGTACATGCAGTTGTTCATGTTGATCAACAAACGCGTTACAGAGGAAGAGGAAGGGGTGAATGTTATCAAAATATTTTAGGAATATGTGATTTTAACATGATATTCACATTTGTTTGGGCCGGATGGGAAGGCATTGCACACGACTCACGAGTTCTAAAAGAAGTTGCATTTGATCCATCTTCTGGTTTTCCATTTCCTCCCCCGGGTATATATTACAATTTCTTTTACCATTTTCAATTATTATTTATTTTTGTCATAAAATTTCATCATTCAAGTTATTAGTAATAATCATTATTTTTGTCTCAATTACAGATAAATCATTATCTTTGTTAGCTGATTTTCGACGCAGACGCGCTTTGAATAAAGAGGAAAAATTCAACAATGCTCATGCACAACTCAGAAATGTTATCGAGCGTGCTTATGGTGTGTTGAAATCAAGATTCCCAATTTTGAAATGAATGACTCCTTACCCTTTTACAGTACAAAGGGATATAGTTATCGTTTGCTTCGCAGTCCATAATTTCATAAGGAAGCATAACATTGAGGATGAATTATTTGCTCAATATGATCGAGATAACATGTTTGACAATGAAACGGAGCAAAATGAAGGAAGCGAAAAAGGACAAGATGAACCACAATGGGGTGATCAAGGCGTAAAATTTATAGTTAATCTACGTGAACAAATTGCACTTCAACTCTTAACAACTGTTTGAAGTTAATTTAATTTGTATGGTTGAATTATTATGCTATGTTGATATTTTTGGGACATGATACTATGTTTGAAGTTAATTTAATTTGAACGTTTTCATTTTTATTTTATCATATTGTGGTCAAATTATTATAAATATGTATTTAAAATACTATTCAGACCTTCTGATTATCAAACAGGTTTTGTTTAAACTGTTCAGAGGGCTAAAATGGTAAAATACTGTTATTCAGACATTTTGGAAAAATTAATTATCAAACAACATTTTTTTCATCCAGACACAATTCTATTCAGATACTCTATATTATTCAGACGTCTAAATTGTTCAGGTCTTAACACTCAATTTTATCAAACACAATATAAGACTTTCATTTAGTATTTTTTTTTTCTGTCTGCGCAACATGGCAAGTGAAATACATGTTAGGATAGGATTAGAGTACGTTTTATTAAGCCTCTAACTTTAGTATTTGATATCACATCCTTTGAGAATGAATAATTGGCAATTCATTAGCAAGAGCTAGGACAAATGCAAAAATCACTCAGAAAACCAGAACCTAGAGTTGATAGAAAAAGATGCATACATAAAAGAATCCTAAAAAAATTTAAACAGAACATTCGATATTTACTGGCAAAACCCAAGTTGTCTGTCTCATAAATAAGTATAACAAAGTGCAAATCGAGAAGGAAAGAAGCTTACACGACAGCTCCAATAACGAGAGGCAACGACAGGAACCGCTGTCGATTGAACATGTTCAACTTTTGATCTCTCTGACTGCTATCCCTTCGACTTGGCCATATTCGGATTTTCTGACCCGAAAGCCCATCAATTTAATGGTTGGTTGATACTTTATAAAGCCAATTGGGTAGTTTAGTACAGGAGACCCATCTCACTATTGAAAAGAGGTTTGAATTGGGTAGTTTAGTACTGGTAACCCATCTCACTATTGAAAAGAGGTTTGGAAGCGGAAGGGCCTTAGCCTGCTAACTTGGACTGACATACGGATCCATCTTAGAGTTTTTCATTACAAAATCCAACAGGACTTGTGGTTTAGTAAAACATTTTTCAATTTGAACCTCAACTGTTTGGTCACTACTTAAAATTCTTTTGTTAAATACACACACACGCACACACTTACTTCATAAGATTTCATCACCATACAATTAAAAGCATATTATATATAAAAATAAAACTACTCCAACGTACAATTGATGCTAATTAATTAATAGCTTCATTAACAGAACATGCAATTAAGATTCCATTGTTGTCTATATATATATATAATATATATATATATATATATATATATATAGGGAAAGTACGTAGTCTTGCACTAAATAAATTACCAAGCATATATATTTTTGATGATTCCTTCCTTGTAAACTGTCCAAATTGTAACCAAAAAACATTCATATGTATGTATTGTATATATGTATGTATGAACTTTATTGTAAAGAAATATACAGCTTGCACATGGAGGCTGACCCCTTAAATCCTAAAACTTCATCTGGAGTGCCTAGAAATTGCCCGTTGCCGTTAAATCACGCGAGTAGCTCTACTACTTGCTTCACCAGCTTCATATGTTATAAAGAAAGTACTAGGATTGAGCCCAAGGTGGTCCAGAAAAGCTCATTCACAGGCATTATGGTCTGGTGTTTTAAGGGAGATGGAGTGGCCACAGCCGCTACACGGCTCAGGGACGGTGCAGCATCCGCGTTACAGCGGTGTTGTATACGTATTGACACCATGGATGATTGCGATGAAGGTATATAGCGATCTGCCCCTCAATTATAATAATTAAGTAGAAACACCCTGCATATTATATTTTTAATAAATTAATAAGAAATTGTTCCCCGTCACAAAGTTATTAAGAGTCCATATTATTTGTAATTTACACCGAATGAAAATCTATTAAATATACTAAAGTGTAGTATGATATTTGTCATTTTCATATTAGTTAATTTTAAAAATTATATACATTTTATTAATTTTTAATTTAAAAGTATTTTATATTGAATTCAAAAGGTTAAACTTAGAAGAATAAAGGAAATATATAATACATTTGTTCATTTAATGAGTGTTATGAACTATGATCCGAGTCTTGTTAAACAAAAGAGGTATTGGGTAAGCTACGACTAAAAGTTACTTGTAATAATCAACGGCTTGGATAGTTTATCTAGTTATATTTATTTTTTCTTTTAAAAGAGTTGAATGTATGCATTAAAGAATATCAATGAAATTAAACAATTCTCTCTCTCTAAATTCTGGAGTTCAATCCAAACTCGAATTGAATTACTTGGAGTTCGTACGAAGATTCGAATATCGGTATGAGTGAGTGAGAGAGAGAGAGAGATTATTCTTGAATGGTTTATCTTTTCGCTGCATCTTGAGGTATTTCTAAATTACCATGAGTCTTTATCCCAATTCTTTAGTTACTAAAAATAGGGAAAAAAAAAGATTCACTCCCATTATTTTTTTAGCCTGTCTCAAAATAATATATATTCTAACTTTAATTACTATTATATCATCAACATTTCACCTTTGGAGCTTATAGTTAATGTTAATGTTAATGATATGTTTGAAAAGATAAAATAAAATCTTAAAAAATATTATAATTTTTTAAAAAAGCTGACACCTTACTATTTTTCTTGTGAATTATACATCCTTTCCTAAAAGATTATTGTTTTAAAAAAAAATTGTTCTAAAAAGTTTATCATTTATAACTTTCAAGGAGAATAAATTATTTACTTTCCTATATTACCCTTACCTTCTCTCATTGTCCCAAAAAATTCTCTCTCTTGTATTAATAGTTTTCAACTTTTTATAAATAGGAGTGATAGAATTTCAAACAAATTTTACTTAGTAAATAATACTTTCTTAATTATGTGTCAAAACTTTAAACGACAATCTTTAAAAACAGAGCTAGTACTATATTAACTTTGTAAATAAATATTGTCGGCCTGTTGCAACCCAATTGCCATCCAACAAGGTACGCACGGAGGTTAATTTTTTGGTTGTCTAATGTTTCGATCAACTCAACTCCAAATCCCATGGAGGTTTGAATTGATTCTCTACGAAGCTTCAGATTCCTAGCTAACCCTCAAAATAGAGGTGACAAACGGACGGGCGGGCGCGGACCGGATCAAAAAGGCCCGAATTTTTACGAACTAAAAAAAATAAATCCATAGCCCGCGGGCTCACGGGCGGGGCGGGCCTGTCCACGGGCCGAAGGTGATTTATGCTTATTTTTTGCATTTTTTTCAGCCCGCTAAATCCGCGGGCGGGCCGGGCCGGACAAGGCTTGGAACGGACCGGGCCAAAAAATGTCCGATTTTTTGTGGACTAAAAAAGTGCGGCCCAAAGCCCGCTTTTTGACTGACAAGGCCGGCTCGACCCGGCCCGACCCGCAGACTTTAAGCCCTTTTGCCAGGTCTACCTCAAAATAATAAGCCGTACCAAATTTTCTTATTTCTTCGTCTCTAGTACACGTCTTGATCTTCTTTAATTTTCAACTATATAGCAAGTTTAAGGGAAATAATTTATATGTAGTTGAAATATAACTAGAGGTAAGGTAAGATAAACAAAATTAGGATGCGACTTTTTTTAATTTGTAACAACACTCCGTTAATTTTTTTTAGCCACTAAAAGACTAATCCCAAAACAGACAATCATGTTAAATTATCCCCTTATTTAAAAGGTTAAACTATTAAATTGAAACTCTATGATTATATACTCTTTCCGTCCCTTAAATATAATATTTATGATAAATGATATTTACTACATGTTTTTTAATTTTTTTCACATGAAAATCGTCATTACAGGTTCTATAGCGACGGTTTATACCATAATTGCAACGGAATCAACAATTCATTATAAGAATCAAATAGAATATAATGTCTACTATATCCTCCAAATTAAAAGTTCATCATTAATATTTTATTCTTGTAATACTTATCAATAGTTCTTTGTTGTAACCAAGACAAAGAAAACTTTCATCACTTGTCTTCACCTGAACCATCAAAGATTATAGTTAAATTCATAATTCATGTTTATAATAATGTAAATTAACAGTTTCTTTTTGCCACAAAAGCTTAATAGAACTTTAGATCAATGTCCTTGCCACAAAGGCTAAAGACACTCAATAATAATATCGTCTTTACACCCTACACCAAAGACATTCAAATGTAACAACAATGGTCATGATCATACCAATCAATTGTCTATCATTGCACTAAGGGCCAAAAATATTCAACTGTAATATCAATGTTTATGATCATATCAATCAATTGTCTATCTTTGCACTACGGACCAAATATATCAATCAATCAGTTCATCTTTGCACTACGGGCCAAAGATATACAACTGTAAAATCAATAATCAACCGTTCATCTTTGCACTACGGGCCAAATATATACAACTGTAATACCAATGGTAATGATTATACCAATACACAACTCCGGTCATGAATATACCAACACACAATTCATGGTCATAATCATACCAATCAACAGTTCATCTTTGCACTACGGGCCAAAGATAACTTTCCAACATAAATTTAAGACTGAGAATTATAACAATGATATAAAGAATGAATCAAGGATAAATATTAGATATTTATAATTTAATTTATCCAGAGTTCAAGAATGTCCAAATTGTCAACATGAAGATCAAAACATGGGTTCAATTTCAATAATAAGATTTATAAAAGATAACTTGGACAAATAAAATAAAATTAAATTTCATTATGAATAGTACTCATGAGTAGTACCGTATGAATAGTACTCATGAATAGTATTGTATGAATAGTACTTCAACATGAGAAGATTAAAATTTCAATAAGAGAGTTCAGACCAATATTTCAGTGAAATTATATTAGATGAAGTATAAATCTCAAGGAATTTATAATCATTTCAGAAATTATAAAAGCAATAGTAAGTTTAGATTTAGGAATATAAAATAAAATAATACAAGTAACTGCAAATAGATTATCACCCGTCATGCAGTAATCCGCGTAGTAGACAAATCATTTCTACAACTTAATAAAGAATGAATAAGAAAGGTTATTCATCAGGCATGCGGTAGTCCGCGTAGACAGATTATTCCCACAGATTAATAAAGAATGAATACGAAGGGTTATTCACCAGACATACGGTAGTCCGCGTAGACATGTTATTTCCACAAATTAATAAGGAATAGAATGACGACCCTTACGAGTATTCAATGAAAATAACATCATTTACGAATACGAAAGAAATAAATACCCCTTACCTTAGTAGGAGATTAGATACTGCAATAGTGTAGTAACATAATACTCTTCTCCTTTCTCTCTTATTCTCTCTCTATAGTTTTAGTGAATTGGTGATCAGAATGAAGGAAGAAATGAGCTTCTATTATAGAAGAATTCTAGCTTGGCACTTGCAATGTGAAGAGGCAAGTGGCTTGACGCCTGGTAATGTGAAAAGACAAATGGTTTGATGCCCGTAATGTGAAAAGGCAAGTGATTTGACATCTGGTAAAGACAAGTACTATTACCGAAACTGACACTTAGATGATGACCTATGGGTCCCATAGAATAAACCAGACTTACAACAAACGTCTCATGACAAACCTCACTATTTATATCAAAAATTGAATAAATATTTACCACAATTCATTTATCTTCAATAAATACATTTTTAATCTTTCAACAATTCTTCATCAATAATATTATAACTTACAATATTGACAACCAGATTATTCCTAGGAAAAAGAGGGCTTTTCGATAAAAATTTCTCTTTATTAGCGCGCAATTAAATAACCTTATGACGCCCCCAAAACAGGTATACAACACCCATTCTGAGTCGTTAAAATACATGGTACAAAAACAACTATAACTTTATTAATACAACATAAAAACTGTGAGTTTAAATACAAATATTGTCATCTAGATAATATTCACACTCAAATAAGTCCCTCATTACAATTATTAATACACTATTTTACAGAATAGTGAGGACTACTAGAACAACTTCTAGAACCATCATTCCACACCCTGACTAATACTCGCTACATTCTCGCCTCCTAAGAAGAAAAATGGAATAACAAGGAAAAAGGTGAGCTCAACTAGCTCAGTAAAGAACATTATAACTAAGATAATATAGAACAAATTATCGTTAGTCCTCAACAGAAAAAAATCTAATAGAATACAATAGACAACCAGTTTTAAACCAATCTTCGCAGCGAAAATAATAATTCATTAGAAGAGTTAAGTAGAGAATGCAAACTACTATCTTCTATATATGAATTTAAAAGTTCATCGTCGATATTTTATCCCTGTAACATCAATCAATATATATCTGGAATCAAATATTCATCTTTGCACTACAGGCCAAAGATATTCATCAGTTGGTCATGTTCATCTAAACACCTCTTCATCTTTGCACTACGGGCCAAAGATATTAATCAGTCGGCCATGTTCATCTCAACACCTTTCATCTTTACACTACGAGCCAAAGATATTCATCAAGAAATCATTCATCTTTGCACTACAGGCCAAAGATATTTAGTAATATCATCATTTAGGACTGAGGATGATGAAAAATATTTTAAAGAAAACGAATTCAGTGAAACAAAAGAACAAGTATTAAGGATTCGTACTTTAAATAATCCAAGTTCAAAAATACTTCATAAATAACCAGATTGGAGTACGATTCAAGAATGAAGATCAAAATATAGATCCAATCAAAGATAGGAATCATAACAGACAATCTTGGACACAGAAAAAAAAATTTATTTTTTGTGAATAGTGTCGTATTCGTGAATAGTGTTGTATACGTGAATAGTGTTGTATACGTGAATAGTAACTCCGACCTCAAAAAATAAAAATTTCACAAAAAAACATTATCACGCTTCGTGAATAGTACTCGTGAATAGTAACTCATGAATAGTAACCCCGACATGAAAAAATTCTAAATTTGATAAAAATTTCTAACCAATATTTCGGCATAATGATATTGAAGAAATAATATCATTTTTGAATAAAATAACATCCATTACCTCAGAAAGAATAGTACTTCTGATTGGAATAATAGATATAGTGCTGAAAGAACTTGCACCATATAGCAATACTCAAAGTACTAAAATACTCACAAATACGCTCGGTATTAAAGAGAGAGAAATCTTTAGTTTCTGGTGTGATTTTCAATTCTAACCTAAGTACCCTATTTATAGAAAAATGCTTAGAACACCAAAGTAAAAAATTTAATAAAATATTAATAAATTTATATAAATCATACGCAAACTTGGAAATTCTGATTTCAGTATATTTTGCAACACATGTGCCCACCAACCAACCACAAAAACGTTTTTCTTTTAAAACAAATTTAAAACTTTTAAAAAATAATTATTTCGGAACTTCAGAACTTCAATAATTCATAATAAATAGCCCTTTTATCAAAAAATTTGAATCTCACGACTTTTTATAGGAAATTCCAATTATCCATAATTTTGCAGAAGAAAGTTTTTCCAAATTCCAAACAGAAATTGACCGAAATTGATAAACAGGTGATTTTACAGGCTATAATCAAATTTCAGTCAAGAAATGGGGTTCACCGACACACAAAACATGTGTTAAACAATGTTTGCAACAAAAATACTTTTCTTCCTCGTATACTCATATATCCCACATTCATTGTAAAAATATCATCATTATTATATTATAATAATATAATAAAATATTTTATCAGAAAAGATAAAATATCATTTTTTAACAATTATCACTTTAAAATTTTTCTCCATTTATATCCACATAAAATCAATATTTTCTTCATCATATAAATCAATAATTAATTATTCACAAATAATATTACAGAATCACAGTACTGGCAACCAAGCCGTTCCCAGGAAAGAGGGGGCTTTCCAATAAAGATTTCTCCTTACTGGCGCGCAATTAGGTGACCAAACCTCTCATTAGACAGAACTTTCTAGACATTGCCAATAATGTTATCTAATAATATTATTCAGATAATATAAATTATTTCTCCGATAATGAAAAATACTATGTAGTGACAATTATTGAAATAACAGTAATATAAAAAAATCAACGCAACAATTATTGAATCAATAAAATAAAATACTGAACAGTAATTACTGTAACAATTATTGAGTAATGCCTTCTTACGTAAGAATCAATAATTGGTGCAATACCGTGTGCTACTGTGCAACAACGCGTATTACTGTGTTTTAACCACCGGGTATTCCAACAGTATTAACGGTAACAACTGCGCCGTTATTTATAAACAACTTATACTTGTCGTTTTCTTCATCCAATTGCTTTTTCATTATGGGGCCCACACAAGGCTGCGCCGTCGTATGAATATTCTCCGACAGCAAGAATATTCCACGACCAAACGAATATTCTTCGATAACAATGAGTATTTTATAACCACTTGCTTATTTGAAATATTTTCACATTTTACCCATAACTAATCACATTAATCAAATCAACCCTTACTATTTCAAAATGATAAATAGAGGAAATTAAATTTTATTTATTAATAATTTGGGGTCTTACAAACCTAACCTCTTTCATCTACAAAATTTTTTAGACATTGTCAATAATGCAAATAATAATATGAACAACTGTGTCGTGTTAATAAAATATTATGCAGATTATACTGTGACAATAATTGAATCAATAATATGAGATACTATGCAGCAACTACTGTGACAATTATTGAATGAAACTGAGTGACTTCTTACGTAACCATCAATAATCAGAGATATTGTGCAATACAGTGTCCTACTTTGCAACAACACGTATTATTATATTTTTATCACCGAGTATTTCAACAGTTTAACGGTAAAAGTTTTATCGCTATTTTTGTTGCTTTCTATATCTAACAGTTATTCTGTTGTGGGGTCCACCAATTATTGTGTCGTCGTACTGAATATTCCCCGACAAAAAAAATATTCTCCGACCAAACGAATATTTTATGATAACTTGCTTACTTTGTAAAATTTGCACATATCACCCTTAACTTTAATCTTTTATCAATTTAATCATTTACTGAATAGAATAATAATTATAAAAAAAATTAAATACTTTTAGTTCATAAAATTCGGTGTCTTACACATCTCCATTGTGACTTCTCCTTTTCTCAGCGATGACCAAGCGACCTTGTCTCCTCTTCTCATTTCATTGCAGTCTTTACTCTCTAGTCTCTACCTCTCGCCCCTTCGACCTAAAATGTAATTAAATTAGGAATTTTTTTATTTGATAATTTAAAATTTATAGTTTATTTAAATTTGTTGTTGGTTGGGGACTTAAGGTTAAACTCAATTTAATTTTTTTTTGATGTATTTGTTATATTTTGGACTTATGAGATAACTAATTAGAGTTTTTTATTGTTGGATAGTTTAAAGTTTAATTTTATTTGAATTTGTTGTGGATTGAGGTTAAATGAATATGCACTTCAAATTTTTTTTTTTGAATTTGTTGTGTTTGTGAATTGTGAGTTGATTTTGACTGTTGTTGCTTGATTTTGTTTGAATATAAAAAAACAAATTTAGTTTGAGGCTTTGCACATGCTGTTGAAATTGTTGAGTGATTTTGACAGTTGAATATTATTAAAATCACTCTCCGAAATCAAATGGGCGATAAATGATTGAGTGATTGTTCGATTCCTTAAATTAAAAATAATAAATTTGAAACTATTGATAATAAAACTATCTTAGAACATTTTCAAGCCATGAGGTATAGGAGAATAACATTAAAATTAATTTGTAAACATTATTCTGATTAGTTAATATTATGATTAGTTCTAATTTTTTTTATTTAACTTCAACAAAAAAAATTAATTAAAATTTAAAAAAACTCTTAGATCCGCACACGTACAAGACCGGAGGAACTTTAAAAATCTTACTTTAAGATTTAAGAGAATAAATTTTAACAAATGATATTTTGTTAATATTTCAAATGAAAATACAATTTACTTTATTTGTAATTAAGAACAATCATTTAAAATTTATATATATATATATATAACAAGAATTATTATGCTGGTCATTAGTTTGTTTAAAGGAAAAAAACAAAACGATTAACCATATCTCCACTTAACGTAAGCAACCATATACGTACTAGATTTGTGGTCAATCAAAAAGGTACTCATGGCAACATGTTTCGACTTTCAATTTGGGGATGGATGATAAGCCGATGCTGTTATTTTAAAATTATACATATAAATTTATTTTAAATTTTAAAATGTTATAAATTTTTAATAAGTAATAATTTGAATTTTTAATATTATTATTATTTTATAATAATTACTATATTTTAAACTAATTTTGGATATCAGTTTAAAAAATTAATAAAAATTCGTTTTACAACAGTATTTTAAATTTTAGATAAGATATAGTACTTAAATACAAAAATAATTTTAGTAATTCTTAGATGAGATATTAAAATTATATGTCTTAATAAACTATTTGTGTCATTATTATATAGATAGATTATATTGAGCAACTAATTCAGTTAAGATGTTCTCCAAAAATAAAAATAATTACACGTACGTATTATCAACATATAAAATTAAATATTTTATTCAAAATCTCTATTACCCCACCTAATCAACTTAATTAGTGATAGAAGAATATTTTTACTAGTAGTGCCTATCCACTACTATTGTCCAATACGTAATTACAAAAGTGCCACAAAATGATCAAAGGTTTTGATATGGCAAAAATATCATAGTTGGTTCCGACACGGAACAGGTAGATAAATAACTTTCGAATGAAATAAGGTGCTTGTTTTTCTTTCAGGTCTAAATTTATTCGCTAAACAACAAGGCTAAAAAACATAAATAATCATTACTTCATCACCTCTAAAATTAAATATATATTTTTATTTTATTAAAACTTGAATAAAATTATATCAATTTTAAATTTTAAAATTTTATAAATTTATTATAAAAAATTAAAATATATCTTTGATTTTGAAATTGTTTATTTGCCTAGAGCATAGGAATTTGGATTGGAAGAGGTGTAAGTTACATACATAATGGATGCTCAAGAGCCTCTTTTGTTCTTAATCAATCTATCTAATAAAATACAAATGATTTTGAATTTCCCGCTCACTCAATAAATTATCTGGGTCGTCCAAAGTTTAAAATAAATCCCACCGTTCATACATCTATCTATCTAATAATCTAATAATAATTTAATAAAATACAAATGACTTTAAATTTTTCGCTCACTCAATAAATTATTTTGGTCGTTCAAAATTTGAGATAAATCATAGACTAAAAGACAATATGCACCCCAAACTTTACACCGATGTTGATATTTGCACCCCAAAGTGAAAAAGGTGTCTAAGTACACCCCATACTTTACTTATGCGTAACAGATTGCACACTTTCGTTAATTAGCCGGTCAAAAATGACCGGCTAAAGCACACGTGTGGTTCTAAGGGGGTGTTTAAGTCTTTTCCTTCTTTCCAATCTTATTTACACAGTAAAAATGGAGACTAGTTCATCATCATCCTCATGCTCTGCATCTCTGTCCTCCTCAAATTCTTTTTTTCTCTCTTCTTTCCCTCCTCCATCAACAACAACAACAAGAAGCTCCCGCCGAGACCCACCTCGATTCCATCAGACTTGGCTCTCGCACCGCCATGTTCGTCTCCAACCACTCCATAGCCCACCGTGCCTTAGTCCAGAACAGCGCCGTTTTCTCAGACCGTCCCAAACCCTTCCAACCAACCGGGTCGTTTCCAGTAACCAACACAACATCAACTCCGTCGGCTACGGCCCCACATGGCAGCTCCTCCGCCGCAATCTCACCTCTGAGATCCTCCACCCCTCTTGGGGACAAGCTTGAAGAGAACCAAATCAAACAAATTGAAAAGGTGCAGCGAGATTTACTATTAAACATAATTCGATTTAACATACTCAATTTGTGGCCTAAATTGGGGAAGGTTGTATTTTGCCAGAGATGGAAGGAGTTCTTGCAGCTCTGCCAAAATCGGGAAGATGTATTAGTTCCCCTTATTAAAGCTCGAGTCGAAAAATTGGGGAAAGTTGTTTTTCACATGTTGAAGGCTATATTTAGATGAAGCACAAAAAAGCCTTGAGAAACAGACAAGGGATGATTGCGCAGTAAACTAATAAATGTCAAACAAAAAACAAATATCTTGAAATTTATATGCCTGGAAAAACCTTAAAGAATGTGAAGGAGCTATTTCATTACGTGTACTTTTACTATTCATTTTTAATTGGTTTTGGTTCGTTGTCCTGATTCCAGCAATCTTCAATTGAGAAGTAACAGGATTGGGTTTTACGGCTACTTGCTCGCTCGGTTTGTATTCTCTTTTAACCAATTTATTGCATCTCTTGATATACATAGGTAATGTGGCATTATAGTTGCTTGAAATACATTGGGGATAAATTGATATCTTTATTCAGTTGTTGGTTGTGAAGCTTTGAGGACCAGCATATCGTATAGGAATGGGAGGAGGTGCTGCGTCCAGCATGGTTAGTGGCCAGAATGATGCATAGCTTGATTTTAATGTTGTACAACGTGGAGATGCAGAGATGACACAAAAATTATATCGTGTTGTTCGTGCCTGTCTTGAAATGGGAGAGAACAATCCTGTCATCAACATTCATGATCAGGGTGCTGGAGGAAACTGTAATGTTGTTAAAGAAATCATATATCCAAAGGGTGCGAAGATTGATATCAGGGCGATTGTAGTTGGAGACCATACAATGTCTGTCTTGGAGATGGGGTGCAGAATATCAGGAGCAATATGCAATATTGGTGAAGCCCCAAAGCCGCAATCTCTTACAGTCAATCTGTCAAAGGGAAAGGGTGTCTATGGCTGTTATTGGTACAATTAGTGGTGAGGGGCGTGTTGTTTTAGTTAACAGCTTAGTTATTGAAACTGACACTGCTCCATCTGTTCTTGAGCACAATATCAGACATAATGATCCTATGATTGAACTTATGCAGAATTTCTTCACAATTTTCGTTGTCTTGAATTGGTAGTTCTTCTTCTTCTCTAATTCCCTTGAAGCTACTCCCTCGACTAAAGAACGTAAGAACGGAGATTGTACTTCGACGGTAAAGAACGTAAGAAATAACTTCAATATAAGCATATTTAAAGGCGAATTTGTTAATGGTGGTTTTGGTTTGGTTTGGCCTTACGTTAACATTGCATATCAGGTTTTCAAGAAAATACCTTTGAACGCCTTTTTTAGCTCTCGCAGAAAATGAGTGTTTGTTTAAGAGAGAAAGTTAATTATGGAGGAGAGAGAGATAAGGGAAAGAGATTAGAAGACAATGTGCGCCCCAAGCTTAGAGAGAAGGAGAAGATAAAAGAGAAAAGACTTAAATACCCCTCAAAATTCACATTACAGCCTTAGTCGGTCATTTTTGACCGGCTAATTGACGAAAGTGTGCAATCTGTTACGCATAAGTAAAGTATGGGGTGTACTTTGGGGTGCAAATATCAACATCGGTGTAAAGTTTGGGGTGCATATTATCTTTTAGTCTAAATCATATTGTTCATACAGTGCCGGAGGCACGGGACCCAGCTAGTTATGTATATTACTGATTTACTGGGACTGGGAGGAGCCAAGCCATTTAAATGACAACAAACAAAACCAACCGAGTCCCTGGCCAGGAGCCAGCCATCTTTTATTATCGGCTCGTGGTTATGACCACGGCTGCCCCACCTGATTAGCGCGGATTCCACGTAAGCATTTTTTTTATACTATTGGTTCCTCTCGCTCTCAATCAATATTTTCTTGACGGCAAAAAGCACCTTTTCACCACTGTGGTTATAGTGATTTAACGAAATAGCCACTGTGCTTTTAAAATATTCAATTAGCCCAGTGTACTTTTTAAAAATATTCAAACAGGCCATTCCGTCTTTTTTTGTAACGGCCGTTAACAAATTGCTAACGTGGCTTTTAAAAAACAAAATAAAAAATGACAAATTGCTTACGTGGCTTTTAAAAACAGATTTGTTAAAATTTTTTTAAAAAAATAGAATTTATTTTAAACAGATTTGTTAAAATTTTAAAAAACAGAATTTTTTTTAAAAATAGATTTTTAAAAAAAATAGAATTTGTTAAAAACAGAATTTTTTTTAAAATATAATTTTTAAAATTTTTTTTAAAAACAGAATTTGTTAAAAAACGGATTTTAAAAAAAAATATAATTATTTTTAAAAAATAGAATTTTTTTAAAATATAAAATTATACAGATTTTTTAAAAATATAATTATATAGATTATAAAAAATAGTTTTTTTTAAAATATAATTATACAGATTTTTTGAAAACATAATTTTTATAAAAAAGGGATTTTAAAAAAAAATAGAATTTTTTTAAAAATAGAATTTTTTTAAAAACGGATTTTTTTAAAAATGGATTTTTTTTTAAAAAAATAATTATTTTTAAAAAACAGAATTTTTTTTTAAAAATAGAATTTGTTTTAAAAGCATAATTTATTTTTCAAAAACGGTATTTTTAAAAAAAACAATTTTTTAAAAAAACCTGTTTTTAACAAATTCTGCTTTTAAAACAAATTCTATTTTTTAAAAATAATTATATTTTTTTTAAAAATCCGTTTTAAAAAAAATAGTTTTTTTAAAAAATTATGTTTTAAAAAAAATCTATTTTTAACAAATCTGTTTTTTTAAAAAAAATTAAAAATTTTATTTTTTTAAAATTTTTTAACAAATCTGTTTTAACAAATTTGTTTTAAATTTTTTTTAACAAATCTGTTTTTAAAAATTTTAACAAATCTGTTATTAAAAATTTTATTTTTTTTAAAAAAAATGTTTTTTTAAAAATTTGTATAATTATATTTTTAAAAAAATCTGTATAATTCTATTTTAAAATAAAATCTATTTTTTAAAAATAATTATATTTTTTTTAAAAATCCGTATTTTAAAAAAATTTGTTTTTAAAAAAAACTTATGATTTTAAAAAAAAAATCTGTTTTTTAAAAATAATTATATTTTTAAAAAAAATCCATTTTATAACAAATTCTGTTTTTTTAAAAAAATCTATTTTAAGAAAAAAATCTATTTTTTAAAATAATTCTGTTTTTAACAAATTCTGTTTTTTTAAAAAAATTTCTATTTTTTAAAAATAAATCTATTTTTAAAAATTTTAACAAATCTGTTTAAAAAAAATTAAATTTTTTTAAAAAAATCTGTTTTTAAAAATTTTAACAAATCTGTTTTTAAAAGTCACGTAAGCAATTTGTCTTTTTTTATTTTGTTTTTTAAATGTCACGTAAGCAATTTGTTAACGACAGTTACAAAAAATGGACGGAATGGCCTGTTTGAATATTTTAAAAAAGTACACTGGGCTAATTGAATATTTTAAAAGCACAGTGGCTATTTCGTTAAATCACTATAACCACAGTGGTTAAAATGTGTTTTTTGCCTTTTCTTGACATCTTAAAACATCACTACGTCGAAAAAAGAAAATATTATTTATTAATTAAAAAATAGTGAAAGAATTAAAATTATATTTATTATTTAAGATAATATTAAAAATTAAATAATTAATATTTATTTAAAATTTTTAAATAACTTATATTTAAAAATAAAAATATTTTTTTAAAACGAAAGGAGGTAGGAGTAAATTCATTATTACTTCACCTTTTCTTTGTTACTACTTCGCTACTAAGCTTAAAACATCAATATTTAATAGGGGTCCACCACCTTATGTCACCCTCATGTCTCTTTATAAATTCATTCATGCATATCCCCACAACTTAGTGGCACCTGACTCAAAAGCTATGACCTAATGACCGGAATACCCCTCTGTGGACCACCACAAACACCCTTCCGTTTGCCCCTTAAGTATCAACCTCTTCTCAATCCTTTCTTCCCTTTTCCTCCACCTACCTACCTCCCATATTAGTTAGAAGTTTTCCGGTCATGTTGTCCAGTTTTCCGGCAATGTTGTCCTCTGACTCTGACGCTTTTTTCGAAACCCCTTTTCCGGATTTCGAAGGCGGTTTTACGCCTTGGGATTGCCAAGAACCAACCTTTCCATATCAGCAAGACGAACCGGTTTTCGGTCTAGACCCAACCCAAGAACCGGTCTTTTCCAATTCCGGTTCTGATTACTCTAACCCAATACATATTAGTTCAAATTCCTGTCCGAATGTAGAGAACCGGAAGCGGAGTAGTTCCAACTCAGGTTCGGATAACCCTCTGATAGTTGACGAGCGAAAGCGCAGACGGATGTTATCGAACCGGGAATCGGCACGGCGGTCCCGCATGAGAAAACAGAAACACTTGGAGAACTTAAGGAATCAGGTGAACCGGCTTAAGGTTGGGAACCGGGACATAATGAACCGGCTACGTTTGGTCACGCATCATAGCCAACTCGTATTGAGAGATAATGAACTACTCCGGTCTCAGTCAGTTATGCTCCGGCAGAAACTGTGGGACATACGGCAAGTTTTGCTGGTTCGGCAACTTCAGCAGCAATTAGCTTCCTCTGCATGGCCATGCAATAACGTTACGGCCATCAATGAACAAACCCCAACAACACTAGTCACATAATCTAAGATTAATAAACGATGGACCTTAATTATATATATATGATCCATCTTTAAAACATGCATGAACCAAGTAGAACTCTCTCTCTCTCTCTCTATATATATATATATATATATATATATGATCCATCTATCTATCGCTCGCTTTCTCTAGATCTCTCTCTCTTTGTAAATTACTAAAAGCTACGCATTAATTTTGAGAAGAACGAAATCCGGGATTTTGGTTATTTTTGGAAAATGGTGGTTTTGGAAAGTTGTAGTTTTCAACAAACCAGAGTTATTAATTACTACAGTGTTTGATTGGTCTATCAGATTAAATAAAGGTTTTGTTGCAACAATTAGTAATTTTCTTTAGTTTTATACCTAAACACTTGCTATAAAATAAATTTTTTTTGTCATAGCACAGTACTTATGAGGGCACCGGAATACCGGATAAAAAGTTATGCAACCAAAATATATACATATAATACTAGTAAAAGGCCAAAATACTGCCCTGAGTGTGTATTGAGGATGCGGTTTATTTTAGATTAATTTGATTAATTGGCCAATAAAATGTTGACACATATAGAGTCTCGCCTGCGTGTCAACATTCTATTGATCAATTGATCAACTTATCCAAAAATAAACTTCATACTAACAACTTCCGTGTATTGAGGTTGACATTAATTAAAAAACCAGATTATATATATGACCAGGATAATAACATCTACCTAACAAAGAATCGTACGTGTTTTAAACAATATGACGATGTAAAATTATATTCAGTTGACCTATATGTAAATTTCATGTAACTATCAGTAAAACTTGGAAGGCTGCTGATAGTAAACTATCAGTAAAACTTGGAAGGTTACTAATAACTATCAGAAAAAACAAGATTCAAATATAGAATCAATCGCAGGCGGCGAATATTATTAGTTGGGTGACTTTATACTTAACTTATTTGGGATCAATCAAAGTAGCTAGCTAGTTCAATTCACTTTTTCTTTAATAAAATTGATCGATAATTTGGATTTAAGTACAAAGAAGATTGGATGACTTTATACTTAACTTATATGGGAGGCCCACGTATCGCGACCAAAGGCGTAATCCAATCAACCATTAACAAAATAGCATGCTTACATCATCCCCATTTTAATCGCCTTTAATCAAAAGTAATCGTAATCAATTACTTCAAAACACTAATAATGTTGATTAATTTTAGTGCGCATAAAGCGTGCTACTTATATACTCCCTCCCTCTGTACCTAATTATTTGAGGGTTAGAAATGGGCACAAGAATTAAGATAATGATTGAAAAATATTAAATATAGTACTTAATTGTTTGTAATATCTTTAAATTTTTTGTTGGAATAAGGAGAGTTTTGTTGGGATAAGGAGAGATAGAGTTTAATGAGGGGTAATTTTAGAAAAACTGTCATTAATTCTCTTAGATTTAAACAAACATCATATAATTATGGAGTTTAGTACTATGATTCATTAATTCATATTCCCCACATATATATTAATTAAAATGTAATCTCTACTATGTTTAATTACCTATGTAATCAAGGGTGCAAAATCATGATTTCTCAATCATTTGATGAAGATCATGCATTGTGTTAGGATATCACAAATGAATTGGAGTTTCACATCAGATAAATAGTAAAATAGTGAAGGATTAATATACATAGACCCAAAACCTAATAGCTTAAGCTTTTGAGTCAAGTTAGGTTTCAAACATTTATCTTAATGTCTTGGGTACGCGCGGATAACTACAAATTGTATATAGTCGGTGGGATTTGGCAGGTTTTGTTGTCGGTGGAGGGTATATAGAGATTATAACTCATATATATAACCTTTTTGGTTTGTGATTAAAACCAAAATAATATAAAATTTGTTGTCTTAAAGTATTACTCCCTTCTTCCCATTATATTTGACGTTCTAGAGATTTTCACATAGATTAAGAATAAATGTAGTTTTATTATTTTACCCTTAATTAATACTTTGATCTTATTTAATTCTTCATTAACACCAAACTTGATTTCACACTCTCTCCTAATTTTCTCTCCTAATTAAAGAATAGAATTTGAACTGTTTTTTGAAAATATAGAAAATAGCCATTAATGATGGTTGAGAAGGAAGGGTAGAAAAGGAAACAAAAAGGTAAAATATTCTTGGTTTTGTAGAACGTCAAATATTTTAGGGGAAAAAAAACCCTCTAGAACGTCAGATATAATGAGTATTAGTGTTCATATATTAGTTTATGATATGTGAACAGCACCCGACCATATGGGCATGACCTAAAAACACGCAGTTTATGGGAAATGAGTTGTATAAATGGTTGTATTTTAGAGTATTTTTACTATTCTAATACTACTATTATACAACTACAATTCATTCTTATATAGACAAATTATTAACTAAATAAACTGCTCGAAATCCAAATTCAATAGAAAGCTGTTGAGATGATCCTTTCTTCTCTTGTAAGTTACGAAGACCCTACACCTAGAATCTTCAAATCAAACCCAAAAGAGGTCGGTCATGCCAAAAGAAAATGGAAAAGGGATGGGAGAAAAAAGGAATGGTTGCATGCATGTACATGAATCATCAATCATTTATGTCCACAAATCTGGATTTAACCGGTCGTGTCACTACTATGATAGCAGATCATCTGTCCTCAAATTCTCTATTCCTTTGTGTCCCTCCACTTAAATTTTGACACATGTTCTTTTATTTAATTTTAGAATTAATTAATATTAAGTAAGAGATTATGTGTCAAAATTTAAGTAGAGGGACATAAGAGAACATAAAATTTAGGGACAGATGATCTGCTCTCCGCTACTACAGCTCGACTAATTGGTTTGGTGAGATACCCAGAATTTCTTGGATTCCCTCATAAGAAAACTCGACTAGATTTTATGTAAACACGTAAAAGTACCATAGAAGGCCATGTGGTTATAACATTACTTATATTTGTAGTTTGAAATTATTAACGAGACTTGATGACAATCCAACTTTGACCCAATTTATCTTCTTTTTTTTTTCCTTTTTAATATTAATTTCAGAGTGATGTTAGGATTCTCAAATTTTTTATTTTAAAAAATATATCAAATGATGTGTCACTACAACATTAATTGAGTAAATCTCATGTGATTGTCTGTGTATTACTCCCTCCGTCCCAAATTAACTGCTCAGTTTTGACTTTTTTAAGTCAAATTGACTATTTTTAGAATTAATAATTAAGCATATATAAATATATTTCTAAAATTATAAAAATTAGGATTAGTAATAAATTGTATATACTTTCTTTTGGTTATAATCTCTTCACCTATATTTTAGCAAAAATAGTAAAAAAATTAGTTTTAAAAATGGTCAATTTGACTTTAAAAAGTTAAAACTGAGCAGTTAATTTGGGACGGAGGGAGTAAAATATATATATTCAATACCGTCATGTCATTTGACACCCATTTAAGACTAAAAATTTGTAACATGCATGTAACATTACTTATATTTTAATTCGGTCTGAATCTTAAACTCACCTCTTATCTAGTTCATCTTGTTCACCCCCTTTAGCGACGGATTGGACGACGATTCGGTCTGTCGCTATATATAGAACCGTCGTCTTATGTTGTCCGTCACTAAAAGCTAAGACGACGATTCTATATATAGCGACGGACCGAATCGTCGCCCAATCTATCGCTAAAGAAAGATGATCAAGGTGAGCTAGATAAGAAGTGAGCTTAAAATTCGGACCGTATTTTAATTGTAAATAAGTATATACCATTTTGTCATATTTCTTTTTCTTATCCTTCACTTCCATTAATGTAGGATAAAAATACCCTCGTCTTCTATAGTGTCTTCAAGTTTCTCTTCTCTTATCTTCATTTGAAAAATCCATTAATTAGCATATTCAATAGACAACCATTACTTTCTTTAGTGTATACAAGAAACCCCTAGTTCCAAAGCATCTTTATAGTGTTTACAATTGTAGGCTATACCTTAGCTAGATACTCCCCCCCTCCCTTAATATAAACATTAATATATATTAAACAATAATTGGTTAATTTCTAATATTACATAAAGTATATTAAATATAACTTTGATTTTTTCACTATTTTTATAAAAAATTTTCAATACAAAAACAATATAAATATTCGATATTATATTTAATATTATACAATTATTTTCTTAATACTTATATATAACTCTAAAAAGTCTTATATTAAAGGAATTAGGGAGTACTTAATTATAGAATTCATAGAGCCTATACCTCATCTAAATTAATACTACCATGTTATTCATTATCACTAGAGCAACTTTGTGAGGTTAATCAATTAGCTCAATTGTTTAATAGGTTTCATTTGAGTACTGTAGATTAATCAATTAGCTCAACTTTAATAGGTTTCATTGGAGTAGTATATATACAATTGTCAACTGGTAAAAATATGTCAAATTCTTGGTAGGTCACTTGTCAAGAAAATAATACAATTATACGTGTACCTAAGTTGCACTTTAATTAGTAGTGATGCGGCAGCATCTTTATGGAGTAGCTGTCAGTTATCTCTGTTGCATTCCAAATTTGATTTGATTTTTCCAATTGGACTGCATGTGCGGCATAATACAATTATACGTGTACCTAAGTTAGCTACGTGGCAATAATATAATCAATTTTTACTTATATTATTATTATTAATCAATCTTACTAAAAACATACATATATATTACTACTATATAACTTGTCAACTTAGGGGTTATTTGATAAAAAATAAATGAGTTGAATCTAAATCTGAATGAAAAAAATTATTTAAAAATTGACATATTTAAAACATTTAAATGACAAAACTTTATTATTTTACCCCTGAAAAGATTCAAAAGTATTGTAAATTTATTTAATATTACTTAATTTAATAGTTAATATTTTTTTATAATTTTTTTGACTTCATACAGCTGCTCATTCAGCCATTCAGCTAAAAAAATCTGACTTAGCCATTTAGGTCGTTCATCTTATCGATTCAACCATTCAGATCAAAACAAAAGCACGGACCGATTCAGCCATTCAAATTCAACTCTATTTAGTTTTAAACAAACACCCTCTTAATTTGTTGACGACTGAGTCGTAATTTAGACATATTTCAGGTAGAATACGTTGGGCTGGTCACGTGGATGTCCTTCTCTGGACTGGATTGGATAATTGGTTGTTCTGTGTTTAAAGCTTGAAACTTTTGATAGACATACATACATACATACCTGATCAAACTTCCTTGTTTTTAGGCATTTGTAATTTAGCTTATACTTACATACGCCTTGCTCTATCAGGAACGAACCCCGTCACCAAGTGCATTTAGGCCCACTTACACCCAAAATCAACCTTCTAATTATATTCTAATCTTATTTCTAACGTACCAAAAGAAATTGGAAATATTTGTTAAAAATATACAACGGACTAATGAGAAACATGAGAATGAATGCCTAAATATATATATATATAGGGAAAAATGTATGTACACGACTGTGTATTATACAGTAGGCCTATGACGACAGATTTTTTGGGCTATAGCGACGGTAAACTGTCGCTATAGCCCAGAATAGCTATGACGACGGGTGAAACTGTCGTTATAGCCCAAAAAATCATCGTCATAGCCTACTGTATAATACACAGCTGTGTATATACATATAGCCCATATATATATATATGAGTAAGGGCGGAATTAGGCGGGGGGGGGGGGGGGGGGGGCGGGGTTGACCCTGGTAGGGAGGCCGGCGGTTTAGGCGGAACAGGGAGCTGAGGCGGTAGGGGACAGCCGGTGGTGCTTCGGTCGTAGCATCTGACCCCGGTAGGGAGGTTGGTCCAGACGGAACAGGGGGCGGGGGCTGTGGGGGGTAGTCGGCGGTGTTCTGGTCGTTTGGTTTAAAAATTTTGACCCTCCTACAAAATTGTTCTGGTTCTGCCATTGTATATGAGTTCCGTTCCACATCATACGTTAATTAGTTGAGGGTACTATTTCAGCTAACAAATTTGTGGCCATCCATTCAATTAATGGAGTGTTGAGATTAAATTTGGGCTGAGCTATGACCAGTGCAACTATTTCTTACGGCCCAGGCTAATGACTATTACATCTGGCTAGTTTAAAAAGTCAAAATATTGACTATTATGCTGAAGATGAAACATATGAGTAATATATTTGATGTACTGCAATATCTCAATATAATAATAATAATAAGAATTAAAAAATATCAAAAGAAAAAAATATATCAAATTTTAAAAGTTTGATATCAAAATATCAAATTTAGTGTACTCCAATATTTTTAAGTTTGATATTAAAAAATCAAATTTAACGTACTTCAATATTTCTAAGTTTGATAATTTTTTATTTTTATTATTATGTTTAGATATTGGGATACAATAAATATAAAGAATTGTTAAATTTACAACACTTTTTGTTATTTTCATAACAAAAGTGTCGCTGTAGATATATAGTGACGGTGAAAACCGTCGCTATAGGATCTGTAGCGATATTTTTATTGTAAAAATAATATTTTTTATCATGGATTTAACAATTTTCTAAATATATTACTTATCTATTTCATCTTCAATATAATAATTAATATTTTTGGTTTTTCAAATAGGGCGCACCCTCTCCCTGTGTATGACAAAAACTCTAGCGGCATCTCTTGCAACATAATTATTTCACATAGCTAGGTCAGGATTATGTCCAGGTGTCTTATGCTATGCTTAAGAGTAGGGATCTCAATTTGTTCGGTATGAACGATGAGCTCCGCACTCCATTTTAAATAAATGAGGATGATAATTTTGATTCTAATTGAGAATGAAATCGGAAAGATTTGGTTATTATGAAATTAATTTTTATGATAAGTTGGTTAATTGATCAATATAGTGCTAACACGTAGGCAAAAAGATTCTATTATTATGAAATTAACTTTATGATAAGTTATGTTTGGACCATTGATGGTGGTTTTATAAGTATTTTAAAACATAAAAGTATTTTTTTTAAAATAAAACATACATATTATAAATATTATAAAATTAATTTTTATTAATATTATACATATTATAAATATTTAGGTAAAGAAAAAGAAAGAAAATAAAACATAAATTTTTTTTAAAACCACAGTGGGCCAATTGCATTTTTTAAAAGTGCAGTGGCTCAATAGTATTAAGAATTTGGCTGACTAGCTTGCCACGTAAGATATAATTTTTTTTTTAAAAGCCACGTAGGAAACTTGGCCCAATTTTTAACATCCGTGGCTAACTTGATTGAAGATTTTTAAAAAGTACAGTGGGCTAATTGATTATTTTAAAAGTACAGTGACTAATTTTTTAAAACACTACAACCATAGTGAGATAAAGTGATTTTTCCTTTGTAAAAACCGTTAAGGCCCTTTGACTTTTAACAGAATTTGACACATAAAAGAGAGAAATCTAATATGAAATAGTGACGTGAACAAAAGAAATATTTATTGAATCATAATAATTACACACAAAAACTATAGCCCACCTATATCAAAAAATACCCATATTCACCCAGGCCCACATGACCCAACCCAACTAAACCCGACTACCATTATAATAATAATAATAATAATAATAATAATAATCCGCTTCTCCCATCTGCAGAAATCTCCATCAATCAATATTTATGCAATTTCTATGCAAATATAGCTCATCAATTATCATCATCATCATCCAAACAAACAAATCTATGCAATTTCTTCCCCTCAATCATCATCATCATCATCATCTACCTGTTGGACATTTTCTCTCTCCTCAACATGCACATCAATTTTTGTACTGGTTTTCTCTAACTCTACGGGTTGGGCAAAACCCACCACAATTAGTTCTTGAAGATTTATCCTCAACCTCAACCTCAACCTCAATCTCAATTAAGATACAGATATAATTTACTTGAGTTTATATACCGAGAATAATGTTATGGTTACAAAACATGAATACTAAAAACTAATTACCTCATCTCTCGTATTGTTAATCCAGTGCATACTACTATAATTACAACTTGATTAAAATGAATTACTCTCATTCTCTCCACATAAAAGAAATTTAATTATACATTTTATACTTATTTAAATTATGTTCACAAATGAATTTTATTAAACTCAAATAATAAGTCATGAAAATATAAAATAAGTTACAATATATAACATCAACTATACTCTTGCAGCAAAAAAATTCTTTGCTTTTTCATCAGATACTGTTTTAAAAGTAGTAGTTCATTCTCCTCCGTGCATCTATTAAGTGCTCCAAAATTTGAACCTTTGATCGAAGAACTACTTATCACGAATTAGGATCCTTTCTATTTCAAGTAAAATGGATAGTCTCTATTTAATTGTCCAGATTTAAAATGTGTTAGAACGTAAAATCATGATGATGAGAGAGAGATGACGATGAAAAAATATACAAATAAAAAAATACTCTTTATTTCATTTGAAATGGATGGGAGAGGATACTATTTAATTAATTAATCACATGCTAATTAATCAGTTTTGGATGTTTTTGCACTCCACCTTGTATATATATATATATATTATATATATATATATAGGGTCTCCATCCACAGCAACCGGTTGTTGGGGAACAACTCATTTAGGCCAGCCGCTACAAGCTCTACCGGCCTTAGACAATTTTTTTTATAAGTTGGTAGAGCTTGTAGCGGCTGGCCAAAATGAGTTGCTCCCCAACAACCGGTTGCTGTGGATGGAGACCCATATATATATACTAGCTGGGTCCCGTGCCTCCGGCACTATATGAACAATATGATTTATCTTATACTTTGAACGACCAAAATAATTTATTGAGTGAGCGAAAAATTTAAAGTCATTTGTATTTTATTAAATTATTATTAGATTATTAGATATATAGATGTATTTTATTAGATAGATGTATGAACGGTGTGATTTATCTCAAACTTTGGACGGCCCAGATGATTTATTGAGTGAGCGGGAAATTCAAAATCATTTGTATTTTATTAGATAGATTATTAGATTATTAGATAGATAGATGTATTTTATTAGATAGATGTATGAACGGTGGAATTTATCTCAAACTTTGGACAGCCCAGATGATTTATTGAGTAAGCGAGAAATTCAAAATCATTTGTATTTTATTAGATAGATATTTATCACTGAGTTTGATGGGTTGGGTGATTGTCATTTTCAATACATTCCAAGTCAAATATGTGTTAAAGCATATACCATGAGAACAAACAATTTTTTGGTTTTTTCATTGCTTGTGGTTTGAATGAAAAAGTAAAAGCAGATGGCAAAGGAGCCCCATATTAACAGGGATGGATTGTAGCAGATATGAAAGGCACATAGGTACACAAGGTGGGTTAAGAATTTGGAGAATCTTTGAATATAACCCCACCAACGGCTTACCCAGATGTATTTAGTTTGTTTTCTTTAAAAGAATTTCCTCTGTTTTTTGAGTCTCTAGAGGGGTCCTATATATATATATATATATATATAGGAGTGTGGATATTAATTTTAGTGATTCTATTGTGATGTCTAAACATGGTTGGTTGTGTTGCATGTTTTCCTTTTAATTCTTGGCATTTTATATTGTTGGGTCATGATATTTTACTTATTGGGCCGAATAGATTGGGTCTGTTCATTTGATTAGTCCACCGGATTATCATTATTGAATCCTAATGTTATTGGGCCTAGTCATCATCGTATTCCTGCTAAGTCCTCATAAGATCGGGTCGGGTCAGTGGGTCGACCCATTAGATATTTTAATATCTACATCATTGACCGGTAATGGTGAAAAAGATATAGCAGTTGACTAATATTTGCCATGCATTAATGTGGATGAGATTCTTGGACGGGCGACGGAAGCAAACAGTAACCACGGTAGTGGGTGGACTGTGCGCAGTCGGCAGAAACCATCAGATCAGGGGGCTGTGTCAGAGGTAGTGGGTGACACGGTAAATCGGGCTAGAGAGCATATCAGAGCAAAGAAGTCTTCAAGAAAAAGGTACACACACACACTAACAACTGATAATTCTCTCTCTCTCTCACTCTCAATACACTAGAGATTTTATCCTCCATTGTTAACCTTGTGATCGCATGTACTTACTCTTACGCCGGAGCTATCCCCCGACGGTCGAAGCCGTCAAGATTTTGGTGTTGTCGTGATTACTGTGCAGGATATAGACGCGTGTTACGTGATTGAGGAGCGTGAAAAGATCTTGGCGTTAATATTAGCGCTAGAAGGAGGGCATGTGTTCTAGTGTCATTGAGTTTTCAATCACAAATTCCCATTTATTCTACTTCGGAAGATGGTGAGGAGTAGAGCAGATACACCGGAAGGACAGCCGATGGCTGTAAGCTCATCTGTCCAACACATTTCTGTTAAGGATCGTCTGGGTCCTTCAAAGAGTGCTCATGAGAGTGAGAGTACTGCTTCCAAACGTGACACCAAGGGCTCTCGTCCGAGAGCTCATGGCGGAGCCAGACGGAGGTTGGTGTTTGCTGATGATAAAGACCGTGATCAGGATCAGAGGCAGGTGGAGGGTTCTCCACCTAAAACTCACCACCGAAGTGGTCGAGATGACAAAACTGCCAAGTTGGCGAAGATGGCAGAGGAGGCATATAAAGCTTTAGAGTTCCTTCTGAAGCAGAGGGAAGATATAGCTGTGCAGATCCTTCGGATGACCGATCTGAAAGATAAGGCGTCTACATATGTCTAGTCCAAGAGGCGTAGCAGGCATAAGGAGGTACAAAGGCGAGATGGGAAAGAACCGGAGCATTCTGTACATGTGTCTCAAGGTCGTTCTCATGACCGAAGGAGATCGAGGAGCAGAACTCCTGAGGCATCAAAGAGGGCACTTATTGTCGTTGGTTTTCGAGGTCGAGATGGTGGCAGACAGAGGAGTAGGTCGAGGGAGATCGCGCCAGAGAGTAAAAGGGGAGAGCAACGTCATAAGCACTCTCATTGTGATGGAAGAACCACACGCCGAAGCAAGTCCAGAAGCGCATCAAAGGCGGTGGTTTCTGTTAGAGAAGGTCGGTCCATTCCAAAGAGGAAAGAGTCACCGGAAAAAGAAATCTCGTTGCAGCCAAAAGGTGTGGATTTCTTAGTGAAGGAATTGAAGGAGCTCTGAAAGCAATTGGCTGAGGTTCAACAGGTGAAAGATACTCCGGAAAAGAAGGCATCTCCTTTTTCCTCAGATATTTTTAAGGAGAAGGCGGACACCACCAAGAAGTTGCCTCATATGGAGAGTTACGATGGGTCTGGAGACCCTTATGACCATAGCCAGACGTTTGACCGGCTGATGGATTACTATGATTTCACTGATGCTGCCAAATGGCATACGTTTGTCACAACGTTAAGGAAGGATGCGAGGCAGTGGATGGGGACTTTACCTGCAGACTCGGTCTCGTCGTGGTCCGAGCTGTGTGACAAATTTCACACTCATTTCGGGAGCAATCGAAGAAGAGTGAAGTCTACGGGTTCTTTAGCACAGGTCCGACAGTTTACCAATGAGTCTTTAGGTTAGTATGTGAAGAGGTTCAGGGAAACAGTTGGCCAGGTGGCAGACCTCAATGATCTTTAGGCGGTAGGATTGTTTCAGAATGGGCTAGATCTGGTGAAGTTCGAAAAGTTGGTGAAGAAGATGATGTTTCACCATCCGAAGAGCTTGGCTGAAGCTTTTGACAAAGTAAAGGGCTACATTGTGGTGGAGGAGGCTATGGATAGCCTGAAGCGTCCTTCTCCGGACAGGATGAAGGAGGCAGATACTTCCAAGGCTGAAGGCGATCAGAAGAAGGCGGGAGGATATAATGATCGGCCAGAGGGCAGCTTGAAGAAGTAAAACAACACATGGCGACAGGGAAGTAGTCGTCCACCTGCTCCCACCCCGAAGGTGAACAAGGTTTACACCAAACTGAATACGGATAGGTCGGTGATTTTGGACCAGATCATGGGCTAACCGTTCTTTGAACCACCTCGTGATAACTATAAACCAGGACATGGCAATACTCAAAAATATTGTGGCTATCATCAAGCCGCAGGTCACGACACTAATGAGTGCGACAATTTGAAAGATTTTGTGGAGATGAAAGTTCAAAGTGGTTTGCTGGTTCAATATGTGGCCGGGAGGGACCAACAAGATCAGCAGAGTGTTGACCGTACTGTTCAGACGGTTCAAACGGTTCCCCCTGTGCAACCTTCTCTAAATCAGTCACCGAGGCACGTTATTGATGTAATAACCGGTGGGACGGTAGGGAAATTGACAGGGAAAAAGATGAGAGGATATCTGGACTCGGTCATGTCCATGGCGGGTGCTCCCCCGAAGATCGACAGACCATTTCCAAGGACAGTTATATCCTTCAGTGATACAGATTATCCTTCGGAGCCCATCGAACCCCATAAAGGAGCATTGATGATCACGGCACAAGTGGGTTTGGTAGATATGAAGCGAATGATGATAGACAACGGGTCTTCTGTCGATATTCTGTATGCCCACGCTTATCAGATGATGCATCTTGATGGGCGAAAGATGGAGGTTGGACAGGAGGCTCCCCTATACGGCTTCAGCAACGATCCCGTCAAAGTGGCAGGAACTATTGAGCTACCGGTCATCTTCGGTACTACTCCACAACATGTAGAAATAACATATAAATTTTATGTTGTGCATGTAGATTCGGCCTACAACGCCATACTGGGACGACCTACCTTGACTGCTCTCAAAGTAGTGACCTTCATCCCTCATTTCAAAATCAAGTTCCCCACAACCCATAGAGTTTGAGAGGTAACAGGAGACTTGGACCTGGCCAAACGATGTTACATAAATGTTGTGATAGCCTCAGGAGTAGGGGTAAGCAAGCAGAAACAGACTATGGCAATAGAGATCGAGCCATTCACCGAAAGCAATTCGGAGCCATTGGTTATTCCTGCAGAAGAGACAGAGGAGATCGAGCTGGTCCTCGGAAAGAAAGACAAAACAGTAAAGATTGGTTCGGGTCTGCTGGAACCTCTCCGGACAAACCTTATGGAACTTCTTCGCTGCTATCTGGACATTTTTGCATGAGAGCCACAAGACATGCCTGGAATCAGCCGAAAGATTGCCGAGCACAGACTAGATGTGGATCTATCAAAGATGTCAGTTCGGCAAAAAAGGCGGATGTTTGCACCTGAGTGTCAGAGGATCATTGATGAAGAGATTGTCAAGCTGATAGCTGCTGACTTCATCTTTAAAATCTACTACCCGAAGTGGATGGCAAATGTAGTGTTGGTGCAGAAGCAGAATGGAAATTGGCGAGTTTGCATCGACTACACCGACCTGAATAAATCATGCCCCGAAGGACTTTTATCCTTTGCCTCACATTGATCAACTTATTGACGCGACTTCGGGGTATGCACTACTAAGCTTTATGGATGCTTTTTCAGGTTATCATCAAATTTCTATGTGCAAGGAGGACATTCCGAAGACAACATTCATCACGCACCGTTCGGTGTATGCCTATAAAAAGATGACCTTTGGCTTGATTAATGCTGGAGCCACCTACCAGAGAATGATGAACTTTGTCTTCCAAAAGCAACTAGGAAGTAACATGGAGGTATATGTGGATGACATGATCGTAAAGAGCATGAATGTTTAGAAGCACTTGGATTATCTTGAGTAATGCTTTCAAACTGTCCGTCATCACAAGTTGAGGCTCAACCCTGCAAAGTGTACCTTCGGGCTCGGTGCAGGGAAGTTCCTGGGTTATCTTGTCAGTTAAAGGGGCATTGAGGCCGATCCAGAAAAGATCCAGGCTATCCTGAACATGAAAACTCCTCAGTCATTCAAAGACGTCCAACGTCTGACTGGTAGGATTGCAGCTTTGAGGAGGTTCATGTCCAAGTCAGTAGAAAGGTGTTTGCCATTCTTTAATACACTGAAGGGACCGAAGAATGCGAAGACATTCCAGTGGACTTCGGAGTGTGAAGACGCCTTCCAAAGCATAAAGATATATCTATTTTCGGCTCCTTTATTTGTGAAACGTGCTCCGGTTGAGACTTTGTATTTATATCTGGAAGCTAGTTCGTTGGCAGTAGGAGCTGTTTTGGTTCGGGAAGCAAGGGGAAACAACATCTGGTTTATTATGTTAGCTATGTCCTAAGATATGCTGAAACTAGGTACCCAAATATTGAAAAATTTGCCTTTGCTTTGATAATTGCTAGTCGAAAGCTTCGACAATATTTTCAAGGTCGGCTCCTGGTTGTGTACACGGATTAGCCGCCGATGAAGGTGATGAGCAAGCTAGAAGTTTCGGGGAGATTAACAGCATGGATGATGGAATTATCTCAATTTTTTTATTGAATATCATCCCCAAACTGCTATCAAAGGTCAAGCCTTGGACGATTTCATGGTGGAATGTTTGTTCTCCGAAGCAGATGCTGAGCTGCCAGAAGCTGAGACGTCCGATCGAGCCGTTGTAATTCTTTAGCACAGTCAGAATTCATGGTCGCTGTATGCAGATGGGTCTGCTACTGCAGATGTCAGTGGGACATGGATTATATTAACAAGTCTAGAGGGATTCAAGGTGCAGCAGGCCATCAGGTTTGGGTTCAGAGCAACGAACAACGAGGCCGAGTACGAAGCAATGCTAGCAGGAGTTCGACTGGCGAAGAGTCTAGAAGTTCAAAAGCTGATCATTTACAGTTACTCTCACCTGGTCGTCAAGCAAGTATCAGGAGATTATGAAGCTCGTGGGACGAGGATGATCAAGTATTTGGCAGAGTTGAAAGACCGACTTCAGTACTTCGTCTCTTATGAGTTACAGGGCATAGAGTGTAATGACAATTCTATTATCGATGCATTGTCGAAGCTGGCCACTACGGATGCTGATGTTTTCAATGGATCAGTTTATTTGGAGGTTTTGCAGCAGCCGAGCATCCAACATAAAGCAGTGATGTGCATTAAACGTTCTAACTGTTAGATGACTCCCTACATTGAATATCTGGCAGATGGCGTCCTTCCTTCGGATCAGATGCTGGCAAAGAAAATCAAGTACAAGAGTGCCAACTTCATTCTTATTGATGGGGATCTTTATCAAAGGGCATTTTCGTCACCATTGTTGAAATGTCTGGTTCCATCTGAGGCTGAGTATGCTCTTCGGGAGGTTCACGAGGGTATTTGTGACGACCATATGGCTGCTAAGTCATTAGCTTATAAAGTGCTTTGATAGGGATACTATTGGCCTACAATCTTCAAAGAAGCTACGGAGTATGTAAAGAAGTATGAAAAATGTCAGCTCAACAGTCCGATCCCACATCAGCCACCAGAAGAGCTATACTCGATCTTATCTCCTATACCCTTTGCTGTCTAGGGGGTAGATATACTGGGTCCGTTGCCGAAAGCTAAAGGTCAGGTCAGTTTTGTCATAGTTGCTATCGATTATATGACCAAATGGGTAGAAGCGAAGCCACTTTGGTTGATAACGGAGCAAGAGTGCTTGAAGTTCATGAAGGATTCCGTAGTGTTTCATTTTGGAATTCCTAAAGTGGTGATATCGGACAACGGACGCTAGTTCGTGGGATCAAAATTTGAAGGATTTCTGAAAGAGCTTGGAGTTTAGCACAAGAAGACTTCGGTGACTCATCCACAGTCGAATAGGCAAGTTGAAGTGACCAACAGAACGCTGCTGAATGGGATCAAGCGCAGACTGGACGAAGCTAAAGGAAGATGGCCAGAGGAGCTTTTCAGCGTGTTATGAGCTTATCAGACTACACCGAGGACTACCACAGGGGATTCATCTTTTAGATTGGTCTATAGTACTGATGCCTTAGTCCCAGTCGAGATTGGATCTCCAAGTCTTCGGGTTAGTCAGTTCAAAGAGATCTATAATGAAGAAGGACTGAAGGTCAACTTGGATCTGTTGGAAGAAGTTAGAGAGGTAGCTTTGGTTAAATTGGCAGCTTACCAACGGAGAGTAGCCAAGCATTACAACAAGAGGGTTTAGTTTCGTAGATTTGAAGTGGGGGACTTCGTCCTCAGAGAAGTCGAAGTGTCTACGCCTCAGAACATGAGAAAGCTGATGCCGAACTGGGAAGGTCCGTATGAAGTAATTGAAGTACCGAAGTCGGGAACTTATCGGTTGAAGGCATTGGACGGATCCAAAATCAAGAACACTTGGCATGCTGGCAGGCTTCAGAGATATTTTTAGTAGCGATCGAGTCAGTTTATCGGAAGTCTATAAATGTTGGACCGTCATCAATAAAAGATTCACTTTTTTCACAAATTGATCTTCTTCCTATTGGCCCTAAAGTCACAATGGTGTAAGGAGGACGGGGGGGGGGGGGGACTCGCTGACCATTCGATGGTAGCCTTTTTGGCAGGTGGTCCTTATGAATTTGTCAGGCCCTTTGTGGTAGGCAAACTTCATCAGTGTAAGGAGGACAGGGTGGACTTGTTGACCATTCGATGGTAGCCTCTTCGGCAGGAGTGTCCTCATGGGTTTGTTTCACCTCGAGTGGTAAATAAATTCCATAGTCTTTTTAATTTTGTTTTACCGCGAGTGGTAAACAAAATGCACCGAAGTGAGGAAATATGGTCGGATTTGTTGGTCATTCGATGGCAGCCTTATTATCAGGTGTGTCCTTATGAATTTGTTTTACCGCGAGTGATAAACAAATTTTATGGTCCTTTTAAATTTGTTCTTCCCGAAGTAGTAAACAAATGTCCTTATATACTTGTTTTACCCCGAGTGGTAAACAAGATCTTGATGGTGCAAAGAGGATCAGCCGAATTCACCTTATACATGACATGTCTCGCACTTCGGAAACGATAAGTATATATTACTTTATTTTGTTTAAGTGTTGAGTTCGGTTCATTCAGTTCAAGTCATTGAATGCAATTCATATCATTTCTTAACTTAAATGTTATATGCCTTATCTGATTCATAGTCTAAGTAAAGTCCATTCATGATCATTGATGCTGAATTATTGACAAGAAACGAATCAAAACAAAAGCCATGATAAAGAAAGTTGAAGATTCGTTAATAATTTCACCATTCATTCATCCTTTCAACCATAATATTAAACTATTACATAAAATTAAATTTTTTTGATAAAGTTCTTAAAAATAACACCCAAAAAGACAGATAATTTTCACATAAGTCTCAAAAAGTCAGAATGAAGCAGTAACATTATCAGGCACCACCTTCATCTTCGGAATCCAGAAGGGCTGGATCTAATTGAGCTGTGATCAGCTTTTCTTTGTCGCGATCTCTGCAGAATTCATAACCTTCCGAATAGACTTTCAAAGTTTCTGTGTTCAGCTCATCGGAGGATCGGTATTCAGTCTGTATCTGCTTACGCAGCTCTTCAGTTAAAAGAAGACCTTGCTCCTTAAGTGCTTTTATCTTGTGATGAATTTTACGACGTTTCGCCCTATGTGCTTCCTTATCATCCCGAGTCTTTGTCTGAACTTCACCAAGTTGTATCGCCAAGCTTCGATGGGCCGTGACGAGTTCTTCATTCTTAGTCTTCAGAGCCAGATTCTTACCAACCAGGCCGACGTTCATGTCGGTTAGAGATTGCTGGCTGGCCTTAGTCGCTTTCAGTTCTTCCTTGATTGACTCCAGTTCACCAATGGATTCCCTCAGACCCTCTTTGGTTTGAGCCAGCTCCCTCCGAAGGCTTTCATTGGTATGAAGAACACTTTCGTGTTGATTTCTCTCCCCAGCCAACGTCGCCTTCAGCATGTTATATTCATTTCACATAACCTCCTCTTTGGCCTCAGCATTTACGTGTCTGGGACGTAAACGCCCGAAAACCGCATTTGCCTGCATATATTCAACAGTATCCAATCAGTCTCAGACACTTAAACATGGATAAAAATGTATAAACAAAGAAAATAGTCAAATTACCTTCACTATGTAGTTCATCCCTTCGTCAATCAGATCCCCCATCGAACTATTGCCGGATCGGTTATCGTCAGTTTCCCGAACAAAAGCTTCAAAGAGATGGAACGGGAAATTGGCATTAAACCGAGGCCATAAGGTCGGTGATCCCATGGCATCATTCTGAAATTCTTATGACGAGGGTCTTGGGGAGAAGGCATGGTTTGGTCACATGGTGGAAAGGGATCCATGTATATATTTTCAAGTGAATAGGATCGAACCGGAACGAACTCACGTGGTGGAGATGGGGCGGGAGCCGAACTTGGATGACGGTCAGAAGGATGTTTCCTCTTCGTGGACAGTGCTGGCACGATTTCGGCTTCTTCTTCTTTGTCAGAAACTTGTATTTCTACGGGGGTTGTAAAAGGTGGATTAATTGATGACGAAGGCACTCTGAACTCGTCGGTGGTCAAAGGGGTGACCTTGGTTCTTAACTTCTTGACTTGAAGAAGGTTTTTTTGATCATTTATAGGAAGATCGAGCAAACCTCCTCGAGGGGGTACTGGGTTGTCAGTTCGTGTAGGTTCGGGCATAGTTTCCATTTCTGGGATATGCTCAGGAGAATTTGGAGTGGGGATGGATCGGGGTTTTCGGATGGCCCTCTTCTTCCGACGAGGTTGAAGAGTCTCTTCAGGTAGGGGAGGTTCATCGGATTTTGGCTCTTCTATCTGAGGTTCAGTGGTATGTGTTTCATGGTTTGGATCAACTTCGGGTGCAGTCTCTAGTAGTGGAGTTTCAGCAGCTCCCGAAGATTTTCCAAATAAAAAATCTCCGTATTCTTTTATTTCTAAGGAACTCGGTTTGATCAAAGATACTGCATAAAGTAAACAGTCATATGTCAGAATTCACATCACACAAATTTCTAAATTTATGTATATATGAGACAGATTAATACTTACATTTGTGGTCGAATAACCACGCCTGTTTGGAGAGAAGTCCATAGTTCCATTCCTCCTTCGGGAAGTTGTCGAAGAGTTCTATCATTTCGGCCTCACGCTCCTCAGGAATGTCTCCAAAATCAGCGGAAATTTTCTCATCGGTGGCCCAATTCGGCAAGGAGGCGATCTCTGGTCCCTTAACGAAGAACCATCCTTTGTGCCATCCTTTGTTGCTAGATGGGGTGGAGACCAACGAACGTCTCTCGAACTTCTCTCCTATCTTCGGAGATTGTTTGCTTATGGTCTTGAAACCTTTCTCTCTGGACTGGCTGATCTTGTAAACAGAGAAGAAGAAGTCAAGTGTGGGTTCGACGCCTAGCTCATGACAGAAAGCGATGAATGCTAGGATGTGAATGTAAGAGTTTGGCACTAGTTGGGCGAACCCAACATCTATAAACCCTAGGAGGGTCACTATGAAGGCGTGAAGAGGGAATCGGATACCCTTCTCCAAGATGGTCACCGGAATAGTCGTCCACCCTTCAGGACGTTGGTACATTCGTTCCTCGGAGCTGGGAACTCTCACTAGATGGGTGTCCGGGATATGGAAACGAGCTCGGATTCTCTTCAAATCGACTTCAGTGACAGTCAATGGAGTGTTGGCGTGAACATAACGTTCCTTACTTCTATAAAATGCAGAGGGTTGGGAAGCGGTTTCGTCGACGGATTCTTACTAGGAGTTGCAGCTTTAGGCTTTGAACTTGAAGCAATTTCCTTATCGGGGCTTGGATTCGGTGGGACGGTGTTAATTGGGGTCACACGAAGAGGAAAGTTTTGATTGGAGTTGAGGACCACCACTGCTGAGATTTCGCTTGAGATTTGGCAAAGAAAGAAAGAAAAGTTTTGTAGAGAAGAAGAGAGCTCAAAGGTCCGAAATTTAAATTGGCAGGTAAAACTGTCAAATTTGGTAAAGTTTACCTTTTATACCGACGGTTACACGATACACGAGGGCGACACATTTAATTGAAAGTCATAATCACGAATTCAAATGGGCAGCGTCCGGTTCAAATCTCAGATATTTTTTAATTTGGGCTTTTCAATTGGACTTCCGGTTTTAATCTATCTTTTTATCTTAAATTCTTCACCGGTTGGGCATTGGTTCAGTTATTTTCACTATAGGCCTTTATTATATCCTTTCATATCATGGACCGTCTATAGTTTTTTATTAAATAGGATATTTAATAGAAAATTAGGGGGCAATGTTGGGTCATGATATTTCACTTATTGGGCCGAATAAATTGGGCATGTTCATTTGATTAGTCCACTGGATTATCATTATTGAATCCTAAAGTTATTGTGCCTAGTCACCATCGTATTCCTGCTAAGTCCTCATAAGATCGGGTCGGGTCAGTGGGCCGACCCATTAGATATTTTAATATCTACATCATTGACCGGTAATGATGAAAAAGATATAGCAGTTGACTAATATCTACCATGCATTAATGTGGATGGGATTCTTGGACGGCCGGCGGAAGCAAACAGTGACCACAGGTAGTGGGTGGACTGTGTCCAGTCGGCAGAAACCATCAGATCAGGGGGCTGTGTCAGAGGTAGTGGGTGGCACGGTAAACCGGGCTAGAGAGCATATCAGAGCAAGGGAGTCTTCAAGAAAAAGGTACACACACTAACAACTGATAATTCTCTCTCTCTCAATACACTAGAGATTTTATCCTCCATTGTTAACCTTGTGATCGCCTGTACTGACTCTCACGACGGAGCTATCCCCCGACAGTCAAAGCCGTCAAGCTTTTGGTGTTATCGTGTTTACTGTGCAGGATATAGACGCGTGTTACGTAATTGAGGCGCGTGAAAAGATATTGATGTTAACATCTATTAACACAACAGCCAAAATAAGAAAAAAACAGAACAAAAACTATTTAATGGAATGAGAAGAACTCAACCTTTTATTTATCTGTAGTTCAATTCATATGACAGCAAAATGGCCTTTATATAGGCAATGGAATCAAAGATAAACCTGATTCAAAAATTTAAAACTAAATTGAATTAATTTTATCCTTCAAAACTAACTAACAATTAAAAACTAGGAACAAAGAATCTGGTGGAGTTTGAATTAGCATCCAACAGTTTCCTCTGTCTGTGATAGAAGATGTAGTGGGGTCACCTTCTTCCAAGCCTTCTATCAAATTACCAATGCTTGCATACCTTTTCCTTTACTACCTCTTTATCAGGAGGAAGAACAAAAGAACAAATGAAACAGATTTTTACATACATATATAATATATTTAGGAGTGGTTTGACAGCTGAGATCAGAATATATAATGTTGGCATGAACATACTGGGTGTGGGTACTGGGTAGATAGAGAGAATCTTAGGTGAGTATGACTTGACACACATGCCTCAAGACTGACTTTTCAGTAAGAAGAGGGAGAGAGAATTAAAGATAGAAGATGTAGTTTTAAATGAAGGCCGCTTTAATGGTGAGGGTTAACTCTCTCTCTCTCTCTCTCTCTCTAAAAAGGGTAAGAAGCTCAAAGACCTTTTGTTTCTAATGAATAGGGCAGGACACTATAGCGTTCTGTGGTCGTTCTCAGTTAGGTTGCTTTCCATGATCAACTTTTTATGTTTGACGATAGTTTTTGGAATGGCTTGTGAAATCTTATTTAGATTTTGTTTGGATCTAGTGTTTCCACCTGGAACACTCGTTTAACTTCGTTACTCTTCACTTTTGATTCCTTTTCCTTAAATCTTAAACAAGCCAATTAATTGGGTAACCCATATTTCATATACACAACTTTGATCGAAGTTAAATTTAAATGCAATAAATATTATACAGTCCGTTACTGTTTTGCTGAAAGATTTTGGCTCAATTCAACTCCACATAAATAGGACGCTGGTCAGAAGAGTTATGAGTTTGTGTTTAGTGCTATATATAATCAATTCTTTATTTAAAATAATCCATCTTTTTTTCGTTTTCGGATTATTGGCTTTGTAATGAGAAGTATAAGGTTTTGTCGTCTGGAGAGACGACTCCATTGGGCAGGAGGAGAAACAGCAAAATAGTAAAATGCAAACAATTTTGATATTTTTGGTTTTGGAGGTTGTGGTGGTAGTTGTTTGTTTTAAATAAGTATAAAGTAAAAGTTAATAATGTATGGGAAGACATGTTGAACATTTATTAGGTTGTACTGAAGATGTTTGTTGTCCAAATTTTAACCTTGGTGGTTGAATATGTAATCAATGTTAAATAAAGTTCAAGGGTAAGTAGTGTATATAGTTGGTTGAATTTTATTTGTTAATTCTATGTCTCTTTCTTAAAAAAAAGAGTTGAGGAAATACTAAAGTTTTGTCTTTGTTCAAATTCAACATATAATCTTGATTTGAACACAAACAGTGTTGCTAATACGTATATGTTATATTGTGTGTTGATTTGTGGCCCTGTAGGCAAAATGGTCCCCTAATTATAATGGTGGAAAAGTAGCAAAAAAAAAAAGAAGACATTTGTGCATGCAGAGACCTCAATTACTTAAGAGAGTTAAGGGTAAGGCTGTCCTATTTTAAAGGATGGTGAAAACGAAAGAAAGCAACATGTGGTGAGGTAGCAAACAGAAGAGAGCCCCTCCCTTTTTATTAGGCCATTCACTATTTTAGGCAAAATACAATTAATAGGCCCTTCTGGGTAGTGTTTTGGTGTATTTAGTCATCATTACTACAATCAAAAAGAGGTCCCCCCCTCCCCCCTCTCCCCTCTCCCTCCCTCTCTCTCTCTCTCCCCATTATCCCTAGCTAATCCTAAACACTATTTCTACACATCTCTTTCCCTCCCATTATTTTTTTTCTTTTCTCAAACAAAATCATTCCTTCTGGAAAATCTGTCTCCATGAATTATTTTTCACATGCAATTAATTTTTATCGAGATTTAAATAGGATCTGCTATTTTTTTTCAGATGATATGACGCGGAGAAAGAAATATGCATGCATGTTGTACATCGATCAGAATGATGCTTGAATCAGTTGTACTGCATTGCATGCATGCTACTACTTACTTACACGGGAATTCATTTTTACTAAGCTAACAATGAAGTTTAGTGAGGTTTCCTAATAACATATATATACTTGAGCATGGACCAGAGCTCAAGCTCATTCAACACTAAATCACTTTGTCAGTCTTGTCTAAACATTATTTATTTTTAAACCTAGCTACTACCTTTCTAAGATGATGACGACGACTTGGTGCCCCAGGCAATTTGTAAGAGGTCTCGTTTAAGCTTTTGTGGGAAATGGTAAATGTAAATGACCTCCAACACTACTAGCAGTAGGTCCTGGGAACAGAAGGCCTATAGCTATGTGATGTACTAGTAGTGTCTGTGAAGTGATCAGAGGGACAGTTTTGTGAGAAATCTATATATCTCAGCTACTTGTAAAAAGCAAGGCCTGCTGATGCCTTGTTATATGGTAAAATCATATACCAGTTATTGGTCACCAGCCCTTTCCACATCAAATAACCCAAAATCCACCATTAATTACCAAATTTCAAGGAGAGATCAGATGGAAGACTTATTATTTATTTTTTTAATACGAGTCTTGACACTGTATTTGGTCCGGTGGTTTTAGAGAGAGAATGTGGTTTTCTACGGAAGTTTCTTACATGCATCTTGATTCAAAGATCTTTTTATTTGTTGGATGACGGGTCTTAACTCTTAGTAACAGTGATGTTGGTATTAAGTCAAGGGTCTTAAGTAAGAATATACGTACATACATGTAAAGGAAAGGAAAAGATAAAGAAAAAAGAAAGAAGGAGCAGGCAGGAGCAGGATGGAGCGGAGGAACAAAAGCAAAAGAAGATGTCTTTCTCAAGCACGGATCCCTATGGAATGCAGGAAGGATGCACAGCATTTCTTGCCGAACTCATTCTTTTTGTTTAGTTTAAAGGGACTTGCTCTTGGTTGCTTTCTTCTCTTTAGATATCTTTGAAGAGAGAGAAGATAAGAGAGAGAGAGAGACCATTGATTCAGCCATTCATTCAGTGAGTTGGGATTTGTTTAGAATCATGGTTAGATTTGTTCTACTAGTCTGCAGCTAGAAAACAAAAGAAAAGCCCCCATTTTCAAAATGGAGGGAAGAAAAGAGTTGTTGTTTAGATATGATGATTAGTTTATTAGTTTCCAATCATTGAGCTGCCTTGCACCAAGGAAAAAACAACTTAAACTTGCTAGCTAGTTAGAAAAATCTCTTTGTTGGTGTGAAAGGTGATCATCCGTAGTAAGAAAATGAAGTTCATGGATAATGATACTACTAATAACAACAAAAGCAGTAACAACTGGCTGGATTTCTCTCTCTCCCCTGATCACATGAACAACAACAATATGGAAGAAGCAGCTCCTCCTTCAGACCCTCGGCATTATTCCTCAAGTGCAGTAGTCCCAACCTCTTTTCATCCTCATTCTCCTTTTAACTACTCGGGTTTTTACTGTGGTGAAAATGGTGGCGGCCTTTACTCTCCTTTGTTAATGATGCCACTCAAGTCTGATGGGTCACTCTGCATAATGGAAGCTATGACTAGGTCTCAACCACAAGGTTAGCTTTTGGTACTTCTTCATTTGGTTTTGTTTTGTGCTCTATAAATTACAATACTAAGCTTACTTGAATTAAATTATGGACCCCTCTCTCTTTTATTATTTGACCTTTCACCAATGAATCAAGGAATGGTAACTTCAACCCCAAAACTGGAGGACTTCTTTGGTGGTTCAACAATGGGGACCCATCCCTATGAGAGCAACAACAACATAGGAGCAGCTATGGCTCTCAGCTTGGACAGCATGTATTACCACCATAATCAAGACCAACATGATACCAACAACGGTCAAGATCTCCTAAACCATCCCCAACACAACTCTAGGCAGCAGCAGCAGATTCAGGTCCAGCATTACCCAGATTACTCTGCATTTAGAGGCCATGAGTTATACCAGATACCGGAAGTGGAGACTAACAAGGAAACCCAGCTTGCAGATGGCAATGATCTTCATCTCCCAACAATGGCAGAAGAGGAAACCTTTGGCATGAAGAACTGGGTTTCAAGGAACTACCCAACTAGTCATGCATTGGAGCAGCAAAAGATGATTGGGTGCATCAGCACTAACAATGGAGGAGAATCTGGGTCACTTGGTGCAATGGGGTATGGGGATTTACAATCTTTGAGCTTGTCCATGAGTCCTGGTTCCCAATCAAGCAGCTGTGTTACTGGTTCACAGCAAATCTCACCTACTACAGTGACTGATTGCTTGGTCATGGATACAAAGAAAAGAGGGTCTGGAAAGGTGGATCAGAAGCAGATTGTTCATAGGAAGTCAATAGATACATTTGGGCAGAGAACCTCGCAGTATAGAGGTGTTACAAGGTTTATTCTTTACATTTTGCTTTCTAACATATACTATTTTCTTTTCCCTATTATCTTATTGTTGTTTTTATGATAAATTACTCTTTTATTTGTTGAAATAGTTGTTTTCCTAGACATTCTCCAAGTCCTGCTTCATATTTTGTTATTACTTTGATTTTATCAGTGTGTTAATTTATTTTTCCTTTTTAGATTGAATATTTTGTTCCTTGTTAAGTTTTAATAAATCTATGTTATTTATTTATTTATTTTCACCAACGAATCTATGTATCCATCAGACATAGATGGACTGGTAGATATGAAGCTCATTTATGGGACAACAGTTGCAAGAAAGAAGGCCAGAGCAGGAAAGGAAGGCAAGGTTGGAAACTAATACATTATGCATCTTCAATATAAGGTTCACTTGGTTAAAATTTATCATTATTTGCTCATGACCTAACAAATAGTATCACTGTGACCAATTTTTCATGTTCTTGGTTGCTGGGGTTGCCATTTCAATCGAAAATATGAATTAGTGTACCTGGGTAAGTGTAAGCCACTTTTATAATAAAAAATTAATGTATATCATTGAGCAATTATTTGTTTGTTTAATGTGAGAAACGACATTGTAATAAATATTGATGTTCTTAGGTGGTTATGACATGGAAGAGAAAGCTGCAAGAGCTTATGATTCAGCAGCACTCAAGTATTGGGGACCTTCAACTCATATTAATTTTTCGGTAGTGCTACTTGTTTAAAAGAAAGAAAGAAATTTTTCAAAAATGACTTGATGTCAAATTGCTCCTATTAATCCATCCATCTGTTTTCAAATAATTGACATGCCACTGTTGATCTTGCAGTTGGAAAATTATCATCAAGAACTTGAAGACATGAAGAACATGACCAGGCAGGAATATGTTGCTCACTTGAGAAGGTACATTTTCACTTATTTTAAGCTACAGTGAATATAATAACTCATTGCTGCATAACCATTTTTTATTGGTATTTTTTACATTTTTAGTTCTAAACTATTATACTTTACAGGAAAAGCAGTGGCTTCTCAAGGGGAGCTTCAATGTACAGAGGAGTAACAAGGTCTTAATGTCCTGTTATTCCTACTTTTAAAGTTGTGAATATAAAAAACAAAATTGTTAAATCCACAACAGATTTCCACAACAAAAGTGTCACTGTAGATCCTATAGAGACGGTTTTTATCGTCGCTATACATCTACAGCAACACTTTTGTTGTGGAAATAACAAAGTGTTGTGGACAATTCCCTATAAAAAATGGCTTTTGTCCTGAAATCTCTGTTTTCTGTTTTTCAACTTTAGCAGACATCATCAACATGGCCGATGGCAAGCTCGGATAGGCCGAGTAGCAGGAAACAAGGACCTTTATCTTGGGACATTTAGTAAGCTTTTTGTGAATCTAGAAGTTCTTGGAGAATGTTTATACTTTACTTGAATCAGCTTCAACCATATATCATTCTTTTCACGATTGTGTAAATATATGAATGATTGGTGAAGTATTGATTCTATTTCTGAAGTGCCAATAACATCGTTCTACTCAAAATACCAAAATATTAATCCGAGTGCTGTATGTGTTTCAAAAAGGCAACTGTATGTGGCACTTACAGGGTCTCAGCTCTTTGAACTCCGTCTTTCAGCCACTAGTATCATAAGCCACTGTATAAGATTGTGCAAGGCTGGTTGTCAGCAAGACTAAACATCTTTTCTTTTACCAATTAAGGCTGGCTTTTTTTAGGGATCTTCCTATCATTCCGAATCCAATGTTGAATTTGGGAATTGATTTTTTTTCTTATTGTTCCTTAATTGTATGACTTGTTTATTCCCGGTATAGAGATTTTGTAATACATACAAAACTTTTTCTGGTTTTTATAAATTACTACTTCAGGCACCCAAGAGGAAGCTGCTGAGGCCTACGATGTAGCAGCAATCAAGTTTCGTGGGGCAAATGCTGTGACAAACTTTGATATTACAAGGTACGATGTGGAACGCATCATGGCAAGCAGTACCCTTCTTGCTGGGGAAATGGCTAGGCGAAACAAGGTGGCTGCTTCGACTAATGAGACCCCTTTTAGTCATAACCATAATGCCGAATCATGTGTCTCAAAGGAAAACAATGCAAGTATATATGACTGGAAAATGTCACTAAATCAGTCCTCTCAGCCTGATAACAGACAAGCTGGTGCTGAAGATATCATAACCACATCTTTTTCAGTGGCCAGACATGATTTGCTTAGAATTGGAATTGGAATTGATTCAATGAGCTCAGTTCGTCATGAGGCTGATGAATCCTCTAAAATGGGCACCCCCCACTTGTCGAATGCTTCTTCATTGGTGACTAACTTGAGCAGCTCAAGAGAAGGCAGCCCTGATAAAAACAATACCCTTCCAATGCTTTTCGGAATGCCTCCATCGGCAGCCAAGTTTCTCAGTAGTTCCACAAATACTACCACTTCTTGGATCTCAACAGCCCAACTGGGGCCTCATGTGCCTGTTTTTGCTGCATGGAGAGATGCATGATCTATGTTCCAAGGAAATGTAGTTAATTGGGTTTGGATTTGGGTTTGGGTTTGGGGGGTGGGGGGTAATTAAATTGGGCTTTTCTGAAATAGGTGACTTAAAATTAAGTGGTTTAACTATGAATTCTGGGGTGGGTGGGACCTTAAAACTGCATGTCAACAAGATTTTCAAACTCACCAACTCTTTCATGTATTATTATGAAGATCTAGAAAAGAATTGGTGGAGGGAAGGTAGAAAGAAAGTAAATGATGACTGGAGTTCAATTTTTTGAATATGATGACCATGTTTGAAGTTTTTCCCTTATAATCGATAGTTCACTAGCCTGTTTAAAATTGGCTTTTGCTTTTACTTGTCCTATTAAGTACAGACCACCTCGGTGTTTACCAATAATGCAAAGATGGTCTCCACTGGTAGCAGCAGGATCTTTTATTAGACATTAACATATTATACCAAATATATATTAAAACAAAAACTTAGTGTGGTTGATTTTGAAACATAAATTAAAGTGTGTGAGAAATAAGTTTAAGAGTGAATATATTTATATGTATATTACCAAATTTCTTCCTTACAGAATAAGCTTTCTCCAAAGGTAAAGGTGAAGGTGAAGGTGAAGGTGAAGGTGAGGAGCATCATTCAAATTAAAGAGTTAAGAGTTGGGTGGAAATTGAAAATAGATTGTCATACATACAGGACTTTAGCTGGTTTAACCATCCATTATAAGCATTTGGGATAAACTTTTCTTTTCTACTTTTAACTAATGATGATGATGAGCAGAGCATATATAAAAGCAATAATAGAGTGTCTTAACTTAATGCTGGTGGCTCTCTGTACTGTACGTAGTGGAATCTCTGCCCAAACCTGTGTTTGTACGTAGTGCAATAAACTTTTTTTTTTTTCTGCAAGGGATTAATTTGAGCACTGGAGCTAGTTAGGGAGGGAACATTCATTTTGAAGCTTTTCGAGCGGGTTATGCAACATCTGCAGCTGGACAAACAAAGGCTACCTGATTAGATTCCATTTTGTATTTATTATTAGGTGTCAAACGTACGGAGAGCTGTCATTTGGCATGCTCATATCATGATGTGATGCAGGAAAAATAAAAATAAAATAAAACATGAAATTATTTCTATGGAGTACATTTTATTTGATTTAAAATTGTGTAGCACCGTCATTTTATTTTAACCACGTATATTTAATATGATGGCCCAATTTTCCGCAACGCATAACTATGATTAACGTGTCACTAATAAATGGAGTACTCAGAATTGCATGTAGGATTAGGATTAGGATTGATCGAGAAAGGAGTACCATATTTAGTGATTTTATTACAACATGTTGTCACTGTTTTTTTGGTGTGTATTGATTAATCGCATATATATTATACAATATTCTCTCGGTTTTAAAATTAAAAATATAATTTGATTTTTAAAATTAAACAATAACATATTAAATTTTAAATTAATGTGAATTTATTTAACTTTATTATAATTATATAGTATATAACAAAAGCTATTAATCATAAAATTTATTTTATTTTAAATTTTTATGAGTCATTCTATTTTAAAATCAAATTATATTCTTCATTTTAAAACGAATGGAGTATTTAAAACAAATTATGTTAGATTGGACCAAAATTAGATGTGCTGATCAGTTCCAACAGGCTAACAAAGGCAAAAATAACATTACCACACTTAATTTATTTAAATTAAGTCTGCTAACTACAGCCGTCTAAATCAAGCTCTATTTTTCGTACATGACCATCTGGAATAAAATGTAAAATGACGTGGAAAACTCATCAAAACTAAATGACTCAATAGGGAAGTCCTAGTGAAAGAAACAAAATATAATAAAAATATTATACATCTTCTTCTAAATCTAAAGCTTTTGGTAATCAAAATACAAACCCAGATATATGGCACCCACAAAAATCAATTTTTTTAATCTATCATCCATCTTCCACCCAATAATTTATGGGTTAATTATATAGTCCCATCATTCATCTTCTTTCAGATCTGAAGCTTTTAGTTCTCAAAATACAAAATCACATATAATTTTTTTGTGTGATTTTGGTTGCAACAGTATCTTCAGTCATGATTTTTTGGGTGAACTTGTAATGGGTTAAGATGACCCAAAAAGATATTATTGGGCCAGTAGTTTAAGACTTTATTTTGAAGTTTAACGAGTGATAGAAGAAAATTCAAACTAGGTTTGTGGTTTTATAACTAACTTGATGGACATTAAAGCAAAATCAAAGTTGGGGTTGTGGCATTTCTTCATCAATTGCATTATAATGGAATCAAACTTTTATTGAATGTATTGTTGAATTTTTGTTAAAGAAATAGGAAACAACTCGTGGCAACCATGACAGTCCCAAGGAGATGAGAGAGAAAGAAAAAATATATATAACAAGGAAAATTTATAAAAGATAATGAGTTGGAAACTTATTAATCTTTTAATTAAAAAAAATCCCCTTTTTAAGTTTTTTATTCTATCTTTTTTCCACGTAATTGTTGTTAATTTTTTTAACTGCCACGCATGAAAATTTTAACAGAATAATATAATTTTATAAGGGTCCTTAACATTAATATACAACAATTAAAAAGTATTTACAAAAATAAAACACAAACAACATAATTACAAAAATAACGCCAACATAATATTACGCGGATCTTTTTTCTATATACTCGTCGGTTACATTCTCTCTCATCCCCCAACCGCTCCTAAAATCAAGCGAGTGGAACATAACATTCATATTTTGAAATCGGAGAAATCCAATTCTTCATGCGCGAGTGAGATCGGAGAAGACAAAACTGTTCGTCGCGACGGCACGCTAAGACCGGAAAATAGCATACAAAATAAACATCAACTTCAATTCCAGTAAACAAAAGCAATCGAACTACCGTCATTGTTGAAGTTCAGAAACAAAATCGCATCAACTCCGACAAAAATCTGAATATTGAGGTATGTGAGGTTAAAAATGGTATACATATAGTTTCATCTGTTTTTTCACGATTTAAAATGTTTACTACAAATTCATATAACGATTTGTTGAATCATTGATATGTTTTCTATTATGGTTACTAAATAGATATAAATTGGTTACTGTTTATTGTGTATTTGTTTGCTAAATAATATTTATTTTAATGGCTTTATAATTTTTAAATGAGTTCTACTGATTTTTTTATATTAATTGTTACTCATCAAATAATTTGGTTACCTTCATGCAACTGTTGGTTACACTCTAATGTTGAATAGGTTACTGTCTAAAGCTGTATTGGTTACTTTAGCATAATATATTGGATTATGTGTTACAATATATTGGTTACTAATTAATGCTGAATCGGTTACTGAACAATGCTGGTTGGTTATTGAAAAATGATAACTTGGTTACTGACTAATTTTTATTTGGTTACTGATTAACACTATACTGGTTACTGTCTAATGCTGTCTTGTTTACTGACAATTCTGTTTTGATTACTGCAAAACATTAAAATGTCTATTACTATCTTAGTTACTGACTAATGTTGCCTTGGTTACTGCATAAAGTTACTAAATAATGTTGAATTGGTTACTGTCTTATGCAACTGTTGGTTACTGTCTATTGTTGTTTTGGTTACTGTATAACATTATATTGTTCAGTGCTGTCTTGGTTACTGTCTAATGATATCTTGGTTACTGTATGACAATATGTTGGTTACTGTCTAATGCTGTCTTTGTTACTTTGTAACATTATATTGTCTAATGTTGTCTTGGTTACTGTATGAAGCTATGTTGGTTACTGTCTAATGATGTTTTGGTTACTTTGTAACATTATAATATCTAATGATAAGCTAGTTACTGTCTAATGCTTCCTAGGTTACTATGTAACAATATATTGGTTACTGATTCATGATGATTTGATTACTGGGTAACTTTATTGTGGTTACTGCATATTGCTGATCTGGTTGCTGTTTGAAATTATAATGGTTACTGTATAATATTACTGAACAATACTGAATTGGTTAATGAAAAATGATGAATTAGTTACTATGTTGAAGTTTTTTATATTAATGGTTACTTGTTAGCTACATTGGTTACATTCTTACAAAAATTTGCCTTTAGTTGGTAACAAACAAATTATACTAGTTATTTTTTACTATAAAAATGCAATGCAGAATGTATTTATCTTGTGTATACTAAGTAAATATATGTTGGTTACTGTCTAATTTGGATTTGGTTAGTATATAATGCTGACTTGGTTACTGTGTAATATTATCATGGTTACTGCATTATATTACTGTGTTTTATAGTGATTATTTTATATTGATGGTTACTGATTAACTACATTGGTAGGTACCTTCATACATCTGTTAGTCTTTAATTTGTAACAAAGTCATTACTGATTATTTTGGTTGTAAAATGAATGTAAAAATATTTTTTATAATCTTGGATACTAATTACATATATCTTGGTTACTGTATAATATGTATTTAGATACTGTAAGGTGTTTATTTGGTTACTCTATACTGTTATTCAGTTTTATAATTATTTCTTTTATATTGGTGGTTACTATTGAATACATTGGTTACCTTCATATAACTGCTAATCTGATTATATAAATTGGTTGTTGTATACTATTTAATTGGTTACAGTATAATGTTTATTTGGTTGCAGTGGCAATTTGAGAATTTCTGTCAAGTTTGGAGTGTCGGATTTTGGCGTTTTTAGATCTTTATTTCATTGGAAACGGGTCAACGATCAAAAGTCACTAGCTTCGCTGGTGAACTGCAGAGTTTTTTGGTCGAATTCCATCATTTAGGCCTTCAAAATTGCATGTAAAAATTTGGTATATTTTCTGGTTACTAAGATTATGTAATTTGGTTACTGTCTAATATTGATTTGGTTACTTTACAATGTTTATTCAGTTGTTAGACAATGGCTATTGACAGTAACCAATACAACAAATTTAATTGTTTACAGGAATATATAATTGTTTACTGCTAGTAACTATTAACCACATGGTTGGTAACATTTTTGATGGTGAACAGTAACCAAAATTGTTGTTGATTAATATTTTAATTTTTGATTCCATCATGAGTTATCAATATAAAGTAAACATATACATTGAACAATTGGTAACTGTTCTGAAATATTTTTATGTAAATTTGGTTATCCATCTAAAATAAAATGGTTACCTCTATATTCATATTTAGTTACCAACTGGCATAGACCATTTCCAAATAACTTTTATAACTATGTAATTTAAAAGAATCTATCAGCTAGATAAATGGGAACCCTCACATGTATATTAAGCACTTGATAACTGTTCTGATATAAGTTTTTAATTATTTGGTTACTAACAAAAACTAAAATGGTTACCCACAAAAACTAAAATGGTTACCCTTATATGCATGTTTGGATACCAACTGCACCTCTCAAACTATTTTTATTTTAACATGAGATCTATAAGTAACCATATATATAAATAAAAACTCTCACATGTACATTTAACGATTGATTTTTGTCCTGATACAAGCTTGTAACTATCTGCTTACTAATAACAGTAACCATAATGTAACATAATAAAACAGTACCCACATAATTGTATGATAGTAACCAGAATATGTTTTAATGGTAACCAAAACATAAATTTCATGTAATGAAACCCAGTTTAGACAATCCATGTATACTAAACAATTACATATTAACCAGAATAAAAATAACAGTAACCAAAATCCCACATCGAGGGCACAATAATAGTAGCCAAACCATAAGGTAACAGTAACCAAAACATAGTAAATAAGTAACCAAGTAGTTATATGAATGTAACAAGAACATGTTTTAATGGTAACCAAAACAGAAAAAACATGTATATCCAACTAATTTTAGGCAACCCATTTATACTCTCACATGTACATTTAACACTTAATTTATGTCTTGATACAAACTTGTAACTATCTGGTTACTACAAAAAAATAAAATGGTTACCCTTCTATGCATGTTTAGTTACCAACTGCACCTTTCAAATAATGTATCAGACACAACTTAATACGAACCAACAAACAATATCAAATAATTGATTATATAATCAAATATGAAATTCCATTTACATAAGCTCCAATAAACATTTCATACTCACTAACCATAACAAATGGTTATGGATATCCAACAAAAATCAAAGTACAAAACACAATTCAGAAGGACAAGAAAACGACAATCGAACTAATCAAAATATGGTACAAATCTTTCTGAAACTTGAGCTTTTTGGCTGCTGCTACTTTTTTCTTCATGGCTGCTCTCATTCTCTTGAAAAGACTTCTATATTATGAACCTGTGGTAACCAAACAGTTATATGATAGTAACAAAACCATGTTTTAATGGTAACCAACACATAAATCCAAATCATAAGTCAACAGTAACAAAAAATATACTAATGAAGTAACCAAACAGTTATATGTTAGTAACCAAAACATATATTAATGGTAACCAACACATAAATCCAAATCATAAGTCAACAGTAACAAAAAATATACTAATGAAGTAACCAAATAGTTATATGTTAGTAACCACTGTGCAACACCAACCTACGCTCACTCTTACTCGATTCCTGACCAACACACTCCCCCTTCCCCTTCCCCTTCCTCTCCACAACAAACTTCTTCAAGCCCATTACAGAATCATCCTCTATGATTCTCTTTCTCTTTACGTACGTCTTCATTTTATCAGCCATTCAACACAAATCGAACGAACAAAACCAACAAAACTAATCGACCGAATAGAGAAAAACCACTAACAGAGACGGAAGAACAAAACGAAACAACACGAACAGATACTATACAACAAAACGAAAATGGCGAACAGAATGTCTGAAGAATAACACGAACAGAGACTATACAACAAAACACAAACGAAAATGGCAATAAGAATGTCTGAAGAAAAACACGAACAGAGAGAGAAATAGCGAAGAAGACGAACAGAAACAGAAAAAAGGTTTCATCATGCAAACGAGGGTTTAAAAAAGAAAACACGTAATCGCGGTTATCATGTCATTCAAAAAAAAACAACCCATTAATATTGCCATGTCAGCCATTACATATTAATCCCTTAATTTAAGGACTTTAATTATGTTAAGACTGAAAATAAAAACAAAAAAAGTGTAATACTTTTGTAATTATTTTATGACTGTATGATTTTTGTAATTATTTTCAAAAATGTACTAATATATGTAATTAATCCATTTTATAATTTTAATTAATTTAATCGGATAATTTTATTAAAAAAAAGTGACGACTAGAGTGGCGTAAACATTATTTCCGCCGGCTAACAAACCAGCAGAAAGATTTATGCTACGTTTGGATTGAAGGAATGTAATAGAGTAGGGAATGGAATAGATGAGGGAATGGAATAAGGAAGGGAATGGAATGATTTTTTAATATTCCATGTACATGTTTGGTTGATGTTAGGAATACATCTAAGAATTAAATAAATAATTAGAAAGTGACATAAATACCCTCAAATGTTCAAATTTAACTTAAATTCAATTTATATTAAAAATTTAACACATTTCATTCTTAGAAATAAAGGGAAGGGGAGGGGAGGGGTGTGTGGGGGTGGGGGTGGGTGTGTGGGGGTGAGGTAGGTGGGGTAGGTATGGGTAGGGGGTGGGTGGTGTAGGGTGAGTGGGGTAGGGTAGATGGGGTAGGTGGGATGGGTAAGTAGGGTAGGTGGGTTGGGGTGGCTGGGTGGGGGTGGGGGTAGGTGGGGTAGGGTGGGTTGGTAGGTAGGGTAGGTAAGTTAGGGTGGCTGGGTGGGGGTAGGTTGGTAGGGGTAGGGTAGGTGGGGGGTGGGGTGAGTTAGTAGGTAGGGTAGGTGGGTTAGGGTGGCTGGGTGGGGGTATGGGTGGGTGTGTGGGGTTGGGGTAGGGTGGGGTGAGGTAAGGTGGGTGGGATGGGTGGGTTAGGGTGGCTGGGTGGGGTGAAGTGGGTAGTTGGGTTAGGGTGGCTGGGTGGATGGGGTAGGTGGAGTGGGGTAGGTGGGGTACGTTAGTAGGGGAGGGGGAGGGGGAGGGGGAGGGGGAGGGGGTGGGGGGGTGAGGTGGGTTAGTATGTAGGGTAGATGGGTTAGGGTGGCTGGATGGGGGTGAGGGTGGGGGAGGGTGGGGTGGGGTAAGGTGGGTGGGGTGGGTTAGGTTGGCTGGGTGGGGTGAAATGGGCAGGTAGGTTAGGGTGGCTGGGTGGGTGGGGTAGGTGGGGTACGTTGGTAGAGGAGGGGGTGGGTGGGGTGGGTTAGTAGGTAGGGTAGGTGGGTTAGGGTGGCTGGATGGGGGTGAGGGTGGGGTAGGGTGAGGTAGGGTGGGGTGGGGTAAGGTGGGTGGGGTGGGGTTGGGGGTACGTGGGTCAGGGTGGCTGGGTGGATTAGGGTGACTGAGTGGGGTGGGGTGGGGTGGGGTGGGTGGGTTGGGGTTGGTAGATGGGTTAGGGTGGCTGGGTAGGGGTAGGTTGGAAGGGGGTGTGCGTAGGTGGAGTGGGTGGGTGGGGGTAGGGTAGGGTGGGGTGGAGTGGGGTAGGTGGGGTAGAGTGGGGTAGGTGGTGTGACGTGGGTGGGGTAGGTGGATAAGAGGTGGGGTGGGAGTGGGGGTACGTGGGGTGGGGTGGGGTGGGGTGGGGGTAGGTTGGTAGGGGGTGGGGTGGGGTGGGAGTAGGTGGAGGTAAGTTGGTAGGGGTAGGGGTAGGTGGGATAGGTGGGTTAGGGTGGGGTGGGGTGGGGTGGGGTGGGTGGGATAAATTACGAAGAAATAAAAATATGGAAATTCCGAAGAAATTATCAAATATTAGCCCATTCTCTCTCGTCGTTCCCAGATCGATCGAATTGAATGAATATGTAAAAAGCCCTATTATATATTTAGGGGTATATTTGTCAATTACTTAAAAATAATGGATGAAATAATTTATTCCTGGCCACCCTCAAGGAATGAAAATTAAAATTTTAAGTTAACTATCATTCCAGGAGGAATACATTATTCGGTTGGAATAAACAAACCAAACAACATTTTTATCATTCCAATGGAATGATTCATTCCATTCTCCCTCCTATTCCATCGATCCAAACGTAGCATTAGTATCTATTAGGGAGGGAGTGGGGGCCCTTAATGTTTTCTTGAGGATAATAAACTGGAGTTTCATGGATGCCATCCTTTGTGGCCAATTCCTTGAATATCTTAATTCTGGAAAGTTGTTAAATGTGTTTGTGTTTCGCTTGTAAATCGCTATCCAAACAACTCTAAAAACAGGTTTGTCGAGTAGAAATCCAACCATACACCGATTCAAACACACTGTTGATTTGATAGTTTGCAATACTATGCTTCCTGTTGACACACACTTGGCCCACTTGGCCAATGAATAATAAAGCATTATTATACTTTATACGTTGCTCGTGGGACGACACTACTTTATACGTTGCTCGTGGGACGACACTACTAGTTAAGAAATTGATTCAAGCCTAATATTGAATTGTTCAGATTTAAATTATAAAATTTATCGAATATAAAATAAGATTCGATTGAGGTTCGTTTATCTATCAAGTCGAACACAATCTCGAATTAAGTTCGAGCAATTTTAACTTTTTGAACGAATATGATCCGAGTATCAATAAAATACAAAATTATAATATGAGAAGATTCGAGTAATTTATCGAACTTTAAAATTTGATCATGTTTGAATTATTTATATTTTGAGTCGAGCTCTAATAAAATTTTTAATTCAACAAGTACAAATCAAGCCCGAATTGTTTATTCATTTTACAACCTTACCACTAATACTTTCAAACTATTGCTAACCCAACTAAATTTGCCTAATTACTTGGCCAATTTGGAAAATCATGTTGCAAAACAAAATCTATGGACATACATTTATGCTACGTTTGGATCGATGGAATAGGAGGGATAATGGAATGGATCATTCAATTGGAATGATAAAAATATTGTTTGGTTTGTTTATTCCAACGGAATAATGTATTCCTCATGGAATGATAGTTAACTTAAAATTTTAATTTTCATTCCTTGAAGGGTGGCCAGGAATAAATCATTCCATCCATTATTTTTAAGTAATTAACAAATATACCCTAAATATATAATAGGGCTTTTTACATATTCATTCAATTCGATCGATCTGGGAACGACGAGAGAGAAGGGGCCGAGATTTGATAATTTCTTCGAAATTTTCATATTTCTATTTCTTCATAATTTATCCCACCCCACCCCACCCCACCCCACCCCACCCATCCACCCCACCCATCCACCCACCCCATCTACCCCACTCCACCCACCCCACCTACCCCAACCCACCTACCCCACCCCACACTACCCCACCTACCCCAACCACCCCACCTACCCATCCATCCACCCCCTACCCCCCACTCCACCCCACCCCATCTCCCCAACCCACCTACCCCACCCACCCACCCACCCCATCTACCCTTACCCAGTCACCCCAACCCACCTACCCTACCTGCCAACTAACCCCACCCAACCTACCCCACCTACCCCCACCCCCTACCAACCTACCCCCACCCAGCCACCCCAACCCAAATACGCACCCCACCCCCACCTACCCCATTCCAACCACCCCACCCTACCCCCACCTACCCCACCCCCACACACCCCTACCCCCACCACCCCCCCTCTACCCACCCCCTACTAACCTACCCCCACCCAGCCACCCCACCCCACCTACCCCTCCTACCCCCGTCCCCTACTAACCCACCCCACCCAGTCGTTCCAACCCACCTACCCCACCCCACCCACCACACCCCACCCCACCCCACCCCCACCCCTCCTCTCCCCTCCTCTCCCCTTCTCTCCCCTTCCATTTATTTTTAAAAATGAAATATGTGTTAGATTTTTAATATAAATTGAATTTAAGTTAAATTTGAACATTTGAGGGTATTTAGGTCACTTTCTAATTATTTATTTCATTCTTAGATGTATTCCTAACATCAACCAAACATGTACATTGAATATTAAAAAATCATTCAAATTTCCTTCCTTATTCCATTCCCTCATTTATTCAATTCCCTACTCTATTCCATTCCTTCAATCCAAACGTAGCATTAGAGTTAGTTAATAGTATCTCTTGGTATCCCACGTAAGAATGTGAAGATTATATATATAGAAACTGATAAAAATATATATGATATTTTCATGAAAATTAATTCTATTCTGTAAGACCCCAACTTTTATGAATAAAAATAAATTTTCTTTAATTATCACTTTTGAATATTATGGAATGAATTTGATATAATATTATAGTTGTGAGTAATATTTATAAATTTTGCAAAGTACGCAAGTGGTTATATAATATTCGATTGGTCGGAGAATATTCGTTTTAAAAGGGAATATTCGTATGACGGCGCAATCATTGGTGGACCCCACAACGGAATTATTGTCGGATTGAGAAAACGACAAAAATATTTTATGAAAATAACGGCGGAAGTTTTACCGTTAACTGTTGAAACACCCGGTGATAAAAGTACAGGAATACACGTGGTTGCATAATAGCACACGGTATTGATTATTGATGTTTACGTGAGAAGTCACTCAGTTTTGTTCAATTATTGCTACATTAATTGTTGCATAGTTACTCACGTTATTTGATTCAATTATTGTCGATATTTTATATATTATTAAATCAAAAATTGAGATGACAGAGTTATTAATATTATTATTTGTAATATTAACGATGTCTAAAAGTTCTGCCAAGAAGAGATTTGGTCAACTAATTGCATGCCAATAGGGAGAAATCCTTATTGACAAGCCCCTTCTTTCCTAAGAACGACATGGTCGATTAATATTGTGAATTATAATAATGATGATAAAAGTTATTAAGAATATTGAGGTGATTTTTATGAAGTATTTTTTTTGGACCCCCCATTTACCCATTTTTAAATTTATCGGTGAAAAATTATCTCAATTTGTTTTTTATATATAAATATATGTATATAAGTATTATATATATATATATATATGTGTGTGTGTGTGTGTGTGTGTGTGTGTGTTTGTTAGTCAAAATGGGTGGGGGAGAGGGGAAATTTTGGTGTTCACGGGGAGGGGTGCAATCATTATTATTATATATTATATATATATATAACTTTGTTAGCAAATTTGAGACAGGAAAGAAAAGTTGTTCACGGGAGTGTATTCCGTGAAATTTTCGACACATGCCATATATATATATATTTAATATATATAATAAAAGTTTTGTTTTATTAGAATATTTTATGGACCGTCTGTTTTAAAGTAAATCAATCTGGACCGTTCATGCATTGGTTAATATTCAGTTCATTCTTCTATAAATAGAAGCTTATTCTTTCATTATTTCTTACGAATTCACTGAAACTCTAGAGAGAGAAACTATAGAGAGAATTATTCTTCTATAATCTTGAGCGTATTTCTTTAGCGTTTAAGAAAGCTTTGAGCGTAGTGCAAGTTTCTTCAAGTATATCCCCGCCCTACCGTTGGAGTACTTTTCTTTATAAGGTAAGGGGTATTATTTTTTCATATTCATGAAGAGAACTTCTGTTATTCCATTCTTTATTATTCTGTTGGAATAACCTGCATATGCGGTCTACCTTATACTTGGTAATTTCTGTTGTTATTCCATTCGTTAATATTATGTTGGAACATCTTGTCTGTGCGTTTTACGCCGGACCTGATTTCGTCTTTATTATTTTATTGGAACATCCTGTCTGTGCGTTTTACGCCAGACCTGGTTCCGTTTTTATTATTCTGTTGGAATATCATGTCTGTGCATTTTGTGCCGGACCTGGTTCTGTTATTTATTATTCTATTGGAATAACATGTCTATGCGAAGTACCGTATGCTTGATGATTTTTGATGTTATTGTTAGAGTTTATGCCCTAGAGGCCAATTATTTGATATAATTGCTTAACGTTTTGATATTATATTTGATTGAATAAATATATGATTTTATTATGGTTTTATTTACTGCGTAATATAATTGTTAACATAATAAAATTTCTTAGAATAGTGATACAAATTATATAGTTTCAAGTATGTGACTTGAACATGAGATTATATATTACCATTAGTATCAGTGTTCTTAAATGTCCCTAGTCGAGTATCATTGTTGATGGGACAACAATGATGCATTGAGACTAGTATGTGGATTGACTGATGACCAAATCTCATTGGTCATAAATATATGAGATATTAATTCAATGCATAGGTACATATTAGAGAACGATGTACTGGACAGACCCACCATGAGAATTCTATATGGAGCATTATGCGAAGTGTCATTAGCAATTCTCATAGTGACAATGATGTAATGGTCCTCCGACCTGAAATCGCTATATTACTACACGAGAATTTATGTACTTTGATATCATCAAATGTCACCTTTAATAGGGTGGACTATAAAGGTGATTATTGGGTTCATCATTAATCATGTGAGAAATATGAGTGATCTAGATGGAATTTAACCATCCTATATATTATGGGTGATATCCATAGGCCTCTTGATTGAGTAGGACTATGAAATGCATGGCCATGCTCAAATAGTGATTTGTTTCATATAGTCTACTCATTGATCAAGAAAACTCAGATTAAATTATGAAGAGTATGACACATTCCATGACTCGAGTTTAATCTAGGATATTAAGGTTAAAAGGATTAAATTGCATTGAAACATTGGTCACAAAAGGTTGCATCGAATCATCGATCTTATTATTACTTGGGTAGCAGTGATGCATTACTAGATGCCGCTCACTGTTTATAATTTTATAATATGATTTTAAAATTATTGTCAACGTAATAATAACCTATAGGGTCACACACATAGAACGTTATTTAAAAGGGAATTAATTTAAATTTTAAGGATTTAAATATATTAATATGATTAATAGTATTTAAATCACGAATTTAAATTAAAAAGAGAATTTGTATATATATATATATATATATATATATTAATTAAGTAAGACTTAATTAAGAGATATATATATATATATAGATTCGGATTTTATAAAATTAGGTTTTGATTTTGATTAATTCCTTTTAACTACTATATATATGATATAAAGCAGCTACTTAGGGTATCATATCAGAATTGAAAAACCCTAGCCGCTCTTAGAGAGAGACTAGAGAGAAAACAGTTTCAAAATCCATTCATTTTGGTGGCTAGTACCGCAAGTCGTTTTATTGCAGAATCGTTCGACGGTTCGTGCGGCGTTCGTGTGGATACCGTAGAGGCGCAATCGGATTGTATTGCGTTGGAGATTCGAGGCGCAGTCGGTTTCAGATTCTCGTTTTTGTTTATATCTGGTATAATCTCTAAACCTCTGAATTAATTGATTTTCGCATGGATCCTGTTTTAGGGTTTCGGAAATTGCTTTAAAATTTTAATTTCCGCTGTGCGTTTCTGTGCCGAAGCCCAACAGTTATTCCATTCTTTATTATTCTGTTGGAATATCATGTCGGTGCGTATTACGCCTGACCTGGTTCCATTATTTATTATTCTGTTGGAATAACCTGTCTATGCGAAGTACCGCATGCATGGTAATTTCTTTTGTTATTCTATTCTCTATTATACTCAGTTGGTTAAATTTTTGACTTCTATACTCAATGAAATTGGTGGAATATCCTTGATATTTGCGCTTCATCCAGTATCTTTTTGTGGAAATATTCTTCTGAGCATTCTTAAAATTTACTCTACAAAGAAGTATCATGTTGACAATTTGAACGTTATTAATTCCTAAATAAATTAATTCTTTAACTTGTTTTTATTGAATTCTTATATCATTGTCATCATCTTCATGTTTATATTTTTTTGAAAGTCATCTGTGGCCTATAGTACATAGATAGACTTGGTATGATTATGATCAGGGATTATTCAGTGTAATCATGACCGTAATATTACAAATGATGTGGTAAAAGTCTTCATTGGGTCGTAGTGCATTGATGGACAATTGTTGGTATGATCATGACTATTGATGAATACACGAATATCTTTGGCCCGTAGTGCATGGATAATTTGTGGTTGTGATACTAATGAATATCCTTAGCCGTAGTGCAGGGGTGATGTGGATTATTTATTAAGCTGAGCCCTAGCGATAAAAGTGATGAAAAACCTTTTAAATCATAAAAGATAGTAGATTTTATTCTCTACTTGACTCTTTTAATGGATTGCATGTTCCGTTGCAGTTAAACTGGATGTCTATTGTATTTTATCAGTTTAACATTGTTGAAGACTAATTATAATTTATTATGCCTTATCTTAGTCATAATATTTCTTACTGGGCTAGTTGAGCTCACCCTTTCTTTCATTGTTCTCTTCAGGAAATGTGAACGTAGCCGGGACTAGTCGGGGAAAGGAATAACGGTCCAGAGGATAGTATTAGTAGTCCTCACTATTCTGTAAAATAGTGTGACAATAAATATAATGAGGACATATTCTGAGAGTGGATATTGTCTAGAAGACAGTATTTAAATTAAAACTCACAACTCTTTTGTTGTATATTAAAGATTGTATTTGTATTATGTACCATGTATTTGGCGACTCAGAATAGGTGATGTATACCTATTTTGGGTGCTTCACAGTTGGTATCAAAGCTTAGGTATATGATCCCTGGCTAAGATGTGAGACAAGAACTAGGAGGGGAGAGACGGAGAATTCCTTCGCTAGTTTGACCTACCTAAGTTTATTTGGTATTTATTTGGTCGGTCAGAGTATAGGGATAATATATTGAATGTCAATTAACCTTTGTTTTGTGGCAGTATTTGAAAATGACATCCAAGAATTTTGAGATTAACAATGGAGCACAGGAGACTGTTGAGTCTCCACAGATCAATAATCAGGACAATGTGCATTAGGAAGGTGACAATCCTCAGGCAAACAACAACACTGACCAGATGATGAATGATTGAATGTTCAGAGGCTTTTTGTAATTCATGCAACATCAGGCAAGAGCGGCTCCTATCCAAAATACAGGTGGAAACACTGGCAACTCTCGGACGGTCACCGCTAAGCAGTTCAAGGAACTGGGACCACCGTAGTTTTTTGGAAAGCCAAAACCACTTAAGGCGGAGACGTGGATAAAGCAGATCTACAAGATATTTGATGTTTTGGGATGCTCCGAAGAGCAAAAGGTTCCCTTTGCCACCTTCATGTTGCGTACAGAATTACTGGTGAGAATCTGTAAAACGTACTCAACCTGCCGCACTGAAGATGACTTGGGAGAAGTTCCAAGAATTATTCAACGACAAGTACTTTTCCGAAAGTATTCGTTACATAAAAGAGGTAGAGTTCATTAAGCTGGAGCAAAACAACATGACCGTGTCGCAGTACGAAGCCAAGTTTGCCGAGTTGTCCCGGTTTACGTTCTATTTGGTTGATAATGAGGAAAGAATGACGCGAATGTTTCTAAGAGGTTTGAAACCTGAGATATGTCAATATCTTATCTCTCATAAACTGTGTTTGTATTTAGACGTTGTTAATAGGGCTCAGTTATTGGAGCGCGATATGTGTTAACCCAACCAAAAGAGAGCTGCCGGCAAAATGATAATACCAGTGATAACAGTCATCGAAGTGGTGACAATAAGCGTTGAGGGAATCAACATGCCAGAAATGGTAACCACTTCGGTGGTAATCATGGCCAAAACAATAAGAATAGATATTTCAAGAAGAGGAGATTCAACAATGATGGAAAGACATCAGCACCAGCACCCGTGGTTAAGGAAGGAGAACGACCACCTATCATATGCTTAAAATACGGAGGGGAAGGACACATCAGTCCAAACTGCGTGATGTCGTCCAAAGCATGTTATAATTATGGAAGAGAAGGTCACCTAGCCCGATTTTATCATTCACCGAAGACAAGTTCAGCTAGGATGGAGGCACCAAAGGACGTCCCAGAAAAGTCAAAGTCAGTAGTGCAAGGGAGAGCGTTTGTCGTGACCTCCCAGAAAGCAAGGAACCCGAATGAGGTCATCACGGGTAAGCTTATCATAAACTCTAGCGAAGTTTATACCTTATTTGATACCGGTTCTACTCATTCTTTTATTTCTCCTACTTGCGCTCAACATTTAAATTTGACTCCGGAGAAATTAGATTTTGACTTATCTGTTGAAACTCCGTTGGGAGAAACCTTCATTACATCCACTGTTTATAAGTTTTGTTTGGTTCAAATCGTACCCTCACATTACCTGTCGATCTTATTTCATTGAAAATACTTGCATTTGACGTAATTCTAGGGATTGATTGGTTAACTACTCATCATGTAAAAATTAATTATTTTTGTATGGTTGTTAGCTTTCATATTCCTAAACAACCTATTATGCAAATTCAAGCAACTAAACCATTAAAATCAATCACTGTCATCTCAAGCCATAAAACTATTCGTTTATTGAAAAACGGATGTCAAGCTTTCTTAGCTCATGTCACGGATCTAAACAAAAATACGTCAGTTTTGAATGATATTTCTATTGTTAATGAATTTCCTGATGTATTCCTTGAAGAACTTCATGGCCTACCCCCGGAACGTGAAATTGAATTTTGTATCGACCTTGAACCAGGTACAAAACCCATTTCCAAAACCCCATATCGAATGGCTCCTATTGAACTTCAAGAATTAAAGACCCAACTGCAGGAATTGTTAGACATTGGCTTTATTCGTCATAGTACTTCTCCTTGGGGTTCTCCTATTCTATTCGTGAAGAAGAAAGATGGAAGTATGCGACTTTGTATTGATTATCGGGAGTTGAATCATGTCACCATCAAAAATAGATACCCGTTGCCACGTATTGATGACCTGTTTGACCAGTTGTAAAGAGCCAAATTCTTTTCAAAGATTGATCTTTGTCCCGGATATCACCAATTGAAGATTAGAACCAATGACATTCCAAAGAAGGCTTTCAGAACTCGTTACGGGCATTATGAATTCCTAGTCATATCTTTTGGGTTGACTAATGCTCATGCTGCCTTCATGGATATGATGAACCGAGTATTCAAGGAATATTTAGATCACTTTGTGGTTGTCTTTATTGATGACATTCTTATTTATTCAAAAAGTCGTGAAGATTATGAACAACACTTGAGGCTGATACTCCAAAAGCTTCGTGAATATAAGCTTTATGCCAAGTTAAAGAAATGCGAGTTCTGGCTTGAGGAAGTAGCATTCTTTGGGCATGTAGTATCAAGTCATGAAATATCTGTTGACCCAACAAAGATTGAAGCTATTCAAAGCTGGGAGCAACCCAAATCAGTGACCGAAGTACGTAACTTTCTCGGCTTAGCTGGTTATTATCGGAGATTCGTGGAGGGATTTTCTCGAATCACTACTCCATTAACTCAGCTGACTCGAAAAGATACAAAATTCGGTTGGAGCAAGGAATGTGAGAAGAGTTTTCAAGAACTCAAGGGGAGACTCATTTCAGCACATATTCTGACAATACCATCTGGCTCGGAGGGATTTGTCATCTACAGTGATGCTTCGGGCAAAGGGTTAGGATGTGTTCTCATGCAACATGGGAAAGTCATAGCCTATGCCTCACGACAACTCAAAGAATATGAGAGAAATTATCCTACTCATGATCTAGAGTTGGCAGCAGTCGTTTTTGCACTAAAGATTTGGAGGCATTACTTGTATGAGGAGAAAGTGGAGATCTTTACGGATCATAAAATCCTCAAATATTTCTTCACTCAAAAAGAACTCAACATGCGACAGCGACGTTGGCTTGAACTGTTGAAATATTATGATCATACCATCTAATACCATCCTGGAAAAGTGAACGTGGTAGCTGACGCATTGAGTAGAAGATCATATGTGGGTACGAGTGCGATATTATCAACGCAAAGGCTCATTTTGTATGACTTGCAAAGGATGGAGATAGAGATAAAGACTCCAGGGACCCACGTGATGATGGCGAATATATGAGTAGAACCGACTTTAATCGATAAAGTTAAAGTTGCTCAAATTACAGACCTGGAACTGATGCGTTTGAGGAAGAAAGTGCAAGAAGGTGATATGCCGGAAGCAAGAATCGATAAAGAAGGAATACTTCGAGTCAACTCCAGACTTTGTGTTCCTAATAACCCTGATTTAAAGTATAAAATCATGATGGAGGCGCACAACACACCGTTTATAATCCATCCTAGGAGTACCAAAATGTATTATGATCTTTAATATACATTTTGATGGGGCAATATGAAGAGGGAGATAGCGTTGTTTATCTCAAGGTGTTTAACTTGTCAACAAGTCAAGACGGAGCATCAAGTACCAAAAGGTCCATTGTAACCACTTGAAATTCCAGAATAGAAATGGGAGCACATTACCATGGATTTCGTTACTGGTTTTCCCAAGGTTTCTCAAGGCATAGATGCAATTTGGGTCATTGTTGATAGATTGACCAAGTTTGCTCACTTTTTACCAATACGAGAAACTTATACACTTGAACTTCTTGCTCGTATGTATATAAACGAGATTGTAAGACTGCATGGTATGCCAGTATCCATAGTTTCTGATCGAGACCCAATATTCACTTCAAGATTTTGGGTTAGTTTGCAAAAAGCTATGGGCACGAATTTACGATTTATTTCGGCATATCATCCTCAGACGGACGGACAATCAGAGAGAACTATTCAAACTCTTGAAGATTTATTAAGACTCTATGTCCTTGACTTCAAGGGAAGTTGGGACAAGTTCTTACCGTTGGTGGAGTTTTCCTACAATAACGGTTATCAAGCAAGTATTGGCATGGCTCCATTCGAAGCGTTGTATGGAAGAAAGTGTCGTTCTCTATTATGCCGGGATGAGGTGGGTGAAGCAACGTTGTTGGGACCAGAGTTAGTACGTATGACTACGAAAAAGATATAAACGATCCGGGAACGTATAAAAACCTCACAAGACCGACAAAAGAGTTATGATGGTCTTCATCGAAAAGACGTAGAATTCGATATTGGAGATCATGGGTTGTTACGTGTTGCTCCATGGAAATGAGTTACGAGATTTGAAAAGAGAGAAAAGCTCAATCCTCGATTCATTGGCCCATTTTTAATTCTCGATCAAGTAGGGACTGTAGCCTATAGACTTGCTTTACCGCCAAGTATGTCTCGTGTTCATAACGTTTTTCACATATTCATGTAACGTAAATATGTGAAAGACCCGAACCACACTATTGAGTTAGAACCGAACGAAATAGCGAAAGATTTAACGTATGAAGAGGTTCATGTTCAAATCTTGGATAAGAAAGAACATATTCTATGCTCCAAGGTTATACCTCAAGTCAAAGTTTTGTGGAGAAACCACGATGTTGAGGAAATGACCTGGGAGTTAGAATCTGAAATAAAATCAAGGTATCCTTACCTCTTCGACATAGCAGGTATGTACCCTAATTTTGAGGGCAAAATTTTATAAGAAGGGGAGATTGTAAGACCCCAACTTTTATTAATAAAAATGAATATTCGATAATTATCATTTTTGAATATTATGGAATGAATTTGATATAATGTTATAGTTGTGGGTAATATTTATACATTTTGTAAAGTACACAAGTTGTTATATAATATTCGATTGGTTGGGGAATATTCATTTTAAAAGGGAATATTCGTACGACGGCACAATCATTGGTGGTCCCCACAACAGAATTATTGTTGAATTGAGAAAACAACAAAAATATTTTATGAAAATAACGGCGGAAGTTTTACCGTTAACTGTTGAAACACCCGATGTTAAAAGTACAGGAATACGCATGGTTGCATAGTAGCACACGATATTGATTATTGATGCTTACGTGAGAAGTCACTTAGTTTTGTTCAATTATTGCTACATTAATTATTGCATAGTATCTCACATTATTTGATTCAATTATTGTCGATATTTTATATATTATTAAATCAATAATTGATATGACAGAGTTATTAATATTATTATTTGATATATTAACGATGTCTAGAAGTTCTGCCAATGAGAGGTTTGGTCACCTAATTGCGCGCCAATAGGGAGAAATCCTTATTGGAAAGCCCCCTCTTTTCTGGGAACGACCTGGTCGATTAATATTGTGAATTATAATAATGATGATAAAAGTTGTTAAGAATATTGAGGTGATTTTTATGAAGTATTTTTTTTGGACCCCCCATTTACCCATTTTTAAATTTATCGGTGAAAAGTTATCTCAATTTTATTTTATATATATAAATATATGTATATAAGTATTATATATATATATGTATGTATGTATGTGTGTGTGTGTGTGTGTTAGTCAAAATGGGTGGGGGAGAGGGGAAATTTTGGTGTTCACGGGGAGCGGTGCAATTATTATTATTATATATATATATATATATACAAGATGGATCAGGTCCGGACTCCCGGACGGGAGAAAATTCGGACCTGAAAAAATTTTTTTTTTTTTTTTTTTTTTTGTAGAACAACTAAAAAAAAAAAAAAAAAATTTATGGAACTGAAATTTTTCAAAAAAACAGTGTTTTGGGTGTGTTTTTAATACCTACACCAACCAATGTATGTACAGTCTGCCCAGACTGTACAGACATGTTTCGTTATAGGCATCCAAATCACACCCAAAACACTGTATAATGTAAAAATTCCAATTCCATAAATTTTTTTTTTTTTTTTTAGTTGTTTCAAAAAAAAAAAGCAAAAAAAAAAAAAAAAAAAAAAGGTCCGGATTTTAAACCTGTCCGGGAGTCCGGACAGGATCCGGCCTCTATATATTTATATATATATATATATATAACTTTGTTAGCAAATTTGAGGCAGGAAAGAAAAGTTGTTCACGGGAGTGTATTCTGTGAAATTTCTGACACATGCCATATATATATATATATATTTAATATATATAATAAAAGTTTTGTTTTACTAGAATATTTTATGGACTGTCCGTTTTAAAGTAAATCAATCTGGACCGTTCATGGATTGGTTACTATTCAGTCTATTCTTCTATAAATAGAAGTTTATTCCTTCATTATTTTTTACGAATTCACTGAAACTCTAGAGAGAGAAACTGTAAAAAGAATTATTCTTCTATAATCTTGAGTGTATTTCTTTAGCATTTAAGAAAGCTTTAAGTGGAGTGCAAGTTTCTTCAAGTATATCCCCGCCCTACCGTCGAAGTACTCTTCTTTATAAGGTAAGGGGTATTATTTTTTTCATATTCATGAAGAGAACTTCTATTATTTCATTCTTTATTATTCTGATGGAATAACCTGTATACACGGTCTACCCTATACTTGGTGATTTCTGTTGTTATTCCATTCGTTATTATTCTGTTGGAACATCCTGTCTGTGCGTTTTACGCCGGACCTGGTTCCGTATTTATTATTCTGTTGGAATATCCTGTCTGTGCGTTTTACGCCGGACCTGATTCCGTTATTTATTATTCTGTTGGAATAACTTGTCTATGCGAAGTACCGCATGTATGGTGATTTCTGTTGTTATTCCATTCTTTATTATTCTGTTAGAATATCCTGTCGGTGCGTATTACACATGACCTAGTTCCGTTATTTATTATTCTGTTAGAATAACCTGTCTATGCGAAGTACCGCATTCATGGTGATTTTTTTTATTATTCTATTCTCTATTATACTCAGTTGGTTAAAGTTTTGACTTCTATACTCTATAAAATTGGTGGAATATCCTTGATATTTGCGATTCATCCAGTATCTTTTCGTGAAAATATTCTTCTGAGCATTCTTAAATTTTACTCTGTAAAAAAGTATCATGTTGACAATTTGGACATTATTAATTCCTAAATAAATTAATTCTTGAACTTGTTTTATTGAATTCTTATATCATTGTCATCATCCTCATGTTTATATTTTTTTAAAGTCATTTATGGCCTGTTGTGCATAGATGGAATTAGTATGATTATTACCAGAGATTATTCGGTGTAATCATGACCGTAATGTTACAAATGATGTGGTAAAAGTTCTCATTGGCCCGTAGTGCATTAATGGACAGTTGTTGGCATGATCATGACTATTGATGAATACACGAATATCTTTAGCCGGTAGTGCATGAATAACTTGTGATCGTGATACTAATGAATATCCTTAGCCGTAGTGCAGGGATGATGTGGATTATTTATTAAGCTGAGTCCCAGCAATAAAAGTGATGAAAAACCTTTTAAATCATAAAATATAGTAGATTTTATTCTCTACTTGACTCTTTTAATGGATTGCATGTTCCGCTGCAGTTAAACTGGATGTCTATTGTATTTTATCAGTTTAACATTGTTGAAGACTAATGATAATTTATTTTGCATTATCTTAGTCATAATATTTTTTACTGGGCTAGTTGAGTTCACCCTTTCTTTCATTGTTCTCTTCAGGAAATGAGAACGTAGTCGAGACTAGTCGGGGAAAGGAGTGACAGTCTAGATGATAGTATTAGTAGTCCTCACTATTCTGTAAAATAGTTTGACAATAAATGTAACGAGGACTTATTCTGAGAGTGAATATTGTCTAGAAGACAGTATTTGAATTAAAACTCACAGCTCTTTTGTTGTATATTAAAGATTGTATTTGTATTATGTACCATGTATTTGGCGACTCAGAATAGGTGATGTATACCTATTTTGGGGGCATCACATATGCGAACATGATAATTGGATAAAAAAATTAGACATGAATGTTTTATAATTTTACCTATTTATATTTTTACACCAACATTCGAGGATAAAAATATAAATAGGTGAAATTGTAAAACACTCGTATCCAATTATCATGTTAGAGTTCTTATATAAATATGAGACTAATTTAATATTCATGCATAAGAGATCATATAAAAATATCATTTTTATATGTAAAAATATGTCTCCCTGACTGTATATCCGTTCGTCTCATAATATATGATGTTTTAGACGATTTTATTTGTTCTAAATTATTTGATGTTTTATATAATTTAGGAGAATTAATCACAATCTTTCCAAAATTACTGTATATGAAAAAATATTACAGATGAGAGAGACAGTATGAGATAAGTATATGGTAAAGGGTATTTCATCCATCCCTTAATTTAATACGTTTTAGAGTTAGAGTTGTGCACAAGTATTAAGAAAATGATTGTATAACATTAAATATAATATCAATTGTCTATATTGTCATTGTATTAAAAAAAAGAAAAAAAATATTATTTATTGAGTAAAAAATAGTGAGAGAATTAAAATTATATTTAATATTTAAGGTAATATTAAAAATTAAACAATTAATGTTTATTTGAAATTATATTAAGAGATGAAAAGAATATTATAAATAATTAATATTATACAATTATTTCTTTAATTTTTAATGCAAAACATGAAGAGACATGAACATTTAATCTCCACCGTCTCGAATAGACTCCACTAAGACAGTAATCACTACATATATGTCGCTGCAGCCTCAAAGTGAATGATAGATGTCTAAGATTCTAACCATAAAAAATGTCTAAGAGTAGTAAGTGGGAAAGTCTTGAGAAATAAGAAGTTGAGGACTAAATAAACAACCGTTTTAGTGTTCACTATGCTCAAAAATAAAGGATAAATATGATTATATAAGGTAGTATATCTATAATCTATAATATATCTAAAATTATATTATTCCCTCTGTTTCTAAAAAATTATTATTTAAGATTTTTATACATGAATTAAGAAAGTCATTTAATACTATCATTTAACAATTAAAATTTATTTAAAATTTCATCACTATCCCTTTATAGAAAGTTGAAAACTATTAATATAAGGGGGATAATTTATTTGAATAATTTATTCTCCTCGAAAGCTGTAAACGATAAATATTTTAGAACAAAATTTTTATTCTAAAATGACAATCTTGGGAGTATATAATAAGACAAGACAAACTAAGATCTTATCCAATTTAATTGGTCATCGAATTAATATCAAGTTAGTTTTGAGTTAATCACTTTTACTGATACAATATACTTTCTTTATCAATATATGATACTACATTCTTAATTTATTTGTAAAAATTTTAAAGGATAATTTTTTAGAAACGGAGGAGATAGTAGTATAGAACTAATTAAGAAAAGCAGCGCTTGTCTTTACTCGGCGAAGACCAATAAAACATACGTCATAATCATCACCCTCACACACATCCAATCGCACGTACAAGAATATAAAAACATAACACAATGTAATATGGACCATGTCGAGAATGATACCCACATTTCGTGTTGAAGTGACAAAGTCCGGATTTAAATGCTAGTAATATATTCACTAATTCAAGCAATTAGGATTTTTGAGGGACCAACCAGCCAGCGCGCGGATCGGAATCCCATATATATATATATATATATTTCCAAATGATACAGTGTCATCAATTCATAATTTAATTTTATATTATTATTATTATTATTTGCAAATTTTGCCAATGAATTTTTATTTTTTGCGGAAGTATAGGGCACTCTCACTCATTCAACCAACAGGAACAAAGGGGGTGTTTGATAAAAATTGAATGAATCTGAATCTGAATGAAAAAAACTGTTTGATAACTGACATATCTTAAAGATCTGAATGACATATTTTTAATATTTTACCCCTCTGAAAAAATTCAAAGTTGTTGTAAATTTATTTAATATTACATAATATAATAGTTAATATTTTTTTATTATTTTTATTATTATTTTTAATTTTTTTTACTTCATTCAGCCAATCATTCAGCCATTCAGACCAAAAATTCGGCCTTAACCATTCAGCCAACACATCTGACCGATTCAGCCATTCAGACGATTTTTTTTCAAAACAAACGCACTTAATGATTCAGCCACTTACCGATTCAGCCATTCAGACCCATTAAGTTCTAAACTAAACAGCCCCAAAGTTTTTTATATGCATGATCCCCTACACCCGGGCCTCAGCACCCCCGTAGCCATAAAAATATTATCTGGTCTTTCGTTAAACAAACGAAGTTCAAAGATAATATATTTACTTCACAAACGTAATGTTTGAAATTTAAATATAAGATTGTTACGATTTGAATGCATTTGGACCTTAGCGCTCTGTTTCTGAGTTTTAAAATGGAGAGAAAAGAAAAAAAATGAACGGAAAATTTAAATTTTCTTTCCAATTCTTATTTTTCTGAGTTTTTTAATAAACGGAAAACAAAAAAAATGGATAGAAAACTTGGCCACTTTTTCTGTCAAATTTTTCCATCCAAAATTGGCCTGATTTGGACGGAAAAGAAATTGGAATAAGTAATATTTTTATAATTTCCATATTATCCTCAACTTTTAATATAATAAATTTTAAATTACAACTCATGTCCTCAATTTTAAATTTTCTATTATTTTCTATTAAAAAACTCAGAAACAACACAAATGAAAACTTCAAGTTTTCTATTCTTTTCTTTTCTGTTGTAATTTAAGTTTTCTATTCTTTCCTTTTCTGTTCAAAACTCAGAAACAGAGTGTAGGTGTTTGGTGCAATTAACAATTATATAATAATAAATTTAGTTATATTATGTTTTATATAATAATTAAAATTTTATGATTTTTTTATTATTTTAAAACAAAAGAAAATAGAAAATTTGCCCTTGAGAGTGGATTACGGTCATGTTTGAGATGATTTATTTTAAAATAATTTATATTTATCAAGTGAAATGAAGATGATCTATTTCAGGTAGGAAAAAATCCCATTATATACGATAACTAGCGATAACACGTGCCTAAAGGCACGGCGTAACGAAAAATTAGATTAAAATTTAAAAAATCTATAATTTTATCTAAAGACACATACCACTACAACAATTAATACATTCTCAATCATCTAACCACCAAAACATTGAGCTAGTTGGTACTAATTTCAAGAAATTTTGCCAAAATTTCTTTTAAAAATAGATATCCAGAAATTCTAAACCTGTCTACAAAACATACAATCATTAATACATATCCAAACCACCAAAAAAATCATCATTCAATACCCAAAAATCATCATAATCATGTATAATTAGTTAACTTTACAAAAGATAAAACATAAAAAATACAAACGTGCAGAAAATAGAGAAACATGTTGTATAAGACTCATTACTTTACAGCTTACACCGAGTATCCTTCAATGTATACCTGAAAATATTTGAAATATAAAAATTATCTAAATATGCGAGTCAAAATAAAACAACTGTAAATCCGAAACATAAGAACCCTTACTTTACCCTGAATTATCTATATAAAAAAAGAGCACACCTAATTTATATGTAGTGGGAGGAATGATTTAAATTGATATAAGTAAGACTTTGATGTAGTGGGAAGAATGATTTAGTTATCCTGCTTTGTGATATCCAGAGGCTGGTTCAGGCTGCAGAGAGGGAGTTGAAGAATTACTTCTATATATGTATGTACCCTCAAGGCTCAAACAAACATGGCCTATTAGCCTGAAGGCACTATATAATTCACAAAAAAAATAAAAATAAATTATGAACACAAAAAATTGAAATGTGAGTTATTTTGCGGCAGCATGTGATGTCTAGTAATTTCCTCAAGTCTTTGTGTGTTGTCAGAAGGGATGATAGAACTTCATTAGTCACTACCATGCATTTACTTAAACTTAGCTCCCTCAATGAAATACACCAATTTACAATGGATTTCAGTCCAGAACATGGAACCTGGCAACCATCCAATTTGATTGATTGCAACATGGAAAGGTTTTGCAAACTCTTCGCAAGAGAAAGAGTCACCAGAACCACCATAAACTGAAATTTATAAGCAAAAAGAAAATCATTCACTACTGGAAAGCATAAGAGTTGAGACACTTATAGGAGAGCCATATGCTAAGGTAAGTTGTCGTAGAGATCCAACTTCATCAGTGAGAGAAGACAAATCCACATGACTTGCATTATCACAACTCGACAATATTGAGGGTCTTTTTAAAAAAGATAGGTTCATTAGCAATCCAGCAAATAGTAGATGAAGCAGATTGAACGAATCAATAAGTTTGACATTTGCTAGGATGGTTCCGTGATCTATCTCTTACGAAATAAAGAAACATGTGACCAGTAAGATAATATAAAATATGTTACAATTTTTACATGTACAACAGTACAACAAACTTTATATTTCATAAATCCATTTACTTAATATTATTTCTGATATCACACCTCTAATATGCAAATAAAAAGGAGAGCATGATAAAAAGACTTCATATTTCATAAATCCATTTACTTTTACAAATATGGTTACTTGTAACGTCTTGAACCCATGTTTAAGGGCTGCAAGGCTACCATCATCAATATAAATGCATCCTTCTAGAACCAAATGTTATAGATTTTATAGTTTTAAGATTTGTGGTAAGCATTTCTCTTTGATATGCCTAGGAAGAAAACAAAGAGGAACAATGACTACAATAATCTCCAAAAGATATATAAAATAAAGTACCTGGTTAATGTAAAGATGCATCTTGCTTTCATGAACTTCGTTTAGCTAATTAAATCTATCAAGATCACATAAGAATAAGAAATTTACGTAAATTTTGTCATTACAATTCGGTATTTTGACGGATATCTGGGACTTGCACTGCTCTTTCTTAACAAACACATACTACTAAGAGGAGAATCCTAGTGACACAAAATCCAGATGCATCATGTACAAATAACAACCATCTTGAAATTAGATTAGATTAATACCAGTGGAAGATCTTAAGAAAATTAACTAAGAATGGCTAAGGAAACCAATACATAATTTGGACAATATGTTAGAAGTCAAAAATCAAATTCATGTAGAGCTGCGAAATTCATGTAAGAATAGAGTCGTGTGTGCGTGAGAGAGATGTGTATGGGTGAGAGTGAAGGGTGAGGTACTCAAAAATATCACCGACAATATAGTGTATATCGCTTTAACCGAAATACCAACACGTTAGATAGCTATTAGATATGATGTGTAAATAATTTTTAAAAATACTTGAATAACGATCAGTACAACATACCGATTGAGTAACCCAATTTTCTTTTCCAGTTGAGCTGCCAATTTTTTGTTTCCCCTTTGTCAAAGATGGAACGATTCTTAGGTTGTTCAAGTGATTCACATTTGAATTCGCCTAGGAAGTACAAAATAAGATATTAGGTTAGCATGTCCAAAAAGCATAACTTTTTAAAATCAAATTCATAAGAAATATCGCTCTCATAATAATACCATAACACAACAATTCTACTCGATGATGGTATGGAGTCGTATGTGCGTGAGAGAAGTGTAAGAGTGAGCGTGAGACTGAGACTGTGGGGTGAGGAACTCAAAAATATCATCGATAATTTACTGTATAATGCTCTAAACAATTTTTATCAAAAGATAAACAATGATTAGTACAACATACCGGTTGATTAAACTAATTTTCTTTTCCAATAGAACAACCAATTTTTTCTTTCCCCTTCGTTGAAGATGGAATAACACTTACGTTATTCAAGTGATTCACATGTGAATTCTCCTAGGAAGTACAAAATAATACATTAGTCAAAAAAATGCAAACTAATATCAAAATAATTTTTTTAACAATACCAGTAGTGTTACCTTATCCATATGTAATTGATTAAGTGCACATTCAGACAAAACTTTGACAGGTATGTTGTTACTATCACTTAGATCAACCTGTAAGAGCAAACTTAATAAATTAATTATGAGTTAAACATGAGCAAATGAAGCTGCAAAGACAGATTTCGTATCTTGAATATCATGACAAAAATTTAACATTTGATCAAAACTAAGTTTAGTTTCAAAAATACATTCAATACTATTGTTCCAAATACTATTATCCATTTTTTTAATTTTTAATTTGTTTAACTATACATTTATACTATAGATTGTTCTGTAAGAAAGGAATTCCCTCAATTTTGATGATAGTTGAGGTTTCAAACTGTTGGAAGTTGAATCAGAATAAAAGGTTGAGTTTATTTTTTTAACATCTTATGTTTAACTTCTTTAATTGGTGTATTTTCATTAAGAATAATGTCCATGAAAAGGATTTCAACGAATTTGATTTTCTGAAAGAAAACAAAAAGAACAGCCAAATATATAGGAATCTATGTGATAAGGTTTAAGTATTTAGAGCCAATCAAGTCCCTGGATAACATAACATAACATAACGGATAATGTGATTCCCAGTTTAATAAGTCAATCTAATAAAGCATAGTCATTACGCGTTAAGAGGCACATGAAAGTGAGGAATTCAGTATTCGGATGAATTCAATTCGATACATCAGAAAGGAAAGAAACAATAAAAAATAAATTTAAAAGTTTCTCCACATAAATAGTTGTCAAGTAATAGACTAAATTCAAAGTTCAAAGCATTTCTTAAGCAAGTGTAATTAAATAGAATATTAGATATAACTTTATCAACACTAACTCTGATTAATTTTCATCTAACTTACCGTGTTAATCAATAAGAAATTCAAAATGAATGTTATCATTCAAATATTGAAAATTAGACACCGTGACACTTAATCATCAGGAACACATGCATCTAATGGTACTGTTTGAGTTACTAAACCCTATTATTTAATAAAGGAATAATGACTGCAATAATTTATAAGAGCGTGTAATTAGAGAAAATACTTTTTTCTTAAGGTGGTAGTTCTAATTGAAGTATCTTTTAATTATAATCAAATTAGCTTTCAAACATTAAATCCACAACAACACATAAAAATGAACAATACAGAACAAACAATCTAATACAACATTATTCTTCTTGTAATCTAATTTGATTTTTCTGAGATTACTTAAGTATTCATACAATTTTATAATTCTAAAAACGGTAAAATATTTCATAACAAATAGCTAGGAGAAGTGAACCAATTACAGTAGTACAAAAATATACTTTTAGTGACATCTATGGTATATTCCCTCTGTTCGAAAATTAGATACATATTTTGACTTTACTTTCTCGAGTTAATTTGCAAAATCCTAAAATTATGATTTGTTTAAGTTTTGAAAACATCAAAATTCGATATACCTCTAACGTCGGAGCAGAGGGAGTATTTATTTTAAAGCCAATACAACTGACTGTTCAATCTAAGTATATTTTTCATCTTATGAAAGGCCTCCATTTGAATTCTAATTTTTTTCGCATTTTAAAGGGGTAAAGGGGTAACATGCAGAAAATAATATGAAAAATCTATATCTTTTCCGACTTTCAAGTTGGAGAAACCTCCATAGACAGTCAAATAGGGTTTAAAGATCTCACCACAAGTTTTACTTTGGTGAAGTTTTAGTTCTGATATAAGACTATTAGCTTAAATTATGTCTTTTAAGCCAAAACATTTTGGGATTGAAGGATATACAATTAATAACCTAAGGTACTATAAATAATATCTAATTTAAACATAAGAAAACTTGGTAGAACCCTATAGTGATATTTTAAATACTAAACTCTTATCTAAATGTAATGTAATACAAATTTAAATCATGTTTATTGAATTGTGAACTTTTTCAAATATAGACGTTTCGATTCACGCTTAAAGTTACCAAATAGATGATACAACTTAGTATAGCTTGTAACTAATAGCAAGATATCTTGATTGAGGAAAGAGAAAGTGTAAGAATAGCTTTATGCCTTCAAGAATGATACCACAATCAAATAATATATCAAATATATAAATTAAAATTTCTCTTATTAGATGAATCATACATGTCCATATATTGCATACTCAAATCACCATGGATTTGAGTCTGAATGATGTCTTCAACTACTTCTGCAAACAAAAGTAAAAACTCCACATTTTCTTTTTTAACACTAAGAGTGCAGGACTAACAGTAATTCTGCAATCACTATGTGTAGTTATCAAAAACAACATCTTACGTCTCTTTGCATATGCAACTTAACCAAGTTTGGAAGTTTCATAATAAGAAAACTTGAACTTAGAGGCATACTCTAACTTAAAGAAAAAAGAAAAGGAAACTAAATTTCTACTTGGAAATATCAAATACTGAAAAATCAATCATTCATGAATACTTCAAGAACCTATTAAATAAAAAGAACACAAAGACTAAAAATAGAACTTTTAACCCTGCCATAAAAATGAAACCCATAGTCACATAAAAGAAAAGGCGGTGGCAAGCACATTTTTGAAAACTCATACAATCTGAATTAAAATACTAAGTATCTTTTGTTTTGTTTTCTATTCTTATTCCTAAGATAAATACCAAGCATATTGATAGAACAAAATATTAAGCATCTTATGAAATAACGATAATTTATAATAAGTCATTGTTAAATAAATAGCCTGACAATATAGCATAACAATTAGTACAGTAACTACCATTGAATTAGAGAGGTGTTCATGTGCAACCTACTTTTAATTATTTGTACTCTATGGAAGAAAAGTTCTTATCAAAAGCAATAAGTCAAAACAAATGAATGTATGTAATGGAGATGTACATGTTTATCTTTTTATCGACATTTTATCGAACACGTAATATGCAAGATATAATCGTTTGCATAGTTCATTGTAATGGAGGTCAACAGAAACTATAATTTCTTTGTCAGATGGAGTTCTCATTCATTGACAATGTTCAGGCCAAATTAATGGAAGTAAAGATTGATATTAGAAAATAAGAAATCATGGGAAATAAGCTGTTATTGAACATAAAAATTGAAATTTCCAACTCAACTGAAGCACACAAAAATACCAATATAAGGATTATTGGACCGGTGAGCTGGTGGGTGGGTATCGAAATCTCGTTCGTAGAAAGTCGATCAACACGCCCTAAGGTGCCAAGGAAGAGGAGAGACAAGAGGAGAAGGTCTTAGATCTTCGACTTCTTCTTCTGCTTCTGCGTTAGAGATAAGAGATTTAGGGGAATTGAGAGGGATCGAGTTATGTGGGGGGATCGAGTTGGCTGGGTATGAGAGATAAGAGCTTTGTGAGCGTAAGAACAGAGAGAGAAGGTTTGAAATTTGAATAAGGAGGAATGAGATAGAGCCGCGGACGTGGAGCTTTGATGGGATCGAGTTGTTTTCTCTATCTGCTTTGATGGGACACTTGAATAAGGAGGAATGAGATAGATGCAGTAACTAAGCGTCACTATTTGGGCTCATAATAAAGTTTTTGAAATCATAAGCCTTGATTCTTTTTCCTTCTTTTTTTAATAATGATCTTAAATCTTATCCACCGAAGAAATTATCAACAAAAAAAGAGTTACAGCTTACAATATAAAAATCACTAACCTAATACTCCAACCTTTTGACCACTGCATAAACTATACATGAAAAATAATACATGATGTATAGATGTAGTGACAAAACATCATAAGATAGTAAATACATGAAAAAATTAAATTAATGAGTGCTGAAAACACTATATGTGACTGATGAAAACTAAATGAAAAGTCTTACTGAATCCAAAGTTGCACAGCCCTGTTTGGAGCATGCCACAACCAATGGATGTAGCATGAAAAATGGAGAGAATAGATCTTCTCCAGTTTCTTTAGTAGTATCTCCATAAGTGGTTTCAAACTCATGCAGCGTCTTAAATGCCTTTTGCATGTTCCCTAGTGAAACATGAGTATATATCATCCCAAGGTAAGATTCTGGATTAGGCGCCTTCTTTTGACGCAATGATAGCTTAAGAATTGCACATGCACAATCCAGGAGTTTAGAACTGTAAGTTCTGCCAGCAGTTCCAAGGGCAGTTACGACCAGTCCTTCATCTACAGAAAGGTGAATAGGGGGTCTCCCATTCTCACCCTTAACAATCCATTTAGCTATGAATTCGAGAGCATAACAAACAAGCTCATTATGATCAGCTTCCATAGTAACATCTACTATATAGTAGCACAAGTTCCAAGGTGGACATAAGGCCTTGTTCTGATTCATTTTCTAGTAGCATCCAAAATGACAGTCATGTGGGGAATTATATTCAGAAGCTAATAACATGTCATAAAGAAATTTTAACAATAAGCCAAAACAGGTATACCTTGCATCTTTCAATAATTGCAACCAACGTATCCAGCCTCCCTTTGTTAACACAGCTCTGCACCCATTCTTTAAACTCATTCTTCAATGCAGCATCAATCTGATTTATTAAAAGCAACATGCCAACAACCAAATCATATGACTCACCATCAGGCAATGATTCTTTAGATTATTTTCCTGTCTGGATCATCTTGATATCAATGAAGTATAAATTTCATCCATCATATAGTCAAACATTGTGAGGAATCAATTTCCATGACGTGGACAGAAAGTACCTTATGCAACAGAACGGACTGTTAAAATGCCAAATGGTATCAAAATCAAGTAAGGACTAAACACAAACTTTGTAAATTTCTAGTTCTTAACTGACAATTATAAATACACAAATAAATACCTGTCAATCAATTTTTCAACTGCCTCTGTCTCTCTAGTCAGGTGCATAGCCTTCAACACAAAATTAAAGGACGCCGTATTGGGTGTGATCCCATAATCCTCCATTTGCGCCACTATATCCAACAGCTCAGCAACAGAGGCACCCGTCATCAAATTAGCTCTCAGATAATGATTATACAAACTCACATCAGGCTTATTAGGTTTCCCGCTATTATCCAAAGACCTAATCCAAAACTCAAACAGTTGCTTTGTATCGGCCCACCGCTATTCTCATTCACATTGCTGTAATGAATATTGTGTAATGAATAATACAAGCACAAATTTGTTTAACCCCAAAAATAAAATGCATTGTAGTACAAGGTGAGGAAGCTTCCAAATTAAAAACTTGGATTTGTTGCAACTTTCTGTACATGGGCATCCTATGTAATATAATAAGATACTCCAACCAAAATTAATACACGTGGTTGATTAAAATTTCATCTTGTTAGTTACCAAGATCCTTTCAATTGACTAGAATTTTTGTTTCATCTTCAAAATTATTAAAATTTATAGATCAATTCCTTGACCAAACATAAATTCCAGTTAAGCTTTAACCCTTAAAAATTTAGTTATTTCTTATTTTATTATTTTTTGGTGATCATAACAATTATCTTGGAATCAAAACAATTTACGTATAACTATATATAAGTGGTATGAATGTTCACCTAGATTCCAGTATCTCCTATCATCTATCCCTGTAATTGACAACGCCTTTGAAGAAATCTACAAGCAAACCCCTCCAGTTCTCTTGTCCAACCAGATTTCCTGAAAAAATCGAACACCAATACATCAACAAAAAATAAATATTAAAAATAATGTTTAATACCCTCTACTGATTAAAAATAATGTTTAAGAAGGGACGTAAATAAGAGGGGGCAAAAACGTAATGAGGAAGAATTTGAGAAATTATACCGTGACTTCAATGGAAACCCGAGTATCAATTCGGCTGCCGAAAATTACACGTTGGAGATGTCGAGGACAGTGACGCCGGACAGTGTCGGAGTTGTCGAGGACAGTGAGTCAGTGACGCCGGACCGTGACTTCCAGGCCTTTTGATTCTAGGTACTTTCTTGCTCTGTTTCGTAAATCAGGGACTGGGTATCATATTTAGGGTTGGATATGAGAGATTTGGAGTTGGAATTAGGACTTAGTATGAGAGATAAGAGATTTAGGAGAGTTTTGAGCGATGGAGTTGTTTGGGGGAATAAGGGAGAATCAGAGAGCTCTGTGTGTGGTAGTCTGGTAGACCAGAGAGAGAAAAAATTGAAATTTGAATAAAAGAGAATGAGAGAGAGCACTGGTAAACTTGGATGAGACATTTGTCTTTTTTTTTCTCTGCTCTGTTTTATATTATAAATTTTAAATAAATTTATTATCACATAAAATCACTTATCTATAATATAAAACAGAGCGGAGAGAGAAAATACATAAATGTCACATCAAAATACACGTCAGCAGCTCTCTCTCTTGTCCTCCTTATTCAAATTTTGAACCCACACGCACAGAGCTCTTATTCCTTAATGAAAGTGACAAAGGCATCGTCGCCAATACCAGACATAATCTTTTGAATAGTCTCCTCTAATAAAGTTGAATCTGAAAAATTTGTGTTTTGTACTTTATTTTCATGAACAATTTATTATTTATTTTACATGCCATTTATAATTCAGTGTAAAGTAAGGATTCTTATGTTTCGAATTTACAGTTGTTTTATTTTGATTCACATAATAATTTTATATTTCAAATATTTTCAGGTATACATTGAAGGATACTTGGTGCAAGATGTAAAGTAATGGGTCTTATGCAACGTGTTGTTTATCTATTTTTTACCCATTTGTATTTTTTGTGTTCCGTCTTTTGTAAAGTTAATTAATTATACATGGTTATGATAATTTTTGGGTATGGAATGATGGCTTTTTTGGTGGTTTGAATATGTATTGATGATTGTAAATTTTGTAGACATGTTTAGAATTTTTTGGATATCTATTTTTAAAGGAAACTCTGTCGAAATTTCTTGAAATTAGTACCGACTAGCTCGATGTTTTGATTGTTGGATATGTATTGATGATTGAGTATGTATGTCTTTAGATAATATAATATTTTTCGATTTTGAATTTAATTTTTCGTTACGCCGTGCCTTCAGGCACGGGTTATAGCTAGTATTTTGATAATAGTAAACTCCAAGTAAGTGCCTCTCGGCTCTCTCCAAGACCCAAATGAAGTGCTCTCTTTGTCCTCTCCGTATATTCAAAAACCATTAAATAAGTGTAAGACTTCTCAACAACAGAACCACTTTCTTCGTCTCCCTCTATCTCGCGCGGCCATAAATTGAACAAAGGAGGAGCAGAAGCATAATTGAAAACTGAAAATCATCGCCTCTATTTCTCTCCTCCTTTCTTGCTTCTAATTTTCCCCTTCCCCCAAGGAGCCACATTCCAAAATGGTATACTCCCACGTTTAAAAGTCAGCCCTTCTATCCCTCTCTATCATCTGCTAACCCAGCGCCTTGACTACAACAAACATACAGATTTAAAACTAAGAATCTTTCTGGGTTTTTTTCAGTAATCCAGATGATGGGTGTTTGGAGGCTGTTCTTATTTTGCACTCCACTACTAACATTTACCAGCCTCTTCACACCCACCAAATCAGACCCAAAAGACGAATTTTGCTTAACCCACCTCAGCCAATCACTCCAAGACCCAAACCACAACCTCCAAAATTGGACAAAATCAACATTCGCCAACCCCTGCCTCGGCTTCACTTCCTACCTCCAGGGAGCCACCTGCAACAATGGCCGAATCTACAAACTCTCTCTCTCCAACCTTTCTCTCAGGGGCTCCATCTCCCCTTACCTCGCAAACTGCACCAATCTCCAAGCCCTAGACCTCTCCTCCAACTCCCTCTCCGGACCCCTCCCCACCGACCTCCAGTTCCTCGTCAACCTCGCCGTACTCAACCTCTCTGCCAACCTTCTTTCCGGCCAAATCCCGCCCCAGATCGCCATGTGCGCCTACCTCAACGTCATAGATCTCCACGACAATATCCTCGTGGGTCCCATCCCTCAGCAGCTGGGTCTCCTCGCTCGCCTCTCTGTTTTTGATGTGTCCAACAATAGGCTCGCCGGCCAGATTCCGGCGACGCTCGTGAACCGGAGTGCGAACTTGCCGAGGTTCAATGCGACGTCGTACGAGGGAAATAAGGGTCTTTATGGGTACCCTTTGCCGCCGTTGAAGAGTAGAGGGTTGTCGATTTTGGCCATTGTTGGGATCGGATTGGGAAGTGGGTTCTTGAGTTTGGTGCTCAGTTTTACTGCGGTGTGTGTATGGTTGAGGGTTACTGAACGCAAATTGGCTGCCGATCAAGAAGGCAAAATTAGTCAGTTCATGCCTGAATATTGAGAATTGCATGTGTATAAGTTATACCCTTATGTTGATGTTGATGGGCTTTTTTTGGTCAGTTTTATTGTCTTTTTACTGATCCTGGTGGGAATTTTCTTTTTGCCTGTGCTCAACTACTTCTTCCCTTTTCCTTTTTTCTTTTTTACTTGATAGTTTTCATTTTACTAGCTAAACTATTTCAATGTACAACAGATATGAGGTTTTGATGAAACAGTACAATCTGTTTTCTGCTTAATTTGTACCAGCAGCTCCCCTCTGTCTGTGTGGGTGGGGTGGGTTGAAATTGTAGAGGGTGAGACGGTTGGGGAGTGTGGAATTTTGTCTTCTGGTGGACTAAAATACAGACATCTATCTCGCTGCAGCTGTGGACAGTGTCTTCAATAATCTAAAGGCGAGCAGATGCATCAATTATACTGTAAATAAATTACTAGCACGTACTAGTAATGTTTTTCTTGGTGAAATTAATACTTGTTACTTTAGAGTAGCGTATAATGGAGTTGGTATTTGGTAATGTTGCTGAATTAAGTTCTAGCTGCTAGTCTCATGTTTTTTCGTTTGGGACGTAAATAGTATAAAGAAGAGACCTTACCAATAGCTTTCTGATTACTCGGGGTGGTGGTAGTATGTTTTAGTTTCTTTTTATTTTAAAAATATTGGATTATGGACTGATCACCCTGTGTTTCCACATTCTCATGCAACTACTATATAGTTTAATGGAAGTATGGAACTTTGGATAAAAGCAAAGTGGTTTGGTCTAGCCCAGCCCAGCCAAGCCAAGCCCGTGAGGTCTAAGAACAAAATGTATATAATAGAATTGAATAACATGGAATGTAGTATTTAAATTCATCTAGTTTGGATTCGGCAAACACAAAAAAGTAAATAAAGAAGAACAAAGACTTGTCGTTGATGTCTGTCCATTTATCATATCCCGTATATTAATTGATTGGGTCTCGTCTTTTGACTACCTAGGAGTATATATTAAATAATGTATTATTATTACCACAACAAATGCCAGATACCAACCACTATTGATAGTTATGAATTGGTATATTTATTTATATTACTCCATTAAATTGAATCTTGTTTGTTACTATATTATATACGACCCCTATGAAATTAAAAAGAGTGTCATAATGATTTATTTTGGTTAAAGTTTCACGTTAGTTACGATATGAATTTGTCCTCATATAAATTATTTTATCACTGTATAAAAATGACTTTATTACTAATTAATTCAACGTTTTGTTGAAAAAGTATTTAAAGTAGAATTACTATTATAATATTATTAGAAGAAAAAAATAAGGACACCGGTGGTTAGGTGGTAGTGGGTAAGGGTGTAAACGAACCGAGTTGATCTGAGTATTGAGTTGCTCAGATTTGGTTCATAAAATTTATTCAGTATAAAATAAGGTTTGATTGAGGCTCATTTAGCTACCGAGTCGAGCACGATTCCGAATCGAGCCCGAACAATTTGGACTTTTTCAATGAATATGATCCGAGTATCAATAGAAAATTATAATTTGAAGAGATTCGAGTAATTTATCGAACTTTAAAATGTGCTCATATTTGACTCATTTATATTTCGAGTCGAGCGAAGTCCGAATTGAACCCGAACTGTTTGCTCATTTTACAGCCTTAGTAGTGGAAGGGAGGTGTAGCAGTAGCAGTGTGGTCAAAGTCTACCTACTTTAATTCCTCTCATTTTCGTGTTTTTGTATATCATCAAGCAATGGTTAAATATTCTTTTGATATTCATTGGTATATTTATTTTAATGATGTTAAAAATGTCATTGATAAATAGGGATCCGGTTATTATGAAATTTATTTTTTAATAAGTTAGTCTTTATGAGTATTCTATTAATTAATTGACCAACTTATTAAAAAATAAATTTCATATTAACTACTTCGGATAAAAAGATATGAATGTTATAGAGCATAAATAAAAAATTAATACTAAAAGAACTGCGTATATTATTTAATTGTTCCCAATAGTTTACGTCGGGCGCTCCGCGAATAACCAAACGAAGAGGGGAAAAAAATCAAGAATTGAAGAAGCGTAGTGTGGTCGGACCGGTGAATGGATTAGGGGGTTCACTCAACTCAGATCAAGATCAAAATGTTGTTGGGCTTGGCCGTAAGATCCCCCACGTACCCCGCCTCCTTCTCTTTCCATCCCACCTTTCTAAAGCCTACCAAATCCAGACCACCCAGCGCTCGAATTAGAGCTGGACACACAAAATTGAACAAACCCACCAACACCATTACCATTAATAATAATAGCACAGAGGTAGAGAGAAAAAGGCAGCAACAGCAAGATTTGACGGTCTTATCATCATCGTCATCTTCCTCGGGGACTCAATTATACTCCTATACGAATAAGATGGGGATGATGATGGATTACATTGCCGGAACTTTATTTGCCTTTCTGCTTGGCTTTTCTTTTCTCTACATTTTGGGACATCGTAATTACACCATTGCCTATTCCAAGAAAAAGAACCAAAAGCAGAAAGCGACTGCTTGTACTTTTTTTGAGACCCGAAACGATCTGAACCATGGCGATAACCCACGGGCTAATCAATCAGACGCCGACGTCATCATCGTTGGAGCTGGTGTCGCCGGTGCCGCCCTCGCTCACACCCTTGGCAAGGTTATAAAGACTACAATCCCTTTCTGTTCTATTTTACCCTTCAATAAAGAATTCTGTCAGCGTCCTGTAAGATTTGCTTCTTTGATAAACAATGCTTTTCTTTCTTTTCAAATGTGGTGGTTGCATTTTTAATTAAATTTTATTTGACCGGTATGTTTTGCATTTCTGGAAAAAAAAATAAAAAATAAAAAATAAAAAAAATAATAAAATAAAATAAAAAGAAGATGATTTGTAGGGGATTTCACGCTAATGACTAATCCTTCCATATTATCTAGGTTGATACAATTCTATGTGATTCAATGATACTATAATCACCTTCATGTTGAAGGTTACATGTGCCTTAAACCTTTTGTTTTGGGGATGTAGTCTATAATTTTGTTTTGGTCTAGTTAACCGCGTATCACTATGTTCATGGATTAAAAAAATTAACTTTGTTTATTTACTAATGCACATAAGAGTCAAATGAGTGCTAGAAAATCATTTAAACAAATAGACTTTCCACGAGCTTCATTTCCTTTCCTTTGATTTTGATATTTTCACATAAAAAGTGTCGCTATAGATCCTATAGCGACGATACATCTATAGCTACATTTCTCATGTCCCTAAATTATCTAAATTCTCAGGGTTTGCCTTTCTTTTTATAACTTTATGACCATGTCTAAAAAGGCATAGATTGGTAAACTCTATGTTCACTGTCCCAAGTGAAGAAGTCTTCAACTGTATTAAATTGTCTTACGACTTATTACAGGATGGTCGGCGAGTTCATGTGATTGAAAGAGACTTGACAGAGCCAGACAGAATTGTTGGTGAACTGCTACAACCAGGGGGATACCTAAAGTTAATTGAGTTGGGTCTTGAAGGTATGCATGAAAACTAACATGCATCTCAAAGGTTGTAATAACCTGCAATGAGCAGATAGTTGTTGGAGGCCATAACTCGAAGCTATTTTTTCGAGAATCAATTGGCTTACAATTAATAAAGAGTAAAAAGAAAAATGCATAAGAGGAAGAAAGTTTAAAGAAGTAGTGATCAGGCATGGGGTTACTAGTATTGCTGCTCTTCTTCAGGCATAATGAATCTTAAAAGTGAAATCTAAAACATATGCACTTGGAATGCAGATTGTGTGGAGGAAATTGATGCCCAGCGTGTGATTGGATATGCTCTTTTCAAGGATGGAAGAAACACTAAACTGTCTTATCCCTTAGAAAAATTTCATCCTGATGTGTCTGGGAGAAGCTTCCACAATGGTCGCTTCATTCAGAGGATGAGAGAGAAAGCTGCTACTCTTTCCAAGTACACTTACCTTACCATTTTTACAGATCATAATTAACTTCATTGTTAAGTTTTTTAAGGAAATGGATTGGTGAAAAATTATACAGAGTATTAAAACATTCTTTAATTTATCTAGTTGCTTTCTTTTAAAACCTAGCTCTATCAAAAACGAGAAATTGCGGTCGTTCTTTTGCCTAGGTTCTAAATCTTTCAATACATTTAAACGTGATTTTAAAGACCTATGTATAACTTTTGTTCCAAAATGCATATATGTCTAGAACGGTTGCGGTTATAAAGTTAACTGATAAGTAATGTTTTCCTATTTTTCTTCTTTCCAATTAATTATTTTCTATCTAATTTAGAACAAAACTCAACTCGTATTCTGTAATGCCCCCAAAATCTGAGTGCTTTCCACAATGAATCTTGTGCATACCAATCATCATCCTCCATAACATTCACCAACAATACTTGGTAAAAACTCGTTTATTTAAAACCTTACTACATAATCTTATTCCAAAATCATATACTTTACAATTTTCTATTACATATCAAAATCATATAAATCACGACTTATTCTAATATATTGATTATGTAACTTTCCAACACTACATTCTTCTGAGTAATCCATATACTCTAATCCAACACTAAATCCTTCTTCTCAACTTCAACACCATTTATTTGTCGTACACTTTCAATATTAGCAATCAGACAGTTCTCAGGAAAGAGAGGGCTTTCTGATAAGGATTTCTCCTTATTGGCGCACAATTAAATAACCTTACCTCTTTTCTTGACAGAACTTTCTAAACATTGCTAATAATGTTAATTTAGCATAGTTAAATGAGTCCTACATCTACTAGCTTAAATGTAGAGTATACAAACAATACTTTTTTAAAATAATTTCCAATTCTTTTAATCATGTCTTCAAAGTTATTACAACTTTAAATTCTATTACATGAAAAGAAGACAATAATAATAATCTCTTTTGACCTAACTATTCTTCTTTCACTTTCTTTTTACTGTCAAATTCTGTTGATAATTCTTCCTTAACTGCAAATAAGATTTTATTCGCAAGAATAAGCACAAATGCTCAACAAGTCTAACAGATAACACATTTTACACTTCTTAAATTTATACATATAATAAAGTTCACACTACTCGAGTTATAGGGTTTACACTGCCCAAGTTATAGGGTTCACACTGCCCAAGTTATAGATTTCAGAAGTCTCAAGTTATATAAGTAATTCATATATCACAACTAATTTCACACAACAACTGAAATTCAAAACAGTTTTATAGCCAATCATTGCACATAAAAACAGTTAGAAACTAGCACATCATTGCACATAAAAACAGTTATAAACTTGCACATAGTCTGAAAAATTTGTTTGATTCCGCTTCTATAGGTTACCCTAATTTTTTGCGTCTTTCGATCAACCTCTTGAAGTTGCAAGCTTTACGTTTATCTTGAATAAGCAAGACTTGATCTTTCTCTCAATTATAATACACTTACTATAGTTGTGACGCCCCCAAAATAGGTATACATCACCCATCTTGAGTCGCCAAATACATGATATAAAATTCAAATACAACTTAATAATACAGCTGTCGTGTAAAATATGACAAAACATAAACTGAGAGTTTTAATACAAATATTGTCATCTAGACAATATCCACACTCAATTGAGTCCTCATTACATTTATTATCACACTATTTAACAGAATAGTGAGGACTACTAATGCAATTATCTGGACCGTCACTCCGTTTCCCGACTAGTCCCTTCTACGTTCTCATTCCCTGAAGAGAACAATGAAAGTAAAAGGGTGAGCTCAACTAGCCCGGTAAGAAATATTATGACTAAGATAATACAGAATAAATTATCGTTAGTCTTCAACAGTGTTAAACTGATACAATATAACAAACATTAAGTTTATCTGCAGCGGAAGAAGCAATCCATTAAAAGAGTTAAGTATAGAATAAAATCTACTATCTTTTATGATTTAAAAGGTTTTTCATCACTTTTATCGCTGAAACTCAGCTTAATAAATAATCCACATCATCCCTGCACTACGGCTAATGATATTCATTAGTATCATAACCACAAATTATTCATGCACTACGGGCCAAAGATATTCGTGTATTCATCAATGATCATGATCATGCCAACAACTGTCCATCAATGAACTACGGGCTAATGAGGACTTTTACCACATAATTTGTAACATTACGGTCATGATTACACCGAATAATCCCTGGTCATAATCATACCAAGTCCATCTATGTACTACAGGTCACGGATGACTTTCAAAAAAAATATAAACATGAGGATGATGACAATGATATAAGAATTCAATAAAATTCAAATTGTCAACATGATACTTCTTTGTAGAGTAAAATTCAAGAATGTTCAGAAGAATATTTCCATGAAAAGATACTGGATGAAGCGCAAATATCAAAGATATTCCACTAATTTCATGGAGTATAGACGTCAAAATTTTAACTAACTGAGGATAATAAAAAATGGAATAACAAAAGAAATCACCAGACATGCGATAGACCGCACAGACAGGTTATTCCAACGGAATAATAAATAATGGAACCAGGTCATGCGTAAACGCAGGATATTCCAACATAATAATAAATAACGGAACCAGGTCAAACGAAATTCGCACCGACAGGATGTTCCAACATAATAATAAATAACGGAACCAGATCATGCGTAAACGCACAGACAGGATGTTCCAACAGAATAATAAAGAATGAAATAACAGAAGAATTTCACCATGTATGTGGTACTTCGCATAGACAAGTTATTCCAACATAATGATAAAGAATAGAATAACAGAAGAATTTCACCAAGTATAGGGTAGACCGCGCATACATGTCATTCCAACAGAATAAAAAAAAGGAATAACAGAAGTTCTCTTCATGAATACGAAAGAAATAATACTCCTTACCGTAAAAGAAGAGTATTCTGACTGGTAGGGCGAGGATATTCTTGAAGAAAACTTGCACTACGCTCAAAGCTTATTTAAAACTCTAAAGAAATACGCTCAAAATTATAGAAGAGAATTTCTCTGAATTTCAGGTGTGATTTTCAATTATAACTAGACATCCTATTTATAGGAGAATGGAAGGATACTATTTAGAAAAATATTATCACGGACCAACAGTAGGTTTTCAGACGAAAGCGTCACGGAGGAAATTTTTTTCTGACGATTCCTTCTTTTTCAACTTTAATAATATAATATTTAATAAAATATAATATATTCTATTTTTCATAAAAAAACAAAACTTATAAAATATATATTTATATATATATGTTACCTGCCTTCCATGCCACTCCATTTCCTTTGTTTTCCCGTGAATCCTTCCCCATTATCATTACCATTACTATATACATCTATATATATATATATATAATTCCACTTTATTAACTCCACCACCACCACTTGTGACCACATGTCACATATATATAAAATATATATATAAATCACATTTCCTCCCCCACCCCCCACCACCCCACCCCCACCCCCACCCGCACCCGCACCCGCACCCGCACCCGTTACCTTATATAAATATATATATAATATAAACCATGCTGTACCTTTATATATATATATATAAATCTTAGATAACATATTATCGAATATTTTGAAAAATAGGTAATTAGGGGGTCCAAATAACAAGCCAATACATAACAAATACTTCATAAAAAAATCCCTTCAATATTTTTAACAACATTTATCATCATTATTATAATTCACAATATTAATCGACCAGGTCTTTCCCAGGAAAGATGGGGCTTTCTAATAAGGATTTCTCCCTATTGGCGCGCAATTAGGTGACCAAACCTCTCCTTGGCAGAACTTCTAGACATCGTTAATATTGCAAATAATAATATTAATAACTTCGTCGTCTCAATTATTGATTTAATAATATATAAAATATCGACAATAATTGAATCAATTAACGTGAGATACTATGCAACAATTACTGAAACAATAATTGAACAAAACTGAGTGACTTCTCACGTAAGCATCACTAATCAATACCGTGTGCTACTATACAACCACACGTATTTCTGTACTTTTAACACTGGGTGTTTCAACATTTAACTATAAATCTTCCGCCGTTATTTTCATAAATTTTTTTTGTCGTTTTCTCAATCCGACAATAATTCCGTTGTGGGGTCCACCAATGATTGTGCCGTCGTACGAATATTCTCTGTTAAAACGAATATTTTCCGACCAATTGAATATTATATAACAACTTGCGTACTTTGCAAAATTTATAACTATTACCCACAACTATAACATTATATCAAATTCATTCCATAATATTCAAAAATGATAATTATATAAAATTCATCTTTATTCATAAAAGTTGGGGTCTTACAATAGTTCTCTCTTATAATTCTTGTGAATTGGTGAAGGAAAATAACATGACATAAGGCTTCTATTTATAGGCAAGTAAAACCTAGGGCATAAGGATCATCTAACCACAACCAACCAAAGTGGCCAACACCACAATCAAGAAATGAGGCCACAGCTCACCTCTTAAAACATGCCAACACCACAAGCAAATTAATAAGCCACATCTCATCATCCTAAGATTGACAACACATTAAAGCAAACAAATGCCAAATTGATGACCAACTCTTCAAAGCAAGTAACAATACTTCCAAGTTTGTAAGTATTACATACTTCCATAATGGCCAAAAAGCCCTCACTTTCTCTACACCCTAACTAAATTTCACCTAGTTTGGTTAATCAAACTTAGTTTACTTTCTAGTTAGGTTTCCTAACTAATCCGGTTAGTAAAAAATGTTGACTTTAGGTTTCATGAATAGTGATTTCCTAGTTAATTTTTACAAAAAATTTCTATACTTATAATGAAACCATACACATTCAAACACATAACACATAATTTCAATCACCAAAATATCTTTTATTAATCATATAAGATTACATTTACAAGCCTTATAAGGATTTCGGAATATTACATTTTCTATAAGGGATCTACCAACTGCTATATAATATAAGTTAGACAGAAGCATTTTAAGCTCATTTTCAATTTAGCCTTTTCAGTTTTACGTGTTTCCATGGACTGTGACCTGTTTACCATATGCTTCTTGGAGTGGGAGTACATATCAGTACTTAATTCAATTTCCACATCAATTACCATTCATATTGAAATATTACATTAATTCATTTATTTATATTCATATTTTTCAAATTTCTTCAGTGTACATCTTGAGCAAGGAACTGTATCGTCTCTGCTTGAAGAAAACGGAACTATAAAGGGTGTTCAATACAAAACTAAAACTGGTCAAGAAGTCAAAGCATATGCTCCTCTTACAATTGTTTGTGATGGATGCTTCTCAAATTTGCGCCGCTCTCTTTGCAAGCCTAAGGTAAAATTTTGAAAGGGCTTGAAGTAGTAACATAATGCTTTTCATATTCCGACATTTTGCTCAACTTTCATTCCATAGGTTGAAGTCGTATAAATTGTGCACTCTTTTAACTGTCTTGATGCTTCCTTAAGCTAAATATTTTTCTCTGAAATTTGTTATAATTGTTCAATTGAGTCCTGATATACATTGCGAAAATTTTCAGCCGAATTATGATTGTGACGTATGTACATACATGGGATATGTAGGCACTTTAATTTATTCTATCTTATCGCATACACTTCCACGTTGGTCGCAATCCAACTTCGTCAAATATTTGTCGACATGTATATCATTTTCCTTGCTCAATTAGGTACACCATCTTTTGCCTTTTTCTTGTATAACATGTAATGTTTTCCTCTCTTTCTTTGTGATTTTTACAGGTAGATGTACCCTCATGCTTTGTTGGGTTGATCTTGGAGAATTGTAAACTTCCACACCCCAACCATGGACATGTCATTTTAGCAGATCCTTCACCCATTCTATTTTATCCAATCAGCAGCACTGAGGTACGTTGTTTGGTCGATGTACCTGGTCAAAAGCTTCCTTCTCTTGCTAATGGTGATTTGGCCAACTATTTGAAGACCATGGTAGCTCCCCAGGTATAGTAGCCCACAAATCTAACATGATTTAGATGTTTTAAGTATCAAATAAAGTTCCTTAGAAGACTTCTTTTCCTCATTGTTAAAATTTTGGCAATATATCAGTATCCCGCTTTTGGCTTTTACCTTGATTAGCTAATACATGCTTGTTTCAGATTCCACCTGAGCTTCACGATGCCTTCATAGCCGCCATTGATAAAGGGAATATAAGAACAATGCCGAATAGAAGCATGCCGGCTGCTCCCTATCCTACTCCCGGAGCCCTATTAATGGGTGATGCTTTCAATATGCGTCACCCTTTAACTGGGGGAGGAATGACAGTAGCACTGTCTGACATTGTTGTGTTGCGGAATCTTCTTAAGCCCCTCGGTGACATGAATGATGCAGATTCTCTTTGCAAATATCTTGAGTCCTTCTACACATTGCGTAAGGTAAGCGGGATTTGTATTCTAATGCAAGAAGGGATGTCCACTTTTTCACCTAATCTTAATATAGTAGCTTACGAGATGATATTTGTTAAAACAAATTATAAAGCTGGTGTGGAATTAGTACAATAATAACTATTTTTCTGCTCTTTATATTTAGCTTTACTTCAGCATTTATACTTTACGACATCCAGAGACAAATGACATTTATGAATGCTGTGAAGAATTTGTAAAAATGTTGGGTCATCCTTGAACTGACAAGCGAGTAGTTCAATTATCTTAAAATGTCTAAAACTACTAATGAAATTTAAAATTTATGCCTCAATCCTCGTTGACTTGGTACTTAAATTGGTTTTCCTTTTTGCAGCCAGTGGCATCTACAATAAATACTCTGGCAGGGGCTTTATACAAGGTGTTTTGTGCTTCTCCCGATCAAGCAAGGAAAGAAATGCGTGAAGCATGTTTTGACTATTTGAGCCTCGGAGGTGTTTGTTCAACAGGACCCGTGGCTCTACTCTCTGGTCTTAACCCTCGGCCACTGAGCTTAGTTCTCCATTTCTTTGCAGTGGCTATATATGGAGTTGGTCGTATGTTATTACCATTTCCTTCACCTAAACGCTTGTGGGCTGGAGTTAGATTAATATCAGTAAGTAGTTGCACCCTTTTCAAAACATGGTATATAATTTGAGACCATTCTGAACCTTCTCTTCTATCATGCCTTACCGCCACACTCCTAATTTTCCTACTAGCCTTGTAGCCTGCTAATGTTTTTGGCTTACAGTATTTGATAATGCTTGAAATAGAGAAGTTAGGCTGGGTGTCAAAGGGACGCATCCTGGCATAATATAAAAATTGAAAAATATCATCTGCCTTGAATCCAAAGAGGCTATCATATGATTTTGTGCCTAATTCTTCTAATCATATATTATACTGTTTCAATTTTCCTTAACCTATTTAGCAATACCAGCCATTTCGGGCAAGTAACCCTTTTTCCTTTATGTTGTAGTTATACAATCATGCTTCTAGTTGCAGCTACTTACAAATTTTCCTTTTAATATTGGATATGAATTATAATCCAATATTCTATACATTTCCACTAGTATTATCAGATGCTTAGAACTCTAAATATGGTTTCCTTTATATTACATTTTTGAAGAGGAAAAGGAATTAGGCGAAATGAATCTCTCTAACCTACCCTTTACTCTATTCAGGCTGCTTCAGGAATAATCTTTCCCATCATACAGGCAGAAGGTGTAAGGCAAATGTTTTTTCCTGCAACTGTACCAGCATATTATTATCGAGCTCCTCCTGCAAATGACATCAAATTCTGAAGGACAAAAATCGAAGTAGCTTTTGGCTGCGTGAGGAACTTTATGTTGTCCAGTTTGAAAGAGTTGTTGTATGCATAGTAGGAGACAAAAGCAATTTATTTGATTATTGAGAGGTTTGGAGTTCAAATGTATGGATGACAAGTCTCTATTCAACTGTATAGAGTATATGGTCTTGATAAAAGTATGTGCATAAACTGTCTTCTAGCAATACGACTGTTTTCTTAGTTCTATCTTATTATCTGGTTATTTAAAATTTTATTTTTTTAGAAAAAACCACGATGTGTGCACTGCATGCTAGATAAAACTCTCCTCAATACATGATCAAATCTTGTATTAGAAATCATCACGATCATGGACTCCATTGATTTATACAGAATCTGTTACTTACTTTATGAAGATATCGTAAAATGTAGAAATAGAAGATCAATTCTTTCTCCTCCTCTTGACAAATCAGCCCTCCAATATCCTACGTCTATTGAGTTCACGGCATTACAGAATTCGTGACAGTTACATACATTCCTATGTTCCTCAATTAATTTTCCAATTTATCAAATTCTATGTTGACAGACAAAAATGTGATTTTTCTAACTTCAATTATGATAGTGTTTCCAGATTACATCAAGAATCACTTTCCCTATCATAAGAGAAGTCAAGAGATGGAAGAAATCTGTCTGTGCTGCTTCATTATGGCGGCTTCTCTTGATTATGTGAAAAGTGCATGCAAAACAAGAGGTATTTATGTGTATGCTGTTCTAAAGGTATGTTACTCTGCAGTCTGCATTTATAGCTGCCATTCATAGATCAAACTGATTGGAATATAATACTTATTCTACCCGTGCAGGATATATTGTGGTGCATTGAAAATTTAGATGACAAATATTTTTTTATTCAAAATCATTAATCTATCCCTATGACTGAAAAATTAAATCTCTGAAATTTTTATGAAGGTGTTTTTTTGTGAAAATTTCGCCCTTGCTTCTGTCATTTCTGCTTGTATTCTGCCACTAGAGTAGTAGCCTTGAAAATTAGATGTAATTGTTCATGTTGTGAGTAAACTAATTTAGATGTGATCTACACATCCGTACAATTTCATGTGGTCTACTCAAACTGGTTGACTTCAGTTCTTGCATCAAAAACTGATCTCATTCCTATGTACTCCTAAGTTAGTCGCTCAAATCTGACGTATCTTGGCGCCACAGCCACTGAAGCTAGAGTATTCACCCTGATGATCCATCTCATCATCGATCTCGTCCTACATGACAGATCAATACCAATTACCAAATGCATAAATTTTCTGGAGAAAAAAAATTAAAAGTAATATATTAATGAAAATAATATTAAGTGTTCTAGTACTTTTAGCAGCTGTTCAATGACATCCTCCATTGTTATAATGTCAACAACTTCCTCTTCTTTAGTGAAGCTTTGAAGCGGATCCTCATCAATATGCAGGATCTCAGAGTCAAAATTTTGTGAGCACCTCTTGCTCTTTGAGGTATCTCTGTGTGAAACATTTGCACTTCCGTTCAAACCCTTCAACTTCCTGAGTGATCTCCTGCTCCTCCTCAAACCCATATTTTGTGGATGACATTCACCACAAATGTTCAGTCTCACTTCTCTCACTGAATCAAATTTCTTATTAGGTGATCAGCTTAAGAGAAGATGAAAAAATAAGTACAAAAAAAAAATTAGGTATGATTTATGCAGTGTCCCATTTATTAAGTGAAGAATGCTTACCATTAGTTGAAAGTTTCACCATTTCGCTTCGATGTCTTAGAACAAGAGCTATGTGGCTGAGGCCTTTCTGAAACTCATTTAGTATGTCATACAAAGGCATCGACTCTGAAGTTCTAGTGAGTCCATGATCAAGCATTAATCCCATATCTCCCCGAATTCGTTCACTAAATTACAATAAAGTGGTACCCAACAAATGCAACAAAAAATAACAAACAGGTTATAGTATTCATCCAAATTCTTACTCTAGTTTAGGTTGTCATCCTTTTGATCAGTTCGAATACTTGGTGTTGAAAATTAAGTAACTCAAAAGAACTTCTGTCCAATATTACCCCATCTTTAAATCATTAAATGTCGAGTGGAATAAGAAATAAGATTTTTATTTTTCTACATATGCAATGCAAGTACTGCAAAAGAGAACAAGGTTATGGTTTTTCACCCTAGAGACTTTTTCTGAAAGAATCATCCTAGACTATTTCCCACTTATTGTGTTTAGTAAGTAGTAGGTTTCTACGCTTTATAATATGATGGTAGACATTTTAAAGATAATTTATCATATGTTGTGTTGCTGCATTGACAATGAAATAGTTTTCAATTTCTAATTCGCTACATAAATTACCTCGGAATCCGACGGATAGTGATGTTCTTTATTGGTTCCTCATCCGCAGGATTTATAGTCAATAAATTTTTCACTTGCAATTTATTTGCATGTAGAGTATCAAAGTGAAAAATGTAATCAGAGATCAAAAGCCATGAGTAAAAATAACATCCAGATATGGCTGGAAGACAAGAACCACTATAAAGTCAAGAAACAAATACTCTATATATGTAGGATATGATAGATGGTACTTAGTAGGCCTACTGTACAGACAAATAGAAAGAAATGTAACGATAGATGTTTAGATCAACCAAGCGGCAACGTACACATAAATGATGTTTGTGAAACTATATACAGGCATCCATTTAGATTCGTCATGTAGAGGAACTACTAATTTGTAGGTCAGATATTAGAGATGCCATCAGGACTTCCATATCTTACCAGTTTATAGTCAGCGTCCCTGAAGAACCAAGGTAGACCGATGAAACTAATATGGTGTTTGATTGCATCAGAATGCATCTTAACAGTTCACCTCTTAACACATATTAACAACCCACATCTTTGTATTAAGAGGCCCTCTGAATAGTTTAGACTCATATTTGTATTTTAACTATTCAGAGGAACTCTTAATACAAAGATGTGGATTATTAAGATGCATTTAGTGGTGAACTGTTCAGATGCATTAAGATGTAATCAAACACGAATGGGACAACCAACTATCTAGACACCAAATGACTTGTTAAAGTCTGGGAAATTATAGTTGCATGATATACATTAGAGAGGGCCAAATCAAATGGGAATATGTCATTACTCGGTCGAAATTTACTAGAACAAGAATTACCAGAATCAGTCCAATAATGTTTTTTGAGCTGCTAATGGTATACTGGCAATCTACTATGTCCATTCTCCAATATTGAATATAATAGAGCCCTGCCACATAGTTACACATCATAAAAATGTAATGAATCTCAACATAGCATTAAGAAATATATGAAGGAAAATTGCTTCAACTTGCCTTAACAAAGATAAATCATACCTGTCAAGTTTGGCATTGATATCAACGGAAAATATTTCAAGCATGGGAGTCATAGCATCCCTTGCTGTTTTCTCTGTGAGCTCAAGTGCTCCTGAGATGATTAATGTGTCTTTACCTGGCAGTTCTCCTCCTTTCCCGGCCTGATTATTTATTTATTTAAGAGGAATAAGATGATATATCAATAGGCAAAATGCGTAATCTGAACTACATAAAAGGATAAGAATGATGCATAACAGAAAAGTAAAGAACATTACTAACTGTATATAAGAGGAACTAGAGAACGCAAAATAAATAAATGACCCCTTTAATAAAACTTCTTGATAACGTAGAACAAGAGAATACATACATCATTTATGCGCAAAGCAACTAAAATTTTCCATTCAGCTTGACGAAAGAGAGCTACACGTTCTTTCCCCAATAGAAAGTCTAATAACTGATCAGTACAACAATGATAACTAAGGGTTTGATTTACGGATGAATTATACAAAAAGGATCAAGAAAATTTTAAAATGCAAGTGTGAAATTAGATAGTCACAGAAGTAACGGATTTTGTATCGAAAAGATCACCTTGCTTATTGGATATGCCACAGGAAACAGAGTCCAAATAAGAATATGGACAACAGGAGTCAATGCTGCACCAATAATCAAACTGTATCGACAACAAAAAGCGCGTGGTATAATCTGTATATAGCCATAAATCACAATTAGTTTTGCACATAAAAAGTGGTTGGACCATTACTGTTTCCGAGTACTGCATTGTATAGTCTTGGTTTTTGCCCTTTCTTTCTCAAGGATTGGGAAGAAATGGGAAAATTAGAGTGTTTTAAGACAAATTAGCACAAGTTAAATGCATACATCCTTTTATCATCATATATATGAAAAAAACATTATGCAGTTAGGGAACTGACCTCACCAAACAGAAGTATCAATGTCACTGTAATAAGGATAGCACTATACCCGGGGAGCAAATTGTGAAGTAAAAGGGGAAGTGCCTGAGAACAATGAATTGCTGCGCCAAGTGCTTAATTATGTAGCTTATCAAAAGAATGGATTAAAACATTCTTTGTGGTGTCTACCTCCATAGCAGCTGTATAGGCAACTAGAAGTGTGCAAAGCAGTAGATGTTGTCTCTTCACAACTGGCAAAATCTTCATTGAAGAGACGCGACGATCTTAAATATTCTGGCTATGCAATCACTCTCAGAAGTCCACAACCAAGTAATAGCACAAACACCGATAACATAATCAAAATTTCAAAGGAAATATGAAATGTTTTAAATCTCTATATCTGGACATAGATATACCTCAAAATCATAGTTGCTTTCAAAGGCATTTTCTACTTGATCAATGTATATATTACTCTGATTTCAAAACTAAATTGAGAAAAATCATGCCTTAATCCAACCACTTTGTTAGCAAACTTAAACTTTGTCACCTACAGCTCTAATGAAGTTCATGGCTTTCACTTAAATATAGGCTATGTTTTCCCCATACTCTTGACCGCACTCTTTTGTCTTTCTTAATTATGTGCTTGCTATGCATAATAGTACCTTCAAATGAAACAAAAAACACGAATCATTCCTTGCTGGTGTAACTACTGGTATTTGTTGGCGCATTTCTGTTCTACAGGGTCTCCACCCTCCCTCCCTCCCTCCCTCCCTCCCTCCCGCTCTTTGTTCCTTGTAGGCTTATGTTTAGTTTTTCTAAGATGAAATATTTACTCTTCAGTTAAAACAAGTCTATCATTTTGCATTATGTACACATAGTTATTGTTCATAATCAACTTTTGCTGAAATTCGAGTAATGTGCAGGCAAGAATTTATTTTTGCCTCTGAAGCTGTACAGCAATTAGAAGCATATTATGAAGGAATAAGTAATAGAAGAAACGAATGAAGGGATATCTGTGATGCATACAGGCACGACGGCGATATGCGGAAATAAGTCCTAGGGTGAGTCCAGACATTATCCCGGCAAACAACACTAACATAATGATTGTTATGATGTTTAAAAAGATGTGTAACCCACAGCAGTTGTAGTACTTGTGTATCTCTTTCTCTGTTGCTATCATTTCAAATTCCATTCTCTTTTTTCTTGTTTGTTAATTCGTCACCTTAATCAACATGCGCTCGTTTATACTCACACAATATTGTACAAAAAGAGAAGTAAGGAGCTAGGTGGGGGCATAGAATATAACACGTTTCGATTCTTGTACTGCCAAAATGCATCACTTCGAGGTTTTTTCCCTTCTTAATTACTCGTGCTTTTTACTTCTGAATTCTAAGTGTTTTTTTTAATAACCTAGTCTAAGTAGGAGGGACAGATAGAGCGATATACTAGCTAGGTTTCTCCAATGATATCCGACAGTGTGAGGGAACTTTTGAAAACACTCTGCAGCTGACCCTTTTGATCAAATGGATTCTGGAAGCAGAAATTAACGGATGGTGATAGATATGATGATTATGTCAAGTAGAATGGGACAAAGTATATTAGCTGTTTTGCAGTGAAGGCAAGTATTTTCTGTCCTCAAAACATAATTGACATCCAATGAACTTGTAAAGGGGCAGTCGCCAGTCAGATGTATTATGATAATGATTAAGATGTTTATAAGAAGTATTAATTTATGATTACTTCAAGTTTGTATATTTTCTTGGATTTGTTTTATCTTTGATGAAAAGTTCCAACTAGTAAGGTTGTTTAGGGGTGATAATTAGCATGGGAAAAATAGAATGAAATCATCCGGAATTCATCGTCAAATTCTTGGCTATTTGGAAGCTCTTGTGTTTGAAATCACGAAGAAACTAGTAACAAATAATATAGTTTTCTAACTATCGGTTTGTATTGTTTATGGTTGCATTTTTATCTTGAAACCTCTGTTTTGCTTTAATGGTCAAGATTTCCAACCCCCCTCCCCACCCCCCACCCAAAATAAAGTAAATACATGCATGCATTTTGGCGTAGCTTTCTAAGATATTGTCATTCTTGATACTGCTAAATTAGGAAACAATGATCACCAAAGAATTGGAGGGTCTGCATTCTATATGCAGAACAGAACAGAAGATCTTGTATGTATTTGATGTTTTCCTCCCTTTACTGCTCGCGACAAGAGCCTATTATCAAATTGGCAAATTTCATAAAACTTCTCCTCCCACAGGGAAAAAGTTTTAGAAACGAAAAAAAAAACATATATAGAAGAATTGTATTGTGCATAAAATTGGACTGACATTGGTGTCATTATCATCGGGAAAAGGTCAGACATAATTATCGCATAAAATATCAGGCCTACAGATACTATATATGTATAGTCGAAATATCTTGATATAAAATGTCAGAAACATGGTGAGTATATAGTATTGAGTACAGTTGAAAGGCAGTTGGGGAAAATGTCTAGTGTCGTCGCACTATTTCAACCAACTTTCTATAAGATAGACTTATAATTACGTTCATGCTCCTTATTATAAGCAAGTATTCTTTAATCAGAAGAACAACCGGCATGGCATGTACTTGTGCACTTCTTTCTCCAAATTGATTATCGCCAGAAGAACCTGGGCTATTAGTACCCATGGCGGTGATCCGTCTCATCATAGATCTCCCCCTACATAAAAAATAAACCAAACATGAAAGGCATAAATTTCACACAAAGGATCTACTTTGGTAATATACATTAAGGAGGTCCCATACTTTTAACAGCTCCTCAATGACATCTTCCATTGTTATTATGCCAGTAACTTCCTCCTCTTGATCGAGCCTGCTTGCAGACGAACCTTTCAACTTATTGAGTCCAATTTTGTTCTTCAAGTCTGTGTGTTGTGGATGACTACCATCATGAATGTCCACTACCACTGAATTAACTGGAAATCAGTTCCAGAAACAGGAGAGAGAAATTAAATACTGGATGAAAAGGAAAGAAGGTAAATATTTGTTAGCTGGCAGCTCACCATCAATTGAGAGTTTGCTGGCTGACGGCTTCATCGTTCCATTTTGTTGTCTGATGACAACAACCATGTTTCTGTGACCTTTTTGGAACTCGTTCAGTATGTCATATAATGGCATTTTTTCTGAAACTCTAGCAGTAGAAGCAATCACGCATTAGTTCAGCAATTTTTAAGCAGAATGAATAAAATCCACTATTTGATTAAAAAATAACAAAATGGAACATGCCATATACGCTCTGAGATTTAACATGTAATTTAGCAGCGTCATCCATTTCAACTAGATTCTTAAAAAGGTAAAAAATTGCAGAAAAACTTGTGAAGTATTTACAACTATAAATAAGTAGAAGATAGTCCAACTTGGATCCCAAAGCATCACCCATATGAAAACCATCCATCACAAATCTTTGAAACATGATAAAAAAAAAATTCTTTTTCTATTTCGGTTCTTCACACTTCCCAGGGCTCAAATTTTACCAATAAATAAAAATCACTTACTTAAAGAGCATAACAAGATTTTATCTTGTCACTTCCCCAAATCCAATGCAAAATGAGCATCGTGTTACTGGCATGGGAGAGCAAGAACTGATTTTACAACCGAAACTGCACGCAAAATTGCAAAAACCGCATCAATAGTTCTAGTGGCATATTGTGATTTTTTCAATAGAAAAATCACGTACACCCCTTTCGGTTGCAATTTTGGTATATAAACTGCATCTACCACACCAGTTAGAGTTCTAAGTTTATAATATTTCTCATATTTTTGTGTATGTCTTTTAAGTTTTTTATTTGTAAATTTAATTTTGGAATATGTAATTTTGGGATCCGGTTAGCATGAAGTTTATTTTTAGGTAAATTGGTCAATTGGCCAATAGAATACTGACACACATACAACCGCGCCTGTGTGTCAGTATTCTATTGGCCAATTGACCAACTTACCCCAAAATAAACTCCATACTAACCACTTCCGTAATTTTGTATAGTTTAAGACTTTAAGTTTGAAACAATAGTTGTATTGTAGTAATTTAAGTATTTTTTGATTTGAAGAATTAGAAGTTTTGAATTAATTTGTGATTGGTTTTTAAGAATTTAACTCCTTTTGGTTGAGTATTATTTATAGTAACAAACTAGCAAACGATTTATTTAGAATTTGAAAAGTATAATATGTTTATTATTATTTTACAATTGGTTTTCAAGCTGAAATCAAACCACATTCATTCAATAGAAATCACTTTCGCACACGGTTTCATACTACAGTTTTTGATTTAACCAATCGCATCAAAGCGGGTTTTATGTGCAATTTTTATTTTGAATCGCATCAAATCTTACCATGCTCACCCTTGACCCTACATCAAAATCCCAAATGTCAGACTACTTATGTACATCATCAGCCTTCAGCTGCACATGCACAAAAACAACGCACACAGGGTTGAGACACACAGAAACATGAGCTCCGTATTCAATCAAAGCGAAGAAAGCAATAACGGATTGCTTGCCACAGATGGCCCCAATTGAAACAGAGATGACACAGACAAATTTTGCTTCCAAGATCAATTCAGATTGATCTTTTAATATTTCCTACTCATGATATTGGTGTTTTGAGCATTGAAAATTTTCAAAAGTACCTTGGTATCCGGCGAATGGGAACGTCCTTTATAGGTACCTCATGATGGTCATTAAATTTTTTACCTGCAATTTGCAAGTAAATGTCAAGTGAAAAATACAATGAGGTGATGTTTGTAGTGACCTCCTATAACATCTATGAATACCTGAAGAAATATGGGTGAAATATGGATCTCTATCCATTAATCAAAGAAAGGAATACAAACGTGTAGAGATAACTCTCAAAAACCCTAACCCCAAATTACATCATATTCTCTGGCAACTGTGTGAATATAGAGCTAAGGAAATTGATTAATTACCAATGTTGCTATACCCAGAAGATGACAGTTATATAATTTGCAGTAAAAAGAGCTGGGGTTGGATACACCCCATTACTAATCGAAATGTGGACAAATACATTTACCAGGATAAGTCCAACTATGTTCTTTGGTTGCTCATAATATACTGGCACTCTGCTATGTCCAGTCTCCAAAATATGATGCAACAAACTCCTGCCACAGAGTTACATACCATGGATATGTTATGCATCTCACATGTGTAAAAACAAATAATCCAAAAAGAATCTACTCTATTCACCCATGCAAATATATAGTACCTATCAAGCTTTGAATTAATACTGACAGCAAATGTTTCGGATATGGGAGTCATAGCATCCCTTGCTGTTTTCCCTGTGAGTTCAAGTGCTCCAGCAATTATTGTTGTCTCGTGACGTGATAGTTCTCCACCTTTCCCAGCCTAGTTACCCACCAGGAGGAAGAAAATGGCCTCATTAGTTGGCCAAATGTTTATAGTCAGAACAATATAAAATGGGGGAATAAACTACAGGCACAAACATGGAGATTAACAGTCAAAATAAAGAAAAAGAAATATGTATAAAGTAAAATGACCAGCAAAAGCAATACAAGACACCAAGTTTACATAGCTTGGCTCAAAAGCCTACATCCACAGGCAAAGACAGCAGCAAGAGACCTGCTGCACAAAAAGATTACACAACCTTCTCCAGTTATTTTATAGAAAACGAAGAGTAGTCAACACAATAAAAGCTTAAGATTACACCTCCTTTCATACGCAGTACCCAAAAAAGAAAGTTTTATATACATAATTACGTAAACAAATCGATAAGAAAAAAGGGGAAGAAGGTGCAGTGGTCAGCCCTCCGAACCATAGCCCAGGTTTCAAATGGAAACATTTCACACGAGGCTGTGTGTTGGAGTGAATGCAAGACATATGCAACACATAATTTCATCAGAAAAAGTCTACCATGAATAAATATAACAAAGTCATCCAATTAATAAGATTCCATACATTAAAATCAATAACAAGAAACATACCTCATCACCATGAAAATCAACTAATGTTTTCAACTCAGATCGACGAAAAAGAGTTACATGGTCTTCACCCAACAAAATGTCCAATAGCTGCCAAAAATAAACAATAACACGGATTTAAATGAAAGAAATTAATATACATCAGACTCCATTGCTCAACTAACAAATATGTAATGAAAGGACCAGTGGCAAAACTACAAATCTTAGAAAATCCACCTTGCTTATTGGATATGCAACAGGAAAGCAAATCCAAACAAGAACACGGACAATTGGAGCCAATGCTGCACCAATAACCAAACCATATCTGGAACAAACAGATTGTGGTATAATCTGTGTGAAAATGAACATATCAATCAGTTCACAGCAAAAAGGGTAAAGTGATAAATATTACCTTAAAAAGTTCAGCTTATTTATTATTTGCCATTTGGGGTTGGAAGTACAGGGAAATTTTGTTATTATGAACTAATATGTTAGGACAGGCAGGTATAATACATATCGTTTGCGCTCTGCATGAAATTTAGTTCCAACTTTCAGTGTTTCCTACCTTTAGGAGCTCCTTGATTAAGTATCTTAAGCCACTGGAAAAAAACAGAATACAAGTGCGGCAGCTACGAAAAAACATAACCAAGTTATGAAGCTGACCTCACCAAAAAAAAGTACCAATGTCACTGAGATAAGAATAGCACCCCAATCTGGAACCAAAGCATCTAGAAATAGGGGAAGTGCTTGACACAAAAAAAATGCTTGTCAAGTACCTAGGTTATATGTCACTAAAATAGTACAAAATATACTCCGTTTTAATGTCAACCTCCATAGCAGCGGCATTGCTGAGTAAAAGAGTGCAAAGCAATAGATGCTGTCTCTTGGCAACTGACAAAATCTTTGCTGTAGTGACACAAAGAGATGAAAATTATTTTGCCTTGGAAGCCTTGATCATCATATATATTAACCTACAGAGGCATTACCGTAAAACCCATGGGAGACTTTTAAATCAGATTGCAGTTTGTATTCAAATTATGTATCTCTTTGATTTCAATACTCAGAATTAACTCAACAAAACCTAACTCCAACAACTTGGGATCAACTAACCTAATATATGTGACCTTGCAACAACAGAGAATTTAGAAGGAAGATTTATGAAAATTTGTTTGGGGAAAAATTGGAGGGGGTATAGAGCATAATACATACAAGCGTGAAGGCGGTCCCTGGGGGTTCCGGACATGGCAAGAACTTGAAGATCAACAAGGCTCATAGACATGAGGCCCAGTGTGAGTCCAGACATCATCCCAGCAAACATCACTAACATAACGATTATTATGATGCGAAGGATGAAGTGTGGTTCACAGCACTTGTAGTATATTATATTTATACTAGTGCTATGATCATTAAGGGTAATACTATTGTCCCCGACCGCAGAGTTGTTCTGTGCTGCACCCATACAATCTCTAATTTGCCTGATTTTGTGCCTCTGGTTGAATTTTTATGTACAAGAAACTGCCAGCAAGTGAAGAGGGGATTTGGCTAACGTCCATATATAGTTGTAAGTGGACTGGAGAGAGAAGGAAGGTAATAGGTAATAGGTAATAGGTAATAGGTATATATTGATGAGATGTTGATCGATGGAGGGTTATGTGCGGGAAGTCGATCGAACAAACACTACTAGCACTGGAGAATTTTGGAGGGAACTTTGAAACTTGCCAACTTGTAGCCAAGACATAGAACCAGGACCAGGACCAGGACCACCACACTTTTTTTACGCCCTCGCTGTCGGACAAGGATCCTAGTCGCTGTCGTTCGGCTGGAGGATAATTAATATAAGCAATAAATTTTATAACCCAACATTAATAATATCTACATTCCTAATTAATATCTCTAATCTCATCTAATATATTGAGCGGGAGTTTGATAGGTGAGTGTGGGTTTTAAACTTAGATTATTAGTATCAAATATACAAGTAGCATTTGTGTATACATCACATCACTTCACTATATACTTGTTCTTTTTCCTTATTAAGTACTTTGTTAGCATAAAACTAAATATGAACTAAAATTTCATAATTTCTTAGAACTTTAAAATTTTAACTTAATTAAATTTATGCAAGTATTAATTAAGGACCGGAATTGTTTTTTTTCTCAAGATAAATTTGATATTTTTACAAAACCTTATCTCCATAAATGTGAGTCCCTTGCGCTCTTCACGACTGAAAAATTAATTGAGCACTTTTAACCATCTTTTTATTTTTTTACTACATTCTGTTATTGAGTTTTAAAATTAGCAAAGAAAAAAAAAGAGAGTTAGAAACTTAACTTTTTTGTTTAATTTTTTTGTTATTAAATATTTTAATAAAATTAATAGGGCTATATGCATAATACACAGTCGTGCTATGACAACGATTTTTTGAACGACAGTTCAACCGTGAACTGATGACGATTGAACCGTCGCCACAGGTGACTAAACAACTGTGTATATATAATTTTTTCCAAACTAATATAAATGTAACTTAAATATAAAATTAAAAAATTTTCATTATAAACCAAGTAACAACATGAAATAAAAAAATACAAATTTTATTTTCTTTTTTGTATTTATTATAAATTAAGTTTTATATTCATTTCTTTTCGTCCCCAACTAAAATGTAGTGTAAATGCTTTATATATTTTGCAAAGAACTCCTCCATTAGAAAAAATAAATAGGCAAATTTTTGGTCAATTTTGTGTTGCATTAGATAGATTCTAGCGGACAGAGACACAGTCGAGAAGATTGAAGAAGCAAAACTAAAATGCTGAGAGTCATATCTCACATGCGCAGCTCCCTCATTCAAACCCTAATCCCGGTTCACAATTCTCTTTCTTCCCCCTTTTCGCATCTGCCGACGCGACAGAGACACCGAGGCGTCAACTGCGAGGAGGACAACAGAGACCCGGATAGTCCTCCCAAGTTGTTCGTCGTCCAGCCACGCCTTCGACCGGAAACCCTTTTGAACTCTAAGTTAGCTGAAGCTCTGAATCTCGCAAATTCACTCGAAGATGAAAGAGAGGGCATTTCCTATACCGATAAAGAATTACCCTCACATGTTGTTGTTCAGAACCCAGCTGCCCGATCGCCTCGCGCAGGTGGGTGGGTTTCTATAACTGTCTTTATTGTTATGTTATTCCTGGCTGTCTTGGTTAGAGCGGATAGGCCTTTCCCCCTGTTACGCTTCCCGTTTGGGGAGGTTCTTTGCTAGGCCAGGCGTTCCGTGCATACAAGGGGTCATATACCGTTGTCTCTGTATGTTTTTGCTAGAGGCTCAACTTTGGTAATTCGATTTATTTCTTAAATAATGACTATTCTGGAATGCTATGATTGGCATTCAAGCAGAAGTGAACCATATTTGCATATATAAATGGTACTCATTGAAAATCCCACATGTAAAAAGAAACTACATAAAGTAACTTGTGGCTTAGTTCTTTAAGTGAGCTTCTCTAGGAAAATCTTCAAACATGAACAATCCCATACCAACACACATTTAACAATAGCATTCTTATATTCATTTACGGTCTTTTCTTAATTATGTTCAATTCCCTTGTTCAACAAAACATCTATTTGCATATAGTCCCCGAGCCAATTTTTTTTAATACTTTATACTTTCGAGTATATATATATATATATATATATATATATATATATATATATATATATATATATTACAATGAAAATATAATAAGTAATAATATATGGTATATATACTATATTGACTCGTAATAGACTTTTTTTAATTATAACTGTTCATAAGTAAGTAATTCATTATTTATTTTTAAAAATAATATAAATTATATTTTTATTTAGTTTAAAATATTATAGAAAGAGATACATATATTGAGAGGATATGAGTCATATGTGGTTAAAATTTGATTGACAAAGTTATAAATTTTCAATTTGACCCCGTATAATAGAAAATTTATAAAATTTTAGTGGGGTCAATTTATATATAATACTTAAATTTTTTAAAATTTACCTTACATTATAAAGCAATTTTTTTCAGTGGGGTCGATTGACCTCGCAAAGTTGCATGTGGCTTCGCCACTGCATATAGTAATCACATTGTAGCTGTAGAGTCGCAGAAAATTGAATTTTATTTATGCAAGCCTTTAACAAAAATAATGGAAATAATTGCCAAAAGAATATAAAATCATGGTGTGATAAACGGCAGAAAAGTTACGGGAAACAAGAAACACTTGACACAAAATGCTGCTAAAGTTGCTCTAAGTTCTTTTCTGTTTAAGTTGCTCTTATTTTGATATATGTATCTGTTTTTTCTAATGTGGCAGATACGTATTTTGGACCGGGGACAGTGGAAACAGTTAAATGCCATCTAAATGCAGTAGACTCTAAAGTAAGGACCTTTAAATTTACCACACATTATTAGTTGATATTCTACTTCAAATACAAATATTATAGCATGTTACAAGGGAAATATGCCCACGTCTGTGTTGTTTAACAGGATGGTTTTGATGCTGTATTTGTAAATGCGATTCTAACTGGGATTCAGCAACGGAATCTGGAGGTAAGTTTAGCCGTTCGATTAATCCACTTTTCCCAGTAAGCCAGTCAAAACTTGCTTAACTGTGTTGCTTGTGTTTTGAAAGAAATGTTTTTGTTTTTCTATTGATACTGCTTAACTACCAGCGAGATTGGGGAAAACCTGTTTTGGACCGTGTGGCTCTCATAATAGAGATATTTAATGCTCATGCCCAGACCAAAGAAGGAAAACTACAGGTCTGTAATTTATCACTACATTGTATTCCTTTTTATTTTCCTGTGGAAATAATTTTAAACCTTTGGTCGTGTATGCAATCCTGTATCCATTCTAGGCCGAGTTAGCTGCTCTAATGTACAAGAGAAGCAGACTTGTTCGTGTACGTGGTCCTGGTGGACGTTATTCTTTTGGTTCAACTGGAGAAACTGAAGTCGTTAGTGCCCGAGGGTAATTTTTTTGGTTGAATATCTAGCAATTAATTCACAGTTCATCATTAGTTTCAAATCTCCTGGTTAAGTAGACTATGCAGTTAAAAGTTTAGTATACAGATAGTTTATGATTTGCAGGAGAGGAAGTGGTGGACGCGGTTTTATTAGTGGTGCTGGAGAAACTGAACTACAGCTACAACGTCGAAGGTTTGCTCATTGACACTAAACTGAACTTATTTTAATAATAGATGGTTGATAATTTTTCCGCAGAATGGATGTTTCTCTATTAAATTCGAGTTATGAAACTGAAAAACATACTTACTGATCAGAATGATTGGTGTTTTCTTTTTAATTGAACAATCATGTCATGGGTCATTGTTTGGAATTGACAGTATATAATACTACTTACGTGACAATGATATGTACTAGGAGAATTTCTAATTAAAGCTTAACCTTCCCAAAATAAAAGATATATGTCCTAGGAGGAAGCTCTGATAGAAATCAATCTCTGATGTCAACTCCAAAGTTATGTATTTATGTCTCCGTGTGAGAGGCTTACAAAAATAAAAATAAATATTTTTTTGGGGCAAAGCCTTAAGAAAATGATTAAATAAATAATTTAAGGTGGTGATGATTGCCTTTGAAATTATATATTAGGTTGCAACATCTTCTAAAGAAATCATGTGAAATCTTACTTCAGGTAGGCTTTGGCCCAGATCATGGGTTAAGACACACATCTTTGAGGTTGTGATTTCCTTTTAAATTGTATATTAGGTAGCCACGTCTTCTATAGAAATTATTTATTTTGGCCAACCTTTCTCAACCTTATTCTCTGAGCAACAGACTGGGCATACTTATGTGTGTTTACATTAGGCAGATTTGCATTACTTTAGAAATCATTTGGCTTATGGTGGTGCTTTAGATGAAAAACTAGATTATTGTGGCTGCCTATTTTACATGAGCAAGTGTTATATACTTGAACCACAGATGTCTTCCTTACTGGACATTGCCATTAATTTATTATTTAGTGATTTTGTATATAGTATCTTAATCACCCTGATAGCATAATGACTTGCACGTATATATAAATTTTCTTTAATTAGTGGTGCGATTTCAGAATCATAGAACGTCGGAATCAATTATTATCAGAAATTAAAGAGGTCCGTCGCACACGAGCTTTACAACGTGCTTCTCGCAAGCGGCATGGAAGCACAAACGGCCAAGACATGGCCACTGTAGCTGTTGTTGGGTACACAAATGCTGTAGGTGGAATAAAATATGTAAATTGTGTTGTATTTTCAACCTTGCAAACAACCTAATATGGTGGTGCAATTTTTTCTTTCTTTCAGGGAAAATCTACATTAGTTAGTTCACTATCAGACAGTTATCTCTACTGTGATGATCGGTAATTCAGTTTACTACTAATAATTGTGTCACTTAGACTGTAAAGCGTTGTGCTTTGTTTTGTGAGTTAAATTCAATTCCTCTTCTCTCTCCCCCTCTCGTTTCTTATTGTCATGTGATTCTTATTGTGCAGACTGTTTGCAACAGTTGATCCTAAACTAAGAAGTGTTGTTCTGCCATCAGGGTAATATGTAGTGTTTATGTTATTCTCTCTTTTACATTTTCTTGTATTTTTTATCTGTTGTGATCGAAGGTTATAAAATGTACAGGAGGAAAGTGCTTCTTAGTGACACCGTAGGATTTATATCAGAGTTGCCTGTGCAGGTAACTAGTAGTAGTATGTGAAGTCATGCTTTCCTAATAATATCATTTTTGTAACTCCTCAGTTCCACTTTGAATGTCATGGATATAAACCTTTATTATGCATGTATTTTAAGAAACTCAACTATTACATTATGAGAAATTTTCAAATTCAAAATTGATATGAAATAGTTTAGTTTTAAACAATACAATTATGAAAGTTATAAACTATCTAATTAATATGAACTGATTTATTGTTTTCAAAAGTTAAATGAATCACATCAATTTTGATTTTGAAAATATCTAAAATTGACTTTGAAAAGTTGAACTTGATCCTACATTTTGGAACGGAGGGAGTAATTTTTTTCTAACTTATTGTTTTAATAAATTAAAAAATATTATATCTAAAAATTTCAACTTTACGTCCTTGAACTCCTTGCCACAATCACGGTTTCCATCATGTCATGTAAAGTTGAACTGAGGGAGAATTCTTTATAACCAATATGACTCGTTGTTGCAGTTGGTAGAAGCATTTCATGCCACCTTGGAAGAAGTGGTGGAAGCTGACCTCCTTGTGGTATGGTGATTTTTCCTTTTTTCCTCCTGCTGGTGTTACAAAGATTTATGTTTTCATGTCTGCAAGTGTGGATATAGATGTGATGTCGTACATAGGTTTTCTTGTTTATGTACTTGCTAGAAAATTTATTTCAAGAAACACAGAAACTAAAAGGATTTATTTTTATTCACTGTTCTTTGACACATTTATTTCCTTGATACCATTCTCTTTCAGAGTTAAGCTTGGACACTGCTTCTATTTATCATTTTCCTTTCCTGCCTACTTTACATAAGCAAAACTGGGTTGTCCCTTTGCAGCATGTATTAGATTCAAGTGCTCCGAATCTCGATGAGCATCGGGAAACTGTAATGCAAGTTCTTGTGCAGTTAGGAGTGTCCAAGGAGAAGCTTCAAAATATGATTGAAGTTTGGAATAAGGTGCCACTTCTATGTCCTCACAACTTCTTCACACCACCCTTCTTCCAGAGAAAGTAGTGGTGAAAAATGAAGCTTAAAGTTAATCATAATGCACAAATTGATATTTATTTTGAAACCTTCCCAGATTGATATTGGAGAAGAGGAGATGGACGTTGATGAATATAGTGAAGAAATAGTCCGTAGTTATTCTAGTGCAGAAGACAAAGATGTTGCGATTGAGCAGTTATCTGGAGAGGACCTGGATGAATATGATGACAATGATGATAATATAGAGTGTGAGCAGTCACCAGGAGATCCTGAAGGGATGATGTATGATGATCAAGGTGATTCCTCTGATGGTTGGCTTGCATCAGGAAATGGACAAGAGACGTGCGGTGATCATGATGGTCCAGATGGTCCACCAAAAGATTCCTCTAAAGATTGCAGAATCACTAATAAAGATTCCCAGTGTCGACCTGAATCTGTTCCACATGTAAAAACATCTGCAATAATGGGAGTTGGCTTGCAAGAGTTACTGGAGCTGATTGATGAGAGATTAAAGACTCAAAAAGTAGTCCAGCGAAGTCCCTTTGATCGCAAATGGAGACCCCCTCGTTCAGGCGAAACTGGAATTGCAGTTGAGCAGTAGCACTCATTTCACACACACACACATATATATATAGGAAAAAATGTGTGTACACAGCTGTGTATTACACAGTAGGCTATAACGACGGTTTCACCCGTCGTCATAGCTATTCTGGGCTATGGCGACAGTTTACCGTCGCTATAACCCAAAAAATCTGTCGTCCTAAGCCTACTGTGTATATACATATAGCCCATATATATATATATATATATATATATATATATATATATATATATATATATAAAAACTTCCCTTAATTATTTATGACATTTACCATTTCCAAGACTGGAGTTTGCAATGGTATGTGATCAAGTCCAAAGTTGGTTTTCTTCATTGTTGTCCCATGCCATGCCTAGCTGCGAGTCCAAATAGCAAATTTGCGGACACATCTAAAGAAAGCCTCTACTGGAATTTCTGTATCTGTTGTTGTGGAGTGGCTGCTGAAGGATAATTTCAGAAGGATCATAAACTTGCTAATAAACTATTCCCTTGTCAATTTTCTCTTTACTGTAAGTTTTGCATGAAAAGCACGCACTTTACTGGTGGAAATTTTTGGGAGATCCTTTGCATCCTTTCTGCTTGCTTGTATATGTATTAAACACCGAGCTCAGAATAAAGTGGTACGACAAACATTGTGATTTGATTTTAGACTAGTGCTATAAACAAAAATTATTTTACAAATTGCTGATGTGGTATACTCTACCTCAGCATATTGATTAACAAATTGTTTCAAGAATAATATTAGAGACACAAACTATTTTATAAATATTTTACAAACTGTTGATGTGGCATACTTCACCTCAACATATTGTGTGGGGCCAAAGATTATATTGAAATAATTTGTTCATCAATATGTTAAGATGAAATATTCCACATCAGCAGTTTGTAAAATAGTTTGTGTCTGTAGCATTACTCTTGTTTCAATATAGTCTTCGGCCTCACATAATATGCTGAGGTGGAGTATGTCACATCAACAATTTATAAAATATTTATAGAATAATTTGTGTGTCTAGCATTATTATTCTTGATTTTATTTGTAGGGGCTTAAACCGTTAATTTTTCAACAGCACATGAAAATCTTGTTTTACAGCACCACGAGTAAAAATATATATAATTATTCTGGGTTAAAGTTAACAAAACTCTAGAAAAGGTCCCCTACTTCAATGGTAATTATTTTGTTCAGAACTCTAGAAAAATTTATTGTTAGTTTGATATTTTGAAAAAAAATTACCGAGAATATTTGATTGATTTGAGTACCACATGTTAGTACTCCTGTATTTTTTAGCTAAAATTAAGGATGTATATATATATACATACATATATATATTATAAAATAATTATTCTAAAAATATTTTATTTTAATTATGGAATGAAAAGAGTAGTTTTATTTTTTGGAATAGTGTTTTTTTTGGGTTGTGATCTTTGCAGACAAGAAATAAAACTTGTAGGCTGAAATTGATAATGTCGCGTGCTCCTCTTTTCACAAAAATAGTTTTATTTAGAATTTGTAAATTTTAAGAATATTTGTTTATAACTATAATAATTATTTAGTTTAATAAAAATGGCATGAAAAAAATAAATTTAAAGATAGAGATGAGAAAATTACTGTATTTGTGGAAGGGAAGGAAGAAATAAAAATTTAGCGAAAAAAATGATGACGGGCGACAGAAGTTAGGTCTTATAACAAACATCATCATACACTAATACATTACGTCAAATAAACACACACACACACACGCAGATCTCCATTATATTTAGTGGATCCTCGAATGTTCGTTCGTTGGTTACTTGATCTGAGGTTACTATCCACTCATTGTCTTTTCCATCAACTTTATTAACATACAGTAATCGATGGATGGATGGATGGTTGAATTTGTGTCGTAATTGTTTCTGTCTTTATTTTCTTTTCACATTCGGTAAGAATAATAATGTAAACAATCTTTTGAAGATCAATACCTGTTTAATTCCCTAATCTCCATTCCACATCCATACTTGTGCAATTCTGTTAAATTTATCGATAATGTGCATGTAAAATTGGCAGCTTTTTTGAGTTTTAAGTCAATATTTTTATGCTGATAAAAATATTCTTCTTAGTATATATATATAGGATCTAATTGTGCTCTCCTTGTTTCTCTTGCAATAGGGTGAAGTCTTATATACTCAAAGCTTCAACTTAGTAGCCATGTCAAGAAGGCAATCAAATTCCACACGGCGGTTTGCAAGCAGTCTAAGTAATCCTCCATTCGGTGGATTTTCTCATTCAAAATCACGTATTTCTCCTCTATTACCTGTTGTCCTTGTCTTTTTGGTAAGATTCATTATTAATAATTTTCTTTCTACTTTTTTATGAGGCTATTACTACTTGTGCCAGACTTTTCCTTTTCTTTCTCCTTCAAATCATACAACTCAAGTCTTTATGATATAAAATACTGTGTTTTCGTTTTCCAATTACTGATTATTTGTCCCTTTTCAAAAAATCAGGGTGCAATATTTTTTATTGGCTATTATAGGGGCTCAGGTATGTATTTGATTGGCTAAAAGTTATAATGTTGTTACGTAATAATAAAGTATTTGATTTAATTTCTAGGCCAGCAAAGCAATGTGATATTTGGTGTTAAACCTTGATAATTAATTATTCGAGAGCATCCACTTTCTTTTCCCTCTCAGTCTTGCTAATGCTAAAATTTTGTTTTCTTTCCTACTAAGCGCCATTGCGCCAAGTCCTGAAGTACGTACGTTTCTTCATTCTTTCTGTGCATTGACAGAAACTGCTTTCATGCCTCAGGTGTATCTGGAGGTGTTAAAGGAGGTTTTAGTAGAATAGAAGGTAAACTGGTTTAATTTTATTTCAGATTTTTTTATAAAAACAATCGTCTTTAAACATAATATTTTAGCACTTTGTCAATTCAGAACAATGATTCAGGTGCCCGAAGTGGTTGTTTCCTCAGAATAAATTACACATCAATAAAAAATCAGAAACAGAAAATGAAAAAAGAGAAAAAAATGGGTATATAAAAAATTTCCAATGTTTTTAGGTGACTTCACATGCACATTTGAAGTTCAGAGAGCACTACCTATTTTAAAGAAAGCACATGGTGACAGTATGCACAAAGTTTTGCATGTTGGACCTGATACTTGTTCAGTTGTCTCTAAGTTGTTAAAAGAAGAGGGAACTGAAGCATGGGGTGTGGAACCATATGACATAGAAGATGCTGATGGAAACTGCAAACGACTTGTGCGCAAAGGCTATGTACGCGTCGCAGATATCAAGTTCCCTTTGCCCTACAGGGCAAAATCATTTTCTCTTGCTATTGTGTCAGATGCAGTTGATTACCTATCTCCAAAATACCTGAACAGGACTCTTTCAGAATTGGCCAGGGTGTCCTCTGATGGTATAATTATATTTGCAGGTGATTTCTTCCTGAGAACTTTAAACCTCCTTATAAAGAAATCTGCGACTGCATTTGTCATTTGTCATTTGTCATTTGTCATGTTGGTAATTTGTTTTAATAAGTCAGACCACCATAAAAACATAATACATCACCTTGGTTTGATGTGATTTTTGAAACTGAGCAGATAGGTTCTGAAGTTTGATAGTATCTTTCAGTACGTGAGTGAGCATTAGTGTGTGTTTTTACATTGTATCTTCTAGATCATCTATCCGTGTATGGTCTGATCAAATAAATTATAAATTAATGTTACTAAACCTCCAAGGCTTAATTTCATGTATAGGTTTTCCAGGCCACTCTAAAGCTAAAATTACTGAACCATCAAAATATGGACGTCCGGTAAGCCACACCATCCACTGCTATTCATTCTCATTTGCTTAATTATTGTAGATAAATGTTTTAACTGATTATCCCTTGATTATTATGTGTAGTTTCACTTCTAAATAGCAATCTAATTAGTCTATTCTTCTGAAAGGGATTACAACTCAACTCTACTAAGCCTTAATTCCAAACTAGTTGGGGTCGGCTAGGTGCAAGGGATTGCTGTTTGAAAATTTGTTACTTCTGCTTTGAAGTATTAAATGAAATGTTTGTCAAATCACTAATTGACAATGTTGGCAAAAAAATAAGGGAGTTCAAGTAGATAACCAGAGCTTTAAAAATCATTTGTCTTCTTGGGTAAAATAAGGTTCAGCGACGTGATAAAACAAAGAATAAGGGATACATTTATTTGAATGAAATGTTTGCCAAATGTCACTAAGCATAGAATAAGGGAGAGTTCAAGTAGCTAACTGGAGATTTAGAAAGCATTAGTCAGCTTAGGTAAAATAAGGTTCAGCGAAGTCATAAAACAAAGTATAAAGAATACATTTATTGAAAAATCATAAAGGACATGGAAGAATTAAAAGAAAACAAGTGAAGGAAAACTAAAAAACTGAAGTTGCTACACTTGCACTATTAATATATCTGTGAAGATATGTCCTGGTATTATTGTGAAATAGATGGCAGAATTCTGTTCGTGTTAACTCTGCCTCGTGTTTCAATTTGCTCTATCCATTATTTCTGGTCAGTACTCTTCATATTCTAAAGTCGAGCACAAAAATGACTTTTTTTTTGTATTGCTTCACATGTGAAGGCTAAAAAGCGAAGCATGAATTGGTGGGTACGGTTTTTTGTTCAGTCCAGCTTAGAAGAGAATGTAATGGCCTATCAAAAGTTTGTCAAGACTGCAGTCCAGGATGCATACAAGCCAGGGTGCCACATTTTTCACCTCAATTCATACCATTAATATAAACAAGATTCAATATAGCGACCTTATCAATTTTTTTGGGTATATTCTTCAGCTCTCCGCATAAAATGTGCCATGTATTTGGGATATCCAATTAGGTGGAAGAAATTTTGATCAGGTTTCTTTTTGTCATCCTTAATACCGAAGTCAATTTTATTAATAAAGTTTGATAGGAATTTGTTGTCTGAATTCATCAGAATCAATCTCTTATATCTGTATGTCGTATCTATTTTCACAAATTGTAGTATCTTATACCAACTTGAGACGCAAAAGTCCCAGAATTTTATAGTACTCCTATCAAAATTTAAAACACAGTAGCAGGACTTGAGGGACATGTTATACCAATTAGTATTAGTACTGGATAACCTTTACAGGTTAAGAACAGATAAAATACTAATCCCTAATCCCTAATTGGGGAGAATTCAACAGCCTATTCAACAAAACTCTGTTTCATTGAGTTGGAATTGATTATCAATTTTCGGTATCAATTACTGTACCATGTGAACTATAATGTTACAAAACCTTGCATATCTTCTACACTGTAATTTTCAGTAAATGGCATTCCCTCCATAAGTGTTGGAATTGATTAAGAAGATGTTCCAATATCACCAGTAATCCCCACACGAACACTGCCCTCCCTTAAAGGAATGAAATCTGTGAGTATCCCTTACAGTTATCTCCCTCCCTGTTATAGAAGATATTAATTTAATTGCATTATGACAATCCCCACATATTCTCAAGTTCTTCACTACTAGTATAGGTTCTCCGTCTTTAGTTGATAGTAGCCCAAAAGCAACTGCTAGCTTCTCACTATGATGCCTTAATCTCATCTCCTTTTCTCCTTCCATTTGTCCATCCTCCTTAACCAAAGTCCATCTCACATCCGGTACATAGCCTGCTTGCCTCATTTTATTTAACATCTTCTCCCAGAACACATAAATTTCTTTTATCATTGGATGTGAACTATCTTCGGCCACAAAAACATGTACCAAATTGTTCATCTCAATCCAACTACAACCTGGTTTCTTCTTCACACCATTATCGCGCATAAGTTTTCTAACTGATGCCATTTCTTCCCATCTGCCAGCATGAGCATACATATTCGCAAGCATGACATATGGGGCTGCATTTGAAGGCTCCTGTTGAAGACACTGGTTAGCGGCCTTAACTGCTAGCTCTATGTTTCCATGTGTTCTACAGGCCCCGAGCAATGATCCCCAACCAATTGAACCAGGGTTGTATGGCATTGACTCAATAAGCTTCTCTGCTTCATTGAGTTTTCCTGCTCGACCCAAAAGGTCAATCATGCATGAGTAGTGTTCTGCATCTGGCATTATATGAAATTTCTCAGTCATCAAACTGAAAAACTTCTGCCCCTCTTCAACTTTTCCTGTGTGTGCACATGCAGAAAGGACAGAGATGAATGTAATCCTTGTAGGGGCTATATCTGTTTTGAGCATCTGTTCAAACAGATGCAATGATTCAATTCCGATTCCATGTTGTGCATAACCTGCAATCATTGAATTTAAAGAAACAGTGTTGTGCTCGGGCATCCTATCAAATAATCGCCTCGCATCTTGCAGGTTTCCACATTTAGAGTACATTGCAATCAGGGCATTGTTCACTGAGATTTGATTTGATGGGATATCAGACTTAAGTGCCAATGAGTGAATCTGTTTTCCTTGAGATGGGGACAAACTAGAGCATGCACTAACTACACAAACAAAGCTGCAGTCATCAGGACGGTGACCAGCGCGTTGCATCTGTCTAAAACAAGAGAGAGCCTCTTCAGACAAGTCCTCACTCTGGGAATATCCAGAAACCATCGTGTTCCAAAGTACCAAGTCCGGTACATTAATTTCTTGAAACACTTTTCTACAATCTGACATACCACCAGAACATTTTGAATATAAATCAATCAGACCACTTCCTACATGGGAATTCTGGTGGAACCCTGTTTTTATCAGATGAGCATGAAACTGAAGCCCACCACCCAAATCCTTTAAGCACGTAAATGCAGTCAAAACACTAGCTAAGGTGAACATGTCAACGTTTAACTCCAAACGAATCATTTCCTGATAAAATGCCAGCGCCTTTGATCCTTCTCTGTGCTGCCCATATGCCACAATCATTGAATTCCAAGACACCTCATCTTTTATTTTACCCATCGCATAAAAGACCTCCTTGGCCTCATCTAAAAACCCGTACTTGCTATAGTACGTGATGAGGGTATTGTTCACCGAAGTAAATGAAATAAACCCACCCGTAACTGCCAACGAATGCAACTGATTGATCAAAGCAATGTTACCACAGGAAGCAGTGATTGCCGCAGAGAAAGAGAATCCATCCATGTCAAGACCCATCTCTCTCATACCCATAAACAATCTTAGTGCAGGGAGGGTATCGCCGCGATCTGCGTAAGCAGAAATGAGAGTATTGTAAGAGACGAGGTCCGGTTGGGGAATTTCGTCGAACAGTTGGTGTGCAATATGAGGTTGTGAGTCTTTAGCATAGGCTGCGATGATGGCATTGAAAGAGAAAACATTGGGGTCTGGGGTGGCATCGAAGGCCTTGCGGGCGGCCAAGAGGCGGCCGCATTTGGAGTAGAGAAGGATGAAGTGGTTGGAGAGGTAGGTGGAAGGAGGGATAATGGATTTGATGTAGAGTGTTTGAAGGGATTTCCCTGTCAAAAGGTCTCTTTTGGCAGTACATGTTTTTAATATTTGTGTGAATTGCTGTAGAGGCCAGGCCATGAAATTTGAGTCATCTACTAATTAATGTGCCCAAGGCTAAAAAGCAGTAGACATTAGGCGCATTAGTATTAGTTTTTGCAAGGGGAGTTTTGACTGCCGCTAAAGTTGCATCATTCTACTTAATTCATACAAGTGAATTATGATTATAGGTGGACTAAATATAAAAGCATACATATTTTTAATTAATAAAAAACAGAATAATAATGTATCTTAATTTATAAGGACTTCAACGACTTTTTAATAATTGTTATTGTATTGTTATTTTTTTTTGTTATTACAAGCCTGATAGCACGGGTAAACTTAAAAATGATTTATCACGTAAATTTTATATATAACATTTTGAATAATCTTGAGCCAACTCAACGGTCCAAATTTGGTAAGCTCAAAAGTTTTTTTTTTTCTTTGTTTTATTAGTGACAAACGATACATTGTATTATTAATAATAAATGTGTACCAAAATTTCGTGACTTGAGATTTTGAGTTGACAGTTGGGAATATCAAAATCTACGACCAACCAACCAAAATGACTCGGTACTTGTTATATATTGGTATAGATTATTGTTTTTCATTTTATTTTTCTCACAAAATTCACTAGTTGATGTACTCAAGGGCCAATCATATGTCAATTTAGTCATGTGAGTTAGTGAGTCGTGTGATGAATTCATATCTGGGCCTGTTATTGGTCATCTATATTTCTTGTTCATAGGTGGGAATGGGACTACTGCATTTCTTGACTGCTATATTAGTTTTACTGTTAATGCTTGCACGCTGCTTGGCAATATTTTTTTAAGATTTCATTAAAATATTAAGTGCCATGTAATTAATTTAGTGAGAATGAGTTTGACAACACGTTTTTAACGATAATGTTTTGTTAACTAAATAATAAAGTAGTTAATAAAAAATGGTATAAAGTGATGTGATTACTTATTTGTAATGGGTTATTATCTCATTCCTATCGGGGATCATTTTAAATCTGACTTTCTTTGGATGGGCTTGTTGATATAGCCCATCACTTATTTGAAACCTGAATTGAAAGTAAAATACTTATAAAGTATATACTCCCTCTCTGTCCCTTAATATAATATAAGACGTTTTTTAAAAAAATATTTTTGTCACGTTTTAGAATTTTAAAGAAATATTAATTATTTAGTTTTTAATATTACTTATTAAATTTAATTTTGATTCTTTTATTATTTTTTATCTAATAAATAATATTCATTTTTTTTAATATAAAAACAATATAGATAATTAATATTATATTTAATATTATACTCTTTAATACTTATGCACAATTTTAAAATTTCTTATATTAAGGCATGGATGGATGTAGTAATAAAAACACCAATATTGAGCAATTATGCTATCAAATCTTGTGCGTCAGACAAAATATACATACTAGTACATAAAATACAGAAATTTCAACACTGGGCCTAACATACTAGAGAGTGCAGGCCTATATATGGACTAGGGTATACATGCATGCTAAATGATTTATTTATTCACCAACTAACGTGTGTTTTCAATAATATAGCGGTGATTAAAAGTTCTATACTATTACTATTAGTAAATACAAATTAAATAATGTATACAATTGTGATGAATGCTGTATTCTTAGCTCCATTCATTCGTGTCGTGTATGACGAATTATTAACTAACATCATTTATAAGTTATTTTTTAAATGAGTTTTTTCTTAATATATTTAACAATAAAAAATTATTTTATTCGTTCTAAGACTAGAGATAAAATTTGACTTTTAAACTTAAACGACGACATATTAAACTTTAAATTAATGTGAATTTATTTAATTAACAAAAATTATTAATTATAATATTTATTTTATTTTAAACTTTTATGAGTTATACCAATTTTAAAGTTTAATATGACGTCGGTTGATTTTAAATGTCAAATTGAATTTCTAATTTTAGAACTGATAGAGTATAATTTGCTTACCCAATATTGATATCAATTGCAATTGCAATTGCAATTGTTATATATACAATAGTTTCTTACGGTGATATCAACTTAGTCGATCTGTTTAATTAAAACAACTGAAGAAATTAACTAACAGTCTCACACGAAACTAAAGTTCAATTAGGACCAACGATACAAAATCTTGAAGTTAATTAAGTTCTAAGACAACCTCCTCCTCCTCTCCTAAGATGGATCATTCTTCTTCCTTAACTAACTAAACCCAAGGGACAAAATTTATGTAAAAATGTTTAAACCACGTAAAAGACGATCCTTATTCCTTAGAGCTTTCTAAGCCGGCTATTAATCGACCAAGTGTTATCTTCTATGTATGTTAATATTTTATTAATTAATTAATTAATTTATCAAAATATAAACATGTTAGCTAAATTAATATACGTACTCCATATGTTTATATTCTATTTATTTAGCGTGCATGTTTATGCGGGTACGTAAGCCTTGAATTTCAAATTCAAGGTGTCCAAACTCCAAACACCCCTTCGCAGAGCTAGCCGTTGAATTTGCATGCCAGCCCACCAAAAAATATCTTCACTGTCAAGCTTTGCTGGAATTGTCGCCATCAAACTTCACTCCCTCAGTTGGACTCTGTTTCTCTGACATTGACTACTATGCATGCCTATATATATTTGTATGAGAATGATCCGTCCACACTGTTAAATTCCTAGCCAACTATTGATATAGGGTTTTCTTAACATTTGCGTCACATGCCAAGTGCAGAATTTAAAGAATGCACATTGAATTCAAGAGATGAGACCCATTAAAATATATTTTTTAAATGTATATAATATTATTGAAATATTATTTTATGTATTTAAAAATTATATTTTATTACGTCACATTTCTTGAATTCAGTAAATTTCGTACGTAATGTGTCCTAAAGATCTTGCTAAGAAAACTCATTGATATATTATATAAAAAATAATATTTAATATTAAATTTCTCTAAATATCTGAATCGTCCAACCATTAGAGATATGTTTGTTTGAATAATAAATACTTATTATGAATTACTCCGCTCACTCTTAGTAAAAATAATTAAGAGGAGGGATTCTTTCTTGTTTCTTCTTTTGGTCTTAGACGGCTACACACCATGCTCGAGTGTTAGATGTGATGACCCACACAATTACATATATGTTGACAAAATCTGAAGTGGTTTGAAAGGTACATGCAGTAATAGTTTTAAAAATTATGTAGCTACCTATCTAGCTAGCTAGCTAGTACTTGAACTGGATGCATGGGGTTCCTCAACTATCATAAATGGTCGATGGAGTTGATATTCACAGATCACTATGAACAATTTGGACCTGACTGTGATGTTGTATTGCTTTGCCTACTTCTAGTATAACAATATTATAAATAAAGATCGAATCATCAATTAAATCAAATGGATAAAGAGCTTAATTAATTATAGCTATATATATATATTAGCTGGGTCCCGTGCCTCCGGACTGTATGGACAGTGAGATTTATCTCAAATTTTGGACGGCCCAGATAATTTATTGAGTGAGCGAGAAATTTAAAATCATTTGTATTTTATTAAATAGATAAATAGATGTATTTTATTAGATAAATGTATGGACGGTGGAATTTATCTCAAACTTTGGACGGCCCAAATGATTTATTGAGTGAGCGGAAAATTCAAAATTATTTGTATTTTATTAGATAGATATCCCTGAATTTCTCATTTTGTCATCTAGCTTCCCGTACGTACATGTAGTTTATATTATGAATGTGACCTGTTCGTAGCTTATTCTTTGTCCTGTCAACTTCAATCAATTGCGTAAATTGAATTTTATTTCCCCCTGGCCCTCGCCCACGCCCACGCCCACGCCCACGCCCAATATATACTATACTCGGTAGAGGTTTGAGTTCATTTTGTTGATTATATTCATGAAGCCAAAATAATAAAAAGATAAAAAAAAGTTGATTAGATATTCTGTATTAAAAAAGGTTGAATTTGGCTTGTGTAAAGCCAAATTACGACCGAATAACTCGTTTACTTCTTTCTGTAAGCATGTTTTGCAGGGAAAGACTCTTTCTATCCGACCAGAGAACCTTTTACTATGAATAGGTTATAAACTAGATCAGATATGTCTTTAGGCACGATTAACTTTTGAAAGTAATAATTTTTTTAATTTATTGATAGTTTACAATACCTATAATTGTATTGATTAAAATTAAATAAATTTATATCAAATTTAAAAATATGCGTCAAATTAACTGCAAAAGGTTAAAACTTATATTATATTTTGGAATAGATTTAGTATATAAAAACACTAAAAGGAAGATCCACACGATCTTATTAATATAACGAACTTTTTAGGTTACAATTGGATTTGATGACCGAAAAATCATTGAATTTTGTCAAGCTATCAAAAATATATATATAAAAAAGTTTTGGCATGAAAACCATTGAAATTTCAAACAATTGTCAAAAAATGTTCAAAATTTGGTGACATGGTCAAAAATTGGCATTTTTGACAATTATTTGAAAATTCAATATATTTATATGCAAAAAAAAAATAAATTTGTCTATTTTTTATCACTCAATGGAGTTTTTCTTGGCTATTAAGTCTTACAATTGATGATGGTCGATCCCTCTATTCTTTGTTGGGATTTTCTATAATAAAAATAAAATAAAACTATTTATAGTTCAACTTTTGTTGGAATATAATTAATTGACGCACTTACAATTGATGATAGTCGATCCCTTAATTTATTCTTTGTTGGGATTTTCTATAATAAAAATAAAATCAAACTATTTTTAGTTCAACGTAGGCCTAACAAAATATGATTATGAGTTGGTTTTGGTTTCAAAATATGGTTATGGTTCCATTTAAGAACTAAAACCATATTAACCATTTTTAATATGAATTGTGTGGATTGGAACTATATGATTATGGTTCAAAACCATATTAACCATTTTAAAAATGATGTTTTGATAGGAATCATGTGCATATAAAAACTACTTACAAGTATAATAAATAAATCATGTGTTTGCAATGAAGAAATATTGCAATGTTTTTTTCCCTTAAATTTTGTTGAACGATAAAAAGATCATATTTGTTTACAAAAAAAATATATTTGACATTAAATAATTTAATTTAATTTAAAATTATAATAAATGATCATGTAGGTTATTTTTTGTCATTTTAAAGTTATTTAAGAAAAATTATATAATTATATGATGAATATGAGATTAATAGTCTATCTATTTTAAGTTATAAAATGATTTTATGAGATTAAGAGCATTCATAACAGTTTCCTTATCTTTATCCCTACTCTGCAGTGTTATTGGGTCATTTGCAAAATAGAAATTCAATTTTTTCACTACGTACCCAACAGGTTCCTTTTATTGATTCCTTAAATAATAAAATTTAAAATTTAAAAGTTAAAAGTTAATAGTTAAAATTACCAATAGTCAAAATATCAAATTAATAATAATCTTATAATTTATAAAGAAAGAGTATAATTTATCAATTATATTTCACTGTAAAATAATGTTTATATTATTTTAAATTTTAAATAATTTATGAAGTGAGTATTGATTGTATTGTAGTTGCAAATGTACATAAGATTAATATTAACTTTTAAAAAGTTAATTTGTGATATTTTTAAATTTAAATTTAATATGATTCATTTAAATTTTGAAAATAATAAATTTTATAATTATTATTACGTTTATAATATTTATAATCATATTGACATAAATTAAATAAATTTATATCAGTTTTAAATTTGAATATGTTTGAAATTAATTTTTAAAATATAAGTCAATATTATGTTTATAATTTAAAAATAAAGTAGTAAAAAAATGTCAAGATGTGTATGATTGATGAGTTGTCCACTTAAATGAGGGTGTAAAATGTCATTTTGTGTATATAGAGGATGGTCTTTTGACTCCCTCACTCTGGGGAATAAAATCATATATAGGGATTAAAATAGAGAGTCAAATAAGGATAAGGAAGCTGTTGGATAATGATTTATTGATGCATTCTTCAATATTGGGGATAAAGAGTTAATTAGAAAAAATGTTGTTAATGCTCTAATAGTTTCATATTAAGAGACTAATAATCCCTCATCATATGATTCAATATTGGAGTATAAAGTAGTGTTAAACTATGATAAATTGTCTAATTCTAAATATACTTTTTAAAAATAATTAAACATGACATAAGAGTAAGAAACTTCTATAAGTTTTTTTTTCTTTAGTTCTACCAATTTTATTACAAGTTTATATATATATATATATATATATATATATATATATATATATATATTAACAAATTTTATGTAAGATAATTTTATTATTATACTTTTATTAAGATATCAAACTTTTTCAAAAAATATCACACAATTTAATTATATTAATATTAGTCATGAATTTTATTATAAATTAAATATATTATAACTTAAAATTTAAAAAAATCAAACAATTAATTGTATTAATAATATATAATTCAACAATTTATTGTTTAAATAAAAATAATGACAATATCAGCTAAGCCCAGAGCAGTCCACTTTCTTCAAGGAGCTAGCTAGCTAGCTAAATCGGAAACAAAACAGTAGCACTGAAACCAACCAATTATATAAAATAAAAGTCATGCCTCAAATATAGAATAAAATATGAGTTAAAAAATGGTTAATCGATTCAGAATTATATTTGTTTTAAAAAATATGGGTCTAAAATTTAACCAATCTGAATAAATAAAAATGGTTAATCAACTCATTTAATTTTAGTTAATATGATTTGATCCAACAATTAACTAACTATATTATTAAGTTTAATTTGCTAGAATATAATTAATTGTGGCGCATATTTAACTTGGATGGTCACACTATTTTGGATAACAATAACCAACTTATGCATGCAAAACTTGAATACCACGGCATGCAGTCTTGACCTTGTGAAAGTGAAGTATATATAATACGTGCAATTAAATTTCTACGCACTAATATCTTTGAAACTCTCATATTAATGGATATGCAAGTAGCAAGTCAAACTGTAAGGGCTATGTTATAGTAATGACTAAGATCCATCATCAGATCAGTTCGTTCTTGAACCCAGGATTCATATTTTCTATGTTCTATAATGTTTTTATAAAAATCTTGATCAACAATCAAGAGAAGTACATAAAGTACTAATTAAAGGATTGAAAATATAATTTGATTGATCCACGTATGTACACATATACATATAAAAGAATTCAAAAATCAAAATTTAAAAATACTTACTATTGGTGGGATATAATTGCCAGAAATATTAAGTACTTATCTAGTTTAACTCTCGACTCTTCATCTAGCTCAGGTCTTTAGATAGCTAGCAAGCATTTACGTGTGTTCTCTGTTTCAACAAATATGGTTAAGTTGGTATGTGTAACTTTCGTTGACATTCAACGTACGAACCATTTGGTTTGGCTGCACATAAACTATATACGTACTACAGTATTTAATTAGTTTTAGAGAGAGAGAAATGGGATATATATATATATATATATATATATATATATATATATATATATATATAGGAGTATCTAGATAGCTAGGGTGTGGGTCCGGAAGAGGGACCTACGTAATTGAAGAGAGGGAATTAAGCTGATGGTCCATGTCTCCTCGGAAGAGTGTGGAGCTAGGAATGGACTAACGTGAGCTTCATGTTAGTTGTCACCAAGGACGACGACGACTTGGTCTCTCTCATATATGCTCCCTATATATATTTTGGATTATAAGCCTAGCTAGATAGCTCTCTACATAGTTTTAATTTGGTTCTAAGGGCGGGTAGAAATATTGGTGGGGGCAATTAAACAAGCCTTCCACATGCCCTAATGACCCTTCTTCTACTACAAACCACGTGCCCTCCCTCCCCTCCCTCCCCCTCCCCCTCCCCCTCCCCTCTCCCCTCTCCCCGTCCATCGTCCATTTCCCCCTCCCTCCTCGTGAAATCCCTAACCCCCAACTTAAGCTCAACATACCTTAAATGCTATATGTACTTATTTCAATTATGTTAGTATGTGTTATTCCTCTAAATCTTCCCATTAATTTTTGTTGTTGGAGGCCGGAGTGAGCGATAACATTTGTTAGGGGTACTATAGATTCTTGCATGTTATTCAACTATATAAGAATGAGATGTGTGTATCTATATATTTATAATGCAAAGTAGTTTTGGATATAATAATAAATATTGATAGCAAGAATAAAACTAAGAAATTACCACCACATTTTTGCGTTCATGTCGTCACTTGTCCCCTATGAAACTTAATCCCGTTAAGCCAAATTGAACCGATCAAATGAGTATTACAACAATTGGAGACCCGGATTATGTCATGTTTGTAACAACTGTGACATTTAATGATACAAGGGTCCATCATGGTCATTCATATAGTAGTACGTTGATGGCAGTCCACTAAAGCCAATTATTACCCCGAAATTAAATGCATTTTGTCCTGCTTATTTAATCATTGATTAGCTCAATATTCAGATTTTATGTTACCTTAATGGTTCAAAATGATACTACTATATGTGTTTGATTAAAATTATTGAATGGTCCCAATATTCAAATTAATTAATCTACAATTTCAATTATCTTCGACCTATAGTTTTCCCCCCATTTGCAAACGTGGTTAATGTGAATACAAGGGGGACTAGCTAATAGTAGAGAGCTGAGAACTATACGAATCCGGAAAATTGTCGGTAGGGGATTTTTCGGCAGCAATGACCAAAATAACACCATTAGCAGGCGGGCAGTAACCAATTATAACTGCAATAAAATCTCAGTTTCTTTTCTATGGGAGCTAATTATGAAAATTCTCTCTCAGACAAGGTTAGATAGATAGCGAGCTAGGTTGATGCTGAATGATCCTTTAATTACTTTAGCTCTTGAACTCATAATAAATATTCAAAGTCAATTAGTGACCAAATTTAATTAATTTGTACAAGTCAAAAGCCAAGTGGGGGTGTGGATGTATAGAGAAAATAAGAGATGGTCCAGATATATTAGAGCAAGATTGCTACTGTAGAGGGGGAACTTAAGGCTACTTCATCATGGTATGGTAGCTACTTGAATTCAAGAGATCAGTACTGTTGGGTTTTGCAAATAAATAACATTTCGTCCCCTCTAAACTAAACTCAAGCTAAAGACTTATATATATATATATATATATATATATATATGAGATTTCATTCACAGCAACCGGTTACTGTGGAGCAATCCTTTTTTGGCCTGTTAATTTTTTTTTGATCCATCCAAAATTTCAACAGGCCAAAAAAGAGATTGTTCCACAGCAACCAGTTGCTGTGGATTGAACCCTATATATATATATATATATATATATATATATATATATATATATATATATATATATATATATATATATATATATACTACTACTACTATTACTACTACTACTACTAAACAATGTTCTACCATGTATCATCATTAGTTGTCCCTCACTGAATCCTGACCTTGTAACAAATTCTCATGATCATGAAAAGTGGTACTAGTATATTGAAAAAGATGTTGTTTTGCCAAAAAAGTAAAGAGAAAGGCCTCCAAATCAGGGAGCGCAAGGGGCACCACTTCACCTACCTTGCAAAGTTCCAACCTTTTTTTCTTTCTTTCTATTTTTACAGTAAAAATAATCACTTTTATTACCTTCTATTGAGTTCAGGAGAGATTTGTACTCCTACATTTTTTATTTTTTTACTAGTCGGCCGTGTGATCATGACATATCTTATTCAACAAAATCATGTATGTAATATTTGAAATCAGGTGGCTAATACTATCGGCGCGACCAATTGTTTAGTCATTGTAAATAATATAATTACCTTGCATCCATATTTCGTTTCGCAATTTCCCTACCTGAAATTAATTTGCTCTCTCTCTCTCTATATATATAATTGTCTTTTGTTCAATAAAGAACAAAGAGTATATATATATATATAGAGTCCGGATCAGGTCCGGACTCCCGGATTTTGTTAAAATCCGGACCTTTTTTTTTTTTTTTTGTTTTTTTTTTGAAACAACTAAAAAAAAAAAAAAATTTATGGAATTGGAATTTTTACATTATACAGTGTTTTGGGCGTGATTTGGATGCCTATAACAAAACATGTTTGTACAGTCTGGGCAGACTGTACATACATTGGTTGGTGTAGGTATTAAAAACACACCCAAAACACTGTATTATTGAAAAATTTCAGTTCCATAATTTATTTATTTTTTTAGTTGTTCTACAAAAAAAAAAAAAAAATTTCGGGTCCGGATTTTCTCCCGTCCGGGAGGTCCGGACCTGATCCATTTTCTATATATATATATATATATATATATATATATATATATATATATGGGACCGGATCTGGTCCGGGAGTCCGGATTTTAACAAAATCCGGACCTTTTTTTTTTTTTTTTTTTTGCTTTTTTTTTTTTGAAACAACAAAAAAAAAAAAAAAAAATTTATGGAACTGAAATTTTCCAATAATACAGTGTTTTGGGTGTGATTTGGATGCCTATAACGAAACATGTCTGTACAGTCTGGGCAGACTGTACATACATTGGTTGGTGTGGGTGTTAAAAACACACCCAAAACACTGTATTATTGAAAAATTTCAATTCCATAAATTTTTTTTTTTTTTTTTTTTAGTTGTTCTACAAAAAAAAAAAAAAAAAAAAAAAATTTTGGGTCCGGATTTTGGGTCCTGTCCGGGAGTCCGGACAGGATCCATTCTGTATATATATATATATATATATATATTGTGCGACAATCCATGTTAGTGCCGTTTTAAGATATCATTCAATCTCACTCATGCACAAGTTGACTCCAAAGTTTCAAATGGAGTATTCCAATAATCAAATCAATGAGATAAAAATAAAAAATGAATGAGCAAAACTAGCTATAGACTCTATATGTACCGAATCTACACGTCCCTACGGGCTCATCAGGCTGGCTGGCTGGCTACATTTGGGTTGACTTGAGATGAAAAAGATGTTAGGCCATTTGTATATATATCATTATACAAAATAATTAATTAAATTGAGTAATCCAATTAATTAAGGTGAAATTAAACTAGCTAGATGTGAGTAGTGGCCGACATGAAGTGTAAGATGGGGCAATGGAGGCTGGAGAGCATATGGACCAGGCACGCTCATGGGTCCGAATTTGCATGGGCTTTCCGGGCGCTTTAGCCATTGTGTTCAAGATTTCCTGTCGGCAATTTGCCTTTTCGACCTAAACAACAATCCCCCACTCTCTCCCTTTCCCACTCTCTCCCTCTATAATCTTATTTTTGTTTTAATTGATTGAATTTTTATTTTTGGTTCTGGATGTTTTTAATCTCGTTTTTCCCAATTTTATGTAAAAATAATAATAATAACAAAATCAGAGGTCGTGGGAATTAATTCCAGTTGACTTACATTTGATTGAGAAACACGGTCCAATTAGGTAGCAGGGTGTAGTAGAGTGAGTGGCGAAGAAGCGCGTGGAATTAGCGTATATATATCCAGCAAGATTAGATTATTAATTAGAGTTTTTGGTAAGAAAAAGGGTATATCTACATATCCCGGTCAAAAGGGGTTGAGTTGGCATTTCTTCATTACTAATTCCCTATAAATACCTCTGTCCTCCCAACATATTCCTCACAACAAATTAATCGATCAATTTCTCTCCTCTCCTCTCCTCTCCTCTCCTCTCCTCCCCTCCAACACTTACTAAACACTCATACTTCCCCTCTTTCAACAATTCTTAGATTATCTCTCTAAAATTCAGGGATTTTTCACATTTCGCCAAGCCACCTTTTAATTTGCAGCTGAAATAAAGATGCTATCAAGAAAAGCCACGTGCAACTCACACGGACAAGATTCTTCGTATTTCCTAGGATGGCAGGAGTACGAGAAGAACCCATACGATAAGGTTAAGAATCCAAATGGAATCATCCAGATGGGTCTGGCCGAAAATCAGCTCTCCTTTGATCTTCTTGAGTCTTGGCTCAAAAATAACCCAGATGCAGCTGGCTTTAAGAGAGATGGAGAATCCATTTTTAGAGAACTTGCTCTATTTCAAGACTATCATGGCCTTCCAGCTTTCAAGAATGTAAGCATTCATTTCTTTGTTTCACAAAATTCATTTAGTACTCGATGCATTTAATTATTTATATATTTATCAACTTGTCACTATTTATTAGTAATGTTTACTATAGTATAGTTTAATTTCTCATTCTAACTTTGTTTTATTTACTGTAAATTTTTCAGGCATTAGTAGATTTCATGTCAGAAATAAGAGGAAACAAAGTTACGTTTAATCCGAGTAATTTAGTCCTCACTGCTGGTGCAACTTCTGCCAATGAGACTCTCATATTTTGCCTGGCCGAACCCGGCGATGCTTTTCTCCTTCCCACCCCATACTATCCTGGGTACGCATATTTTTCACTTATCCATTTTATTTTATTTTAAATTTTTATTTTTTACATGTCACAATCAAAAACACATGTAATGATGTGACTCATTCGTGTCCAAAATTTTGAAAAAATAAATATTTCCCTCACATTTTCTTTTATTTCACAATTGCCATTACCATACGTAGGTTGCTTAAGCATCAAGCAAAATTAGTTGCTAACCAATTATTATATTATCATGCAGATTCGATAGAGATCTCAAGTGGCGAACTGGAGTTGAGATTGTACCGATACAGTGTACTAGCTCAAATAACTTCCAAATCACAGAATCGGCTCTCGAAGACGCTTATAAGCAAGCACATAAACTCAACCTCAGAGTGAAAGGTGTCTTGGTTACAAACCCTTCAAATCCGCTAGGCACAACATTGAGCCTAAAGGAGCTTAACCTCCTCGTTAACTTCATCGAAGTCAAGGGAATTCATTTAATAAGCGACGAAATTTATTCGGGTACAGTTTTTTGCTCACCAAGCTTCATTAGTATCATGGAGGTCCTAAGGAACAGGAACTTGATGAACACTGATGTTTGGGAAAGAGTTCATATTGTGTATAGTCTTTCCAAAGATCTCGGGCTTCCGGGTTTTCGCGTTGGAGCAATTTACTCCAACGATGATATGGTTGTATCAGCAGCAACAAAAATGTCAAGCTTTGGATTGGTTTCTTCACAAACTCAGTACCTTCTATCGGCCATGCTATCCGATAAGAATTTTACACGAAACTACATTTCCGAAAATCAAAAGAGACTTAAGCAACGTCACAAGATGATGGTCTCGGGGCTTGAAGAAGCAGGTATTAGCTGCCTAAAGAGCAATGCTAGTTTGTTCTGCTGGGTAGACATGAGACATCTTTTGAGTTCCAAGAGTTTCGAGGCGGAGATGGAGCTTTGGAAGAAGATTGTTTACAATGTTGGATTGAATGTCTCTCCGGGATCATCCTGTCATTGCACTGAACCAGGATGGTTTCGTGTGTGCTTCGCGAATATGTCGGAGGAAACCCTAGACCTAGCAATGCAGTGGATCAAGTCCTTTGTGGACTCCACCACTGCCACAAACAACAACCAGAGCCACCATAAATCCAGCACGAATTCAAAGAGAAATTCACTCACCAAGTGGGTTTTTCGACTATCGTTTAATGGTCGTGAAGCCAACGAACGATAGTCGGTGTGAACAATTTTTTTTTATCTCAATATTTCATGTTGAGTTCCATTCTTTTGTAATTTATATATCTAGAGAATTAATGCACTCAATCCATGTGGATTAGTAGTGGCATCCGATTCACTTAATTGTATACCTTTTTGAGTTCTTCAATGAAATTTTCTTTTAAATCATGGAATTAAGGACATGTCTATGTGTGTGTGTTTGTTTGATCTATTTGTAAACATTAATTACATTATTAATTAGATATTATGTACGTAGTCTATGCTTGCAGTAGTATCACTGATGTCAGGGGCGGAATTACCGGATGAGAAGGTGATAGATAGAATTAAGTTGCCTGCCGAGTGCCGACGTTGGCCGGTTTCTGTTTAACTATATACGGAGTATATTAAAATGGTTTGTCAACCGACGCTTCTTGTTGTAAGAGTGTTTTAAGTTGATTAAGATGTATAATTAAGAAACATATAATATTTTAATTGAGTCATAATTAATCAAGTTAGTTAAAATTAAGACAATTATGTTTAGTATTAGGGTTTTCGAATGCATATATTGTTGGTATCAAAAGAAAACAGAGAGCTATCAAAAGAAAAACAGAGAGCTTTTGTGAATACTAGTTATATTGTTCAGCAACCAACATGACTAATAAATAGCCTTACACTAAGATGGAAAAGAGAAATAACAACCACGACTGTACAGGTCCTATAATCGTGGAGCATGACTACATTAAACAGAAAAACAATCTTGTCCCTCAAGCTAAGGAGGAATTATTCAACACGATAGAAAGTGAACCTAAATCAACGAGAAATACTCCAACAGTTTCATCATCCTCCCTTAAACTGAATGTCACTGACATTTAGTTTACACCTGGATATTCACATACACCCAGTAACTCTCGCATTTTCATAAATAAATCAAGCTTCAAAGGTTTTGTTAGAATATCCGCAACTTGCTCCTGTGTAGAACATTGAATTAGCTCAACTGATCCATTTCTGACAAGATCTCGAAGAAAATGAAATCTTATATCTATGTGCTTGCTACGACCATGCATTACGGGGTTATTCGAGAGTTTGATTGCAGAGACATTGTCACAGTACACAACCGTTGGACTGTTTTGCACTTGATTGAGACTACTCAGAATTCTTCTTAACCACACGACTTGACATGCACTTGATGCTGCTGCTATGAACTCAGCTTCGGTGGTAGAAAGAGTAACAACTGGTTGTTTCTTTGAAGACCAAGAAATAGCCCCTGAACTCATTAAAAAAACATAACCAGAGGTGTTTTTCCTGTCATCCTGATCACCAGCATAATCGCTGTCCGTATATCCAATAAGCTCTTCACTTTCTCCCTTCTTGTAAAACATCCCAAACTTAATTGAGCCTTTCACATACCTTAGAACCCTTTTTGCTGCCAGCAAATGAGACTCAGTAGGACGCTCCATATACCTACTGATCAAGCTGACAATAAACATTAGATCGGGACGGGTGGCAGTTAAATACATGAGACTTCCCACCATCTGCTTATAGAGAGTACTATCGACTTCAACTCCCTCTTCATCCTTTGTAAGTTTAAAACCGGGGACCACCGGATTATATACTGAGTTACATTGATCCATATGGAATCTCTTCAGAATCTCTTGAGCATACTTTTGTTGACTAATAAAAATACCATTCGTCTTTTGTAACACTTCAATACCAAGAAAATACCTCATTCTTCCAAGGTCAGTCATGGCAAACTCAATCATCATGGATTTCTTAAATTGTTCGAACATCAACTGATCATTTCCAGTAAAAATCAAGTCATCAACATAAAGACAGACAATTAAAATTTTACCTCTACCCGCAGTTTTAATGAATAAAGTATGCTCGTAGGGACATTTGATGAAGCCTTCCCTCGTGAAATATGCTTCAATGCGACTATACCAGGCTCGAGGGGCCTGTTTGAGTCCATATAAGGCCTTTTTGAGACGGTAGACCTTGGATTCATGCCCTTTCTATTTATAACCCGGCGGCTGATCAACAAAAACTTCTTCATTAATTTCCCCATGTAGGAAGGCCGACTTGACGTCAAGTTGGTAGATTACCCAACTTTTTTGAGCAGCAAGGGATATGACAATTCTAATGGTGTCCAAGCGAGCCACTGGTGCAAATACCTCAGTATAATCAATTCCATATTGTTGACAGTACCCCTTAGCAACTAGTCGTGCCTTGTACTTGTCCACTTCCCCATTTTCATTGAATTTTGTCTTAAAGACCCACTTCACTCCTATGGTTTTCTTTCCTGATGGCAGCACCATTAGTTCCCATGTATCGTTCCTCTTTATGGCTTGTATTTCTTGATCCATGGCTTGCTTCTATTTTCAGATTTCACAGCTTCTTCGAATGTCACGGGATCCCCGTCACTGAACAACGCCAAATGTGTCATGTCTGCACCTTCTTCGTCAGAGAGACCTTGGCCGGTTTCATAGTCTCCCATCCAAACTGGTGGTCTTTGAGCTCGTCTTTCGCGTGGTGAATTTTCACCATTTGAAGTGTTTCCTCCATTTTGATCAGTCTCGAGCTCAGACTCTTTAGGTTCTTCATCAGCTTCAAACTCTTCTCCATTATTCTCATCTTCTATACCTGCTCTGTCGTCGGTTTCCCACTCGATATCAGTCAAAGTAGCTTGCTTATGCCCATCATCCCAACTCCATTGTTGATCCTCTTCAAAGACTACATCTCGGCTAACAATTATTTTATTCGCAATAGGATCAAATAATCTATAAGCCTTTGATTCCTCACTTACCCCCAGCAATATGCATTTGAAGCTCTTGGCATCAAGTTTCACTCTTTTGTTGTCTGGTACATGCACGTGTGAAATACATCCAAAAACTCGAAAGTGATCTACTGATGGTTTGAGCCCACTTCATGCCTCCTCAGGTGTCTTGTTCTTCACAGCAAGAGTCGGGCATCGATTCAGCACATGCACAGTCCAGTTCACCGCTTCAGGCCAAAAGGTTTTAGGAATTTGTTTTGCCCACAACATACTCCGCACCATATTCATAATAGTACGGTTTTTCCTTTCCGCGACACCATTTTGCTGAGGAGTATAGGCAGCCGTCAATTGTCTGTGAATTCCATTTTCATTGCAGAAATTTGTAAACTCCTGTGATGTGAATTCTCCCCCACGATCAGTTCTAAGACTCCGTATGACTCTCCCGGTTTCCTTCTCAGCTCTTGCTTTGAAGAACTTAAACGTGGCAAACGCTTATGACTTTTCCATCAAGAAGTAAACCCAAGTTTTTCTACTGAAATCATCAATAAATGTGATGAGATACCGTTTCTTGCTGTTTGATGATGGGTTGATTGGTCCACATATGTCAGCGTGCACCAATTGAAGAATGTTGGAGGCTCTCCACGTGCTTTCGTTTGGAAATGGATCACGGTGTTGCCTTCCTACCAAGCAGGTTCCACATACTTTTGGACAGGCTCTAAACTGAGGTAACCCCCTCACCATGTTTTTTCGTTGGAGCACTTTGAGTCCATTCCAACTGAGATGCCCATATCGACAATGCCAAAGGTTTGCTTGATCTGTGGTTAGTGAGGAGAAACATTGTTGTTCCTTTGGTGAGTAACGAGCAAGCACAGCAAACATCCTGTTATGTGTTATCCCAGTTTCCATGATCAAACCTTTCTCAGAATGAAAGATTTTGCATTTTCCATGTTGGATTAACACTGCCATCCCCTTTTCTTGTAACTGACCGATGCTTAATAAATTATTCTTCAAATCCAGTACGTAGAATACTTCTGTGATCATAAGCACAATCCCATTCACCTCCATTCGAACCTTTCCCTTGCCTTGTACCGTAATCCTCGAATCGTTGCCCAGCTTCACTGATTCTCTAAAGCTGCTGTCAAGATCACAAAATATGTCTTTGTTGCCGCACATGTGATTACTACAACCCGAATCCAGAAACCAAATGTGCTCGGATGCAGCCTCTTTCAAGTCCACAAGAGCCATTAACAGCATCTCCTCTTTTGCTTCTACATAATGTGCTGTTTGTTCCTTGGTTTTGTTTGGACATTCCCATTGGAAAATGACCTAACTCATGACAATTGTAGCACTCTATGGTAGATTTGTCAAACTCAGACCTGCCCCTTCCTCTTCCTCTTCCTCTTCCTCGGTAGGTGCCTCGACCTCCTCCTCTTCCTCCTTGTTGGGATCCATGAGTGACTTGAAGGGCTTGTTCGTCTACAACATGCCTGCTGATCCTTTGTTCATGCACCAAAAGACTACTTTGGAGTTGGTCTATGGACAGGGTGTCCAGATCATTTGATTCCTCAATAGAACATACAACATAATCATATTTTGAAGTCATAGACCTCAATATCTTTTCAATGATTATCACATCATCCATTTTCTCCCCATGAATTCTCATCTTGTTTGTTATAATGAGAGTTCTTCCAAAGTAATCATTCACCGATTCTCCGACCTTCATGTGCAGTACTTCGAATTCTCTACGAAGAGCCTGCAGTTGAGCACATTTCACACGTGTTGTTCTTTGAAACTTTTGCTTCAAAGAATCCCATATATCTTTTGCAGTATCCTTCTTCAAAATGGTTTCCAGTATCGAGCGATCGAGGGCTTGAAACAGATAGTTCTTAGCCTTTAGATCTTTCAACTTCTGCTCATCTATGGCCTTCTTCTGTGACTCACTGAGATCTGTTCCTTCTGCTGCAGCAGTGATTCCCATTTCCACCAGGTTCCAATATTCTTTGGAACGGAGAAAATTCTCCATTAACATACTCCAATGGTCGTAGTGACCATCAAACCTTGGAATTACAGGTTGAACAAAACTACTCTCGGATGCCATATCTGTGTTTCTTCACTCTAGTATTAGGCCCTGTGTTTGATTAGAATTGCTGGCTCTGATACCAGATGTTGGTATCAAAAGAAAACAGAGAGCTATCAAAAGAAAAACAGAGAGCTTTTGTGAATACTAGTTATATTATTCAGCAACCAACATGACTAATAAATAGCCTTACACTAAGATGGAAAAGAGAAATAACAACCCACGACTGTACAGGTCCTATAATCGTGGAGCATGCTACATTAAACAGAAAAACAATCTTGTCCCTCAAGCTAAGGAGGAATTATTCAACACGATAGAAAGTGAACCTAAATCAACGAGAAATACTCCAACAGTTTCATCATATATTCCTTTTTAGTGAAAAAAATCCGAATTAGGAACCTCTCCCATTTCAAATGAATTGGAGAGTTTTTATTTCATGATCTATATTTAAAATATATTAGGATGTGACATGATGAGAGAAAGATAATAATAAAAAATATATAAAAAATAAAAACTCTATTTTATTTAAAATAGAAAAAATCCTAATCCAAAAAATCCGACCACACAAAACTCTTACCTGCCATTTTCTTTAGATTAAATAGTAATAGAGTAAAAGTTAAATTAATTGGAAAAGTCATAATGTTTAGAAAGCGTCACCAAGTGCGCAAGTGAATAAAGTATGCAAGTAATCTTTAAAGTCGCAAGGCTTTTGAATATTCTAGGATGAACTACTACTGTCTGGTACGTACTACATAAAACTTTTTGTCATTTAAAGTTTACGCGGTTTAATTTGTTGCCAGTACATATATTGTTCCCAATACATGTATATTATACTTCTTCCGTTCAACTGTCCTAATTTGAAAATTTACGTCTATTAAAAACAAAATTTATAAATTATTCATCTTAATTAGTCACTTGTTATCTTATTTATATTAATTAATCTCCTAACTTTTTTTCTTCTTTCATATAATAATAAAATAGAGGACAGAGGGGGAAAGATTGAAATAAATATGATTATACTTTTAATGTCAAAGTTAACAATAATACTTTGGTGACAAAAAAATAATTACAAAAGATGGATATAAAATAATGTGGTTGATTGTGAATGGTTATTCACTAGACCCAGACCCACACATGTACGGTGGATCAACTAATTATATTTGTCACATTATTTTATAAACTTTTTTTTGTAAAATTATTTTGTCACCGTAACAATATTCCAAAATTAATAGTGTTACTTTTTTTCAATGTGTGTCATGTTGTTTTTAATGAATTTTTTTTTAAAAAAATGTTTCTTAAATGAGGGTAGTGTTGAAAAAACAAGGTACAAAAAAGTATTAAAATGAAAAGATGACAAATAAATTTGGAGAAACTAAAAAGGGAAATTGGACAATTAAACTTGGAGGAATGGATAATAAATTAATATGGATATAGCATATATTTAACTTCTTTACATATAGTATAAGCAAATCTAGTAAATACTTTTTATTGCATCAAACGAATTAAACTTTTCATGTATACATCTATAGACCATTACTGCATTGCGTTAATCTTCTGGTAATTATATGTCCAGAATATGAAAATCTTATATACCTTCTATTTATAATTTTAACCCTGATCAAATATGAATGTGTTTTTGGAACTCTAATAATTCACATTAATATAAGTACAAATTAGTTTAAGTTGGATGAGGATGACTTATATGAGGATGATTTCCAGAGTAGTCCTTAAACACTAAACTAGAACTGGAATTAGTATTTTGGTAACATTTACATTACTATTATTCTGGTTTTATAAGTTGGACGACAAATAAACAAACACAAGATCATATATAGACATATATTATTAATTTATAGCAATAATTTATATGCCCATATTATGTATACAATATATGTATTAATACATGTTCTCCATGATATGCGGCTAATAGCTTTCGCAATGGTACATGATCCTTGCATGTGAGGAGTTTGGTAGGTCTTATTAGTAAACGAGATGATTAAAAACTGTAATGAAGTAAATAAATCCATAACAACTGGGAATTTCGGTCCATTTTCATGTTCTTGTTGACAATATGCATGTGCTTGAAACCTACCTGGTCTTGCTGCAAATGCTACCATATTAGTACAGCCTCTCATTTCGAGCTTATAATTAATAAGATTAGGGAACACAACCATGAAGGACGTTGGAGACTTGGAGTAGGTTTATCATATTGATCATGTGCAATTTATTTTTAATAATCTGCTCTTAATTTGATATTAAATTAGTTAATTTGGTTAACAAAGTTTTCGCTGATTTGATTACTTATTGGTATCTAAAATTCTTGGCGGTTGAATATATATATATATATATATATATATATATATCTAATAAAATACAATCTATCTAATTCTATCTATCTATATCTATATTCTATATATCTATCTAATTATATCTAATAAAATACAAATAATTTTGAATTTCCCGCTCACTCAATAAATCATCTAGGACGTCCAAAGTTTGGGATAAATCCCACCATCCATCTATCTAATAAAATACAAATGATTTTGAATTTCTCGCTCACTCAATAAATCATTTGGGTCGTCCAAAATTTGGAATAAATCCCAACGTATATAGTGCCGGAGGCACGGGACTGTTACTAGTATATATATATAACAAGATTGAGTTGGTGGAGTATATATATATAAACTTCCCTGTTAGGGAAAAATTAATTAAATGGATCACATGCATAACTAATTAAATGTGAGATCATTCATTTTTTTTTTATGTAACTGGTAATTGTTGCATTTGTATATAAAGATTGCAGATCACACTTTTCTTATATATAAAATATAATTAGAGATAGAAAAATTGATGAGTAAAGAAAAAAATGTGGTCCATGCTGCTCGTGCACACAACGAAAAAATAAAGAAAGAAAAAAATTATATCAGAAAATAGGAAATTAAACGCGGAATTAAAATTGGTACTCCCTCCGTTCCTAAAAGTTTGTCGTTTTAGTAGAAAAAATTTGTTTTAATTTATTTGTCATTTATAATTTTTTTGGAGAATAAATTATTTACTTTTCTATATCACACTACCTTTTCTCATCGTCCTATGAAATTCCCTCCCTTGTATTAATAGTTTTCAACTTCCCATAAAGAGATAGTGATGAAATTTCAAACAAATTTTAATTGTTAAATGATAGTATTAAATGATTTTCTTAATCTATGTACAAAAAATTTAAACGACTATCTTTTAAAAATGGAGATAGTACATAATTAAGATCAAAGTTGAAGTCAACAGACATGCAGCTAATACAATGGCTTTACATGCAGACACGGAAGACAAATTTAGACATGAATACCATTGCTTTTTGTATTGTTTCTTGACAAACACCGGACACTAACACAACATATATATATATATTAGACAGTAATCACTTTAAGGTGGTAACTTTACAACTCAAATCAAGTCCTAATTTGACAAGAAAGCCAACACAATCGATATTTTGTAGGAGTAATTGATTAATGGCTCTTAATTAATCACAATAGTAGTCAATCTTCTCGAACGATCGGGAAAAAAATTAATTAATTAGAACCTAGCTAGATATGTAATCTTTGAAAAGTATATATATATATATATATATATAGTAGGAGATTTCCAATGATTTAATTTAAATGAAGCAAATGATGAAAGGGGGGGGAGGGGGGGTATGAATGTATATACGATCATGTGGGTTTCACATGAAGTAGTACATGGAAGCACATGGTAGCAAGGGAGCAGAGAACCCCTGGACAATTAAAGGGACCGGCCGGGTGAGAATGGGTCTGAGAATTAGGGTTTGTTTTTGTTTCTTCCCTCGTGCTTGAATGAAGGAGCAACCTGGTATGCTCTTCCTTTGTGACGCTCAGCTTGAGGAGGACAAGGTTGGCCGATTGAACGTGACAGTAACTTATAACTTGTTTCATATTAAGACCATGACCCACTACCCATACCCTCTAATTAACACACACACACACACACACACACACACACACACACACATATATATATATATAGTAAAATCCCTATTTAAGAATATTTTATATAAGAATAACCTCTATAATATTATAAAAAAATTTGATCCCAGTTTGGTCCAGTTATAAATAGGAATAACTTCTAAATTGTAATATGTTATATACTTTTTAAGTCCCATATTAAGAAACTATATCTCTATATAGTAATAATTATATATATATATGAGAGAGAGACAATATTAATTTTAAAAGATTATATTTTTTATAAAAGACTACATTTTCTATAAAGAACTATATTTTCCTATAAAAGACTACATTTCCTATAAAGGACTATATTTTCCTATAAAAGACTACATTTACTATAAAAGACTACATTAGAAAATTTTTATTGATATTTTTGTTAAAGTTGATATTTTTAGGTGTTCGAAAAATATTTTATACTAATATTTTTATTTATTAATAACCTCTTAATTAAAATATAAATAATTTGATTCCAAATTTATTTTACTGTATATACTTAGCCGATACGTACCAACAATTAAGTCACGGTCTATAAATTAATTAATGACAGAGTACAAGAGAAATAGTAGTAATATACTATTTTTGTTGCGCCTGCAGAACTTAATGATTGCGCAAGAAGAGATTTTCTTTGTTTTGCTTCCTTACGTTTATAACATGTACAGTCTAGAAGGATAATTATATTGCTTGCTAGCTAGCTAATATAATTCATGATCATCATATATATATATATAGAGAGAGAGAGAAATGATCATAGAATACGTTAGACAAAAGAATTATTTCAACTAACGCTCATTCAATCATTCAAAATTAGAGTGAATGACTGAGATAAGGGCCCAACCGCTACTCGCTCTAGCGGTCAACCAAATTTTTTTTATTGGCCACTACTCGTTCTAGCGGTCAGTCAAAACGACTGTGTTTTGACTAATCGCTAGAGGGAGTAGCGGCCAACAAAAAAACTTTGACTTAATTACTGATTATCCTCAGTAAAATAAAATAATAAAAAATTATAAGGATAATCCGTAATTATCTTTATACTTATCCTTATACTTATTTACAAATTATTTTTATACATATTACTTATTAATTAGTAAAATAAAATAATAAATAATTATAAGGATAATCAGTAATTATCTTTATACTTATCCTTATACTTATTAATAAAATAAGTATGTATAAGAATAATTACTGATTATGGTCTTATGATTTTTAATTATAAATGGGAAATAGTGATTGAGTTTATATATTGAGTAGGAATATAATATAAATTCAATCATTATTTTCTATTTATAATTAAAAATCATAAGACGATAATTATTAATTATCTTTATAAATACTTATTTTATTAATAAGTATAAGGATAATTACTGATTATACTTATAATTTTTTATTATTTTATTTTACTGATTAATAAGTAGTATGTATGAGGATAATCAAGATAATCAGTAATTAAGTCAAAAAAAATTTTGACCGCTACTCCCTCTAGCGGCCAATCAAACGCTAGAGGGAGTAGCGGCTGGGCCCTCATCTCAGCCATTAACTCTAATTTTGAACGACTGAATGAGCGTTAGTTGAAACAATCCCCCTGACTAACGTATTTTATGGTTCATTAATTTCCCATATATATATATAGTCCGGATCAGGTCCGGACTCCCGGACCTGATCAAAATCTGGATTTTTTTTTTTGCTTTTTTTTGAAACAACTAAAAAAAATTATGGAACTAAATTTTTTACATAATACAGTATTTTTGGCGTGATTTGGATGCCTATACCAAAATATTTCTATACAGTCTGGGCAGACTGTACATACATTAGTTGGTGTAGGTATTAAAAACACACCCAAAACACTGTATTATGAAAAAAATTTAGTTCCATAATTTTTTTTTAGTTGTTCTACAAAAAAAAAAATTGGGTCCGGATTTTGATCAGGTCTGGACTCCCGAACCTGATCATTTCTATATATATATATATATATATCTTGCTTGTAAACTTGCAGCCTATCCATATATGTTCTCTAGCAACCCTGACCCTAACATATATGAGGCTAGGCCAGGGTAGGTACTATTATACTTTTCATCCTCTCTTCCTTTTTTGTTCCTCAATCTTTTCTAATTTTTGAACATGTACTGATCTCTGTTATTACAAAAAGATATCACATTTATTTCAAACTTGTCGATTAAGTTGGGTGGAGTAACCATTTAATTTTCTTATTCTATGGATTAATTCATGGTGCTAATCGTCTAATTAATCCAAGGTGGTCCACTGATGAGTATTAGCATCAAAGAGTATACACTAGCTAGTACGAACTAGACAATTACTTAAAACATGCACGCAGGTACAAAAAAGAAAAAAAATATGGAGCTAGAAATAAGTTCAGCAAGTTTATAACAAATTTTGATGTTGATGCAGAATGGCCCGAGATCGAAGATATCGAATAATCGGATAATATATTGATGAATTTGGAATATCATGAATTGGATGATAATCACAAACGAATATGTCATTAAATACCTTCGGCATTAACACTTTCGGCTTCGGGAGATAGGATGACACTTTTGGCATTAACACCTTTGACTTCGAGAGATGGAATAGCATCCTGACTTCGGGAGTTCGACAGATTAATAGTTTATTTGCTTTCTATTTCTATTTAGTTCTTTAATTAATAATATTTTATTATTAGCAATGTAACGACCCCAAAATAGGTCCATTCCATCCAACCCATTCTGAGTCGCCAAATTCATGGTACAGAAAATAACTACAACTTTATTACAACAATTGTCGTGCAAAATACAACAACACATATGCTGTGAGTTTGGATACAAATATATATCAACTGTGACTCATGTCCCAACCGTGGATATCACCTCATAATGACACCTTACATAAAGGTATAGTCGAAAACTGTTTTAGAAATTAGAATTTTGGGAAGTACTCAAAGAAACCTTCGTACATGGGAGGTCATGCTTCTAGGTTATGATAGATATCATATGGCCACAGAATTATCCTTGGTTGACCAAATAGACCCTAAAGAAAAACAAGAAGATTACTATCATATTCTTCCCAATGGTGAGTCTTCTCTTGACATATCTTTATCTCCACTATCTCTAATTGGGAATTAAACTCCAAACAAACACCAAGATTATATAGGTAGTGCTTGTAAATATACTCAGCAAGTGGATGAGCACAACCTTGTCTTATGATGACACGAGGTTGTATGTCATTAGACATCTTGTATGATAGTGGCAAAACACCCTTCCAAGTTAAATTCACCTCACCCTCAACATCTATAGACCATCGTTCTATTCCTTTGTTATTCCCCCGCTCGACCCAGCTACACTTTTATTACCTGAAAGGAATTGTGAAGCAAAAGGGTGAGCACAACTAGCTCAGTAAAGAATATTATGACTAAAGATAATTAAATTTTCATTAGTCTTCATCAATAATAAATCAGAGATTTAGAACATATGGTAGATGATAAAACTTTCCAACCATAGTTGCAGCGAAACAAGCAATCCATTAGAAGAGTCAAATAGACCATAAAATCTATTATCTTCTCCATGTTAAAAATCCACCAACAATGTTTTATCCCTGTAACATCAATCAAAAGTTCTGGTCCACAATCATATGAATAACTCATAATCATAATTGTGATTCTAAATTCCTTTTCACATTCAGGACGAAGATAACTTTCATCACATGTCTTTACCTGAAACATCAAAGATCATGGTTATACCAAATCACAGTTCCTGTTCATAATCATTTTCTCTTGCTATTGTGTCAGATGCAGTTGATTACCTATCTCCAAAATACCTGAACAGGACTCTTTCAGAATTGGCCAGGGTGTCCTCTGATGGTATAATTATATTTGCAGGTGATTTCTTCCTGAGAACTTTAAACCTCCTTATAAAGAAATCTGCGACTGCATTTGTCATTTGTCATTTGTCATTTGTCATGTTGGTAATTTGTTTTAATAAGTCAGACCACCATAAAAACATAATACATCACCTTGGTTTGATGTGATTTTTGAAACTGAGCAGATAGGTTCTGAAGTTTGATAGTATCTTTCAGTACGTGAGTGAGCATTAGTGTGTGTTTTTACATTGTATCTTCTAGATCATCTATCCGTGTATGGTCTGATCAAATAAATTATAAATTAATGTTACTAAACCTCCAAGGCTTAATTTCATGTATAGGTTTTCCAGGCCACTCTAAAGCTAAAATTACTGAACCATCAAAATATGGACGTCCGGTAAGCCACACCATCCACTGCTATTCATTCTCATTTGCTTAATTATTGTAGATAAATGTTTTAACTGATTATCCCTTGATTATTATGTGTAGTTTCACTTCTAAATAGCAATCTAATTAGTCTATTCTTCTGAAAGGGATTACAACTCAACTCTACTAAGCCTTAATTCCAAACTAGTTGGGGTCGGCTAGGTGCAAGGGATTGCTGTTTGAAAATTTGTTACTTCTGCTTTGAAGTATTAAATGAAATGTTTGTCAAATCACTAATTGACAATGTTGGCAAAAAAATAAGGGAGTTCAAGTAGATAACCAGAGCTTTAAAAATCATTTGTCTTCTTGGGTAAAATAAGGTTCAGCGACGTGATAAAACAAAGAATAAGGGATACATTTATTTGAATGAAATGTTTGCCAAATGTCACTAAGCATAGAATAAGGGAGAGTTCAAGTAGCTAACTGGAGATTTAGAAAGCATTAGTCAGCTTAGGTAAAATAAGGTTCAGCGAAGTCATAAAACAAAGTATAAAGAATACATTTATTGAAAAATCATAAAGGACATGGAAGAATTAAAAGAAAACAAGTGAAGGAAAACTAAAAAACTGAAGTTGCTACACTTGCACTATTAATATATCTGTGAAGATATGTCCTGGTATTATTGTGAAATAGATGGCAGAATTCTGTTCGTGTTAACTCTGCCTCGTGTTTCAATTTGCTCTATCCATTATTTCTGGTCAGTACTCTTCATATTCTAAAGTCGAGCACAAAAATGACTTTTTTTTTGTATTGCTTCACATGTGAAGGCTAAAAAGCGAAGCATGAATTGGTGGGTACGGTTTTTTGTTCAGTCCAGCTTAGAAGAGAATGTAATGGCCTATCAAAAGTTTGTCAAGACTGCAGTCCAGGATGCATACAAGCCAGGGTGCCACATTTTTCACCTCAATTCATACCATTAATATAAACAAGATTCAATATAGCGACCTTATCAATTTTTTTGGGTATATTCTTCAGCTCTCCGCATAAAATGTGCCATGTATTTGGGATATCCAATTAGGTGGAAGAAATTTTGATCAGGTTTCTTTTTGTCATCCTTAATACCGAAGTCAATTTTATTAATAAAGTTTGATAGGAATTTGTTGTCTGAATTCATCAGAATCAATCTCTTATATCTGTATGTCGTATCTATTTTCACAAATTGTAGTATCTTATACCAACTTGAGACGCAAAAGTCCCAGAATTTTATAGTACTCCTATCAAAATTTAAAACACAGTAGCAGGACTTGAGGGACATGTTATACCAATTAGTATTAGTACTGGATAACCTTTACAGGTTAAGAACAGATAAAATACTAATCCCTAATCCCTAATTGGGGAGAATTCAACAGCCTATTCAACAAAACTCTGTTTCATTGAGTTGGAATTGATTATCAATTTTCGGTATCAATTACTGTACCATGTGAACTATAATGTTACAAAACCTTGCATATCTTCTACACTGTAATTTTCAGTAAATGGCATTCCCTCCATAAGTGTTGGAATTGATTAAGAAGATGTTCCAATATCACCAGTAATCCCCACACGAACACTGCCCTCCCTTAAAGGAATGAAATCTGTGAGTATCCCTTACAGTTATCTCCCTCCCTGTTATAGAAGATATTAATTTAATTGCATTATGACAATCCCCACATATTCTCAAGTTCTTCACTACTAGTATAGGTTCTCCGTCTTTAGTTGATAGTAGCCCAAAAGCAACTGCTAGCTTCTCACTATGATGCCTTAATCTCATCTCCTTTTCTCCTTCCATTTGTCCATCCTCCTTAACCAAAGTCCATCTCACATCCGGTACATAGCCTGCTTGCCTCATTTTATTTAACATCTTCTCCCAGAACACATAAATTTCTTTTATCATTGGATGTGAACTATCTTCGGCCACAAAAACATGTACCAAATTGTTCATCTCAATCCAACTACAACCTGGTTTCTTCTTCACACCATTATCGCGCATAAGTTTTCTAACTGATGCCATTTCTTCCCATCTGCCAGCATGAGCATACATATTCGCAAGCATGACATATGGGGCTGCATTTGAAGGCTCCTGTTGAAGACACTGGTTAGCGGCCTTAACTGCTAGCTCTATGTTTCCATGTGTTCTACAGGCCCCGAGCAATGATCCCCAACCAATTGAACCAGGGTTGTATGGCATTGACTCAATAAGCTTCTCTGCTTCATTGAGTTTTCCTGCTCGACCCAAAAGGTCAATCATGCATGAGTAGTGTTCTGCATCTGGCATTATATGAAATTTCTCAGTCATCAAACTGAAAAACTTCTGCCCCTCTTCAACTTTTCCTGTGTGTGCACATGCAGAAAGGACAGAGATGAATGTAATCCTTGTAGGGGCTATATCTGTTTTGAGCATCTGTTCAAACAGATGCAATGATTCAATTCCGATTCCATGTTGTGCATAACCTGCAATCATTGAATTTAAAGAAACAGTGTTGTGCTCGGGCATCCTATCAAATAATCGCCTCGCATCTTGCAGGTTTCCACATTTAGAGTACATTGCAATCAGGGCATTGTTCACTGAGATTTGATTTGATGGGATATCAGACTTAAGTGCCAATGAGTGAATCTGTTTTCCTTGAGATGGGGACAAACTAGAGCATGCACTAACTACACAAACAAAGCTGCAGTCATCAGGACGGTGACCAGCGCGTTGCATCTGTCTAAAACAAGAGAGAGCCTCTTCAGACAAGTCCTCACTCTGGGAATATCCAGAAACCATCGTGTTCCAAAGTACCAAGTCCGGTACATTAATTTCTTGAAACACTTTTCTACAATCTGACATACCACCAGAACATTTTGAATATAAATCAATCAGACCACTTCCTACATGGGAATTCTGGTGGAACCCTGTTTTTATCAGATGAGCATGAAACTGAAGCCCACCACCCAAATCCTTTAAGCACGTAAATGCAGTCAAAACACTAGCTAAGGTGAACATGTCAACGTTTAACTCCAAACGAATCATTTCCTGATAAAATGCCAGCGCCTTTGATCCTTCTCTGTGCTGCCCATATGCCACAATCATTGAATTCCAAGACACCTCATCTTTTATTTTACCCATCGCATAAAAGACCTCCTTGGCCTCATCTAAAAACCCGTACTTGCTATAGTACGTGATGAGGGTATTGTTCACCGAAGTAAATGAAATAAACCCACCCGTAACTGCCAACGAATGCAACTGATTGATCAAAGCAATGTTACCACAGGAAGCAGTGATTGCCGCAGAGAAAGAGAATCCATCCATGTCAAGACCCATCTCTCTCATACCCATAAACAATCTTAGTGCAGGGAGGGTATCGCCGCGATCTGCGTAAGCAGAAATGAGAGTATTGTAAGAGACGAGGTCCGGTTGGGGAATTTCGTCGAACAGTTGGTGTGCAATATGAGGTTGTGAGTCTTTAGCATAGGCTGCGATGATGGCATTGAAAGAGAAAACATTGGGGTCTGGGGTGGCATCGAAGGCCTTGCGGGCGGCCAAGAGGCGGCCGCATTTGGAGTAGAGAAGGATGAAGTGGTTGGAGAGGTAGGTGGAAGGAGGGATAATGGATTTGATGTAGAGTGTTTGAAGGGATTTCCCTGTCAAAAGGTCTCTTTTGGCAGTACATGTTTTTAATATTTGTGTGAATTGCTGTAGAGGCCAGGCCATGAAATTTGAGTCATCTACTAATTAATGTGCCCAAGGCTAAAAAGCAGTAGACATTAGGCGCATTAGTATTAGTTTTTGCAAGGGGAGTTTTGACTGCCGCTAAAGTTGCATCATTCTACTTAATTCATACAAGTGAATTATGATTATAGGTGGACTAAATATAAAAGCATACATATTTTTAATTAATAAAAAACAGAATAATAATGTATCTTAATTTATAAGGACTTCAACGACTTTTTAATAATTGTTATTGTATTGTTATTTTTTTTTGTTATTACAAGCCTGATAGCACGGGTAAACTTAAAAATGATTTATCACGTAAATTTTATATATAACATTTTGAATAATCTTGAGCCAACTCAACGGTCCAAATTTGGTAAGCTCAAAAGTTTTTTTTTTTCTTTGTTTTATTAGTGACAAACGATACATTGTATTATTAATAATAAATGTGTACCAAAATTTCGTGACTTGAGATTTTGAGTTGACAGTTGGGAATATCAAAATCTACGACCAACCAACCAAAATGACTCGGTACTTGTTATATATTGGTATAGATTATTGTTTTTCATTTTATTTTTCTCACAAAATTCACTAGTTGATGTACTCAAGGGCCAATCATATGTCAATTTAGTCATGTGAGTTAGTGAGTCGTGTGATGAATTCATATCTGGGCCTGTTATTGGTCATCTATATTTCTTGTTCATAGGTGGGAATGGGACTACTGCATTTCTTGACTGCTATATTAGTTTTACTGTTAATGCTTGCACGCTGCTTGGCAATATTTTTTTAAGATTTCATTAAAATATTAAGTGCCATGTAATTAATTTAGTGAGAATGAGTTTGACAACACGTTTTTAACGATAATGTTTTGTTAACTAAATAATAAAGTAGTTAATAAAAAATGGTATAAAGTGATGTGATTACTTATTTGTAATGGGTTATTATCTCATTCCTATCGGGGATCATTTTAAATCTGACTTTCTTTGGATGGGCTTGTTGATATAGCCCATCACTTATTTGAAACCTGAATTGAAAGTAAAATACTTATAAAGTATATACTCCCTCTCTGTCCCTTAATATAATATAAGACGTTTTTTAAAAAAATATTTTTGTCACGTTTTAGAATTTTAAAGAAATATTAATTATTTAGTTTTTAATATTACTTATTAAATTTAATTTTGATTCTTTTATTATTTTTTATCTAATAAATAATATTCATTTTTTTTAATATAAAAACAATATAGATAATTAATATTATATTTAATATTATACTCTTTAATACTTATGCACAATTTTAAAATTTCTTATATTAAGGCATGGATGGATGTAGTAATAAAAACACCAATATTGAGCAATTATGCTATCAAATCTTGTGCGTCAGACAAAATATACATACTAGTACATAAAATACAGAAATTTCAACACTGGGCCTAACATACTAGAGAGTGCAGGCCTATATATGGACTAGGGTATACATGCATGCTAAATGATTTATTTATTCACCAACTAACGTGTGTTTTCAATAATATAGCGGTGATTAAAAGTTCTATACTATTACTATTAGTAAATACAAATTAAATAATGTATACAATTGTGATGAATGCTGTATTCTTAGCTCCATTCATTCGTGTCGTGTATGACGAATTATTAACTAACATCATTTATAAGTTATTTTTTAAATGAGTTTTTTCTTAATATATTTAACAATAAAAAATTATTTTATTCGTTCTAAGACTAGAGATAAAATTTGACTTTTAAACTTAAACGACGACATATTAAACTTTAAATTAATGTGAATTTATTTAATTAACAAAAATTATTAATTATAATATTTATTTTATTTTAAACTTTTATGAGTTATACCAATTTTAAAGTTTAATATGACGTCGGTTGATTTTAAATGTCAAATTGAATTTCTAATTTTAGAACTGATAGAGTATAATTTGCTTACCCAATATTGATATCAATTGCAATTGCAATTGCAATTGTTATATATACAATAGTTTCTTACGGTGATATCAACTTAGTCGATCTGTTTAATTAAAACAACTGAAGAAATTAACTAACAGTCTCACACGAAACTAAAGTTCAATTAGGACCAACGATACAAAATCTTGAAGTTAATTAAGTTCTAAGACAACCTCCTCCTCCTCTCCTAAGATGGATCATTCTTCTTCCTTAACTAACTAAACCCAAGGGACAAAATTTATGTAAAAATGTTTAAACCACGTAAAAGACGATCCTTATTCCTTAGAGCTTTCTAAGCCGGCTATTAATCGACCAAGTGTTATCTTCTATGTATGTTAATATTTTATTAATTAATTAATTAATTTATCAAAATATAAACATGTTAGCTAAATTAATATACGTACTCCATATGTTTATATTCTATTTATTTAGCGTGCATGTTTATGCGGGTACGTAAGCCTTGAATTTCAAATTCAAGGTGTCCAAACTCCAAACACCCCTTCGCAGAGCTAGCCGTTGAATTTGCATGCCAGCCCACCAAAAAATATCTTCACTGTCAAGCTTTGCTGGAATTGTCGCCATCAAACTTCACTCCCTCAGTTGGACTCTGTTTCTCTGACATTGACTACTATGCATGCCTATATATATTTGTATGAGAATGATCCGTCCACACTGTTAAATTCCTAGCCAACTATTGATATAGGGTTTTCTTAACATTTGCGTCACATGCCAAGTGCAGAATTTAAAGAATGCACATTGAATTCAAGAGATGAGACCCATTAAAATATATTTTTTAAATGTATATAATATTATTGAAATATTATTTTATGTATTTAAAAATTATATTTTATTACGTCACATTTCTTGAATTCAGTAAATTTCGTACGTAATGTGTCCTAAAGATCTTGCTAAGAAAACTCATTGATATATTATATAAAAAATAATATTTAATATTAAATTTCTCTAAATATCTGAATCGTCCAACCATTAGAGATATGTTTGTTTGAATAATAAATACTTATTATGAATTACTCCGCTCACTCTTAGTAAAAATAATTAAGAGGAGGGATTCTTTCTTGTTTCTTCTTTTGGTCTTAGACGGCTACACACCATGCTCGAGTGTTAGATGTGATGACCCACACAATTACATATATGTTGACAAAATCTGAAGTGGTTTGAAAGGTACATGCAGTAATAGTTTTAAAAATTATGTAGCTACCTATCTAGCTAGCTAGCTAGTACTTGAACTGGATGCATGGGGTTCCTCAACTATCATAAATGGTCGATGGAGTTGATATTCACAGATCACTATGAACAATTTGGACCTGACTGTGATGTTGTATTGCTTTGCCTACTTCTAGTATAACAATATTATAAATAAAGATCGAATCATCAATTAAATCAAATGGATAAAGAGCTTAATTAATTATAGCTATATATATATATTAGCTGGGTCCCGTGCCTCCGGACTGTATGGACAGTGAGATTTATCTCAAATTTTGGACGGCCCAGATAATTTATTGAGTGAGCGAGAAATTTAAAATCATTTGTATTTTATTAAATAGATAAATAGATGTATTTTATTAGATAAATGTATGGACGGTGGAATTTATCTCAAACTTTGGACGGCCCAAATGATTTATTGAGTGAGCGGAAAATTCAAAATTATTTGTATTTTATTAGATAGATATCCCTGAATTTCTCATTTTGTCATCTAGCTTCCCGTACGTACATGTAGTTTATATTATGAATGTGACCTGTTCGTAGCTTATTCTTTGTCCTGTCAACTTCAATCAATTGCGTAAATTGAATTTTATTTCCCCCTGGCCCTCGCCCACGCCCACGCCCACGCCCACGCCCAATATATACTATACTCGGTAGAGGTTTGAGTTCATTTTGTTGATTATATTCATGAAGCCAAAATAATAAAAAGATAAAAAAAAGTTGATTAGATATTCTGTATTAAAAAAGGTTGAATTTGGCTTGTGTAAAGCCAAATTACGACCGAATAACTCGTTTACTTCTTTCTGTAAGCATGTTTTGCAGGGAAAGACTCTTTCTATCCGACCAGAGAACCTTTTACTATGAATAGGTTATAAACTAGATCAGATATGTCTTTAGGCACGATTAACTTTTGAAAGTAATAATTTTTTTAATTTATTGATAGTTTACAATACCTATAATTGTATTGATTAAAATTAAATAAATTTATATCAAATTTAAAAATATGCGTCAAATTAACTGCAAAAGGTTAAAACTTATATTATATTTTGGAATAGATTTAGTATATAAAAACACTAAAAGGAAGATCCACACGATCTTATTAATATAACGAACTTTTTAGGTTACAATTGGATTTGATGACCGAAAAATCATTGAATTTTGTCAAGCTATCAAAAATATATATATAAAAAAGTTTTGGCATGAAAACCATTGAAATTTCAAACAATTGTCAAAAAATGTTCAAAATTTGGTGACATGGTCAAAAATTGGCATTTTTGACAATTATTTGAAAATTCAATATATTTATATGCAAAAAAAAAATAAATTTGTCTATTTTTTATCACTCAATGGAGTTTTTCTTGGCTATTAAGTCTTACAATTGATGATGGTCGATCCCTCTATTCTTTGTTGGGATTTTCTATAATAAAAATAAAATAAAACTATTTATAGTTCAACTTTTGTTGGAATATAATTAATTGACGCACTTACAATTGATGATAGTCGATCCCTTAATTTATTCTTTGTTGGGATTTTCTATAATAAAAATAAAATCAAACTATTTTTAGTTCAACGTAGGCCTAACAAAATATGATTATGAGTTGGTTTTGGTTTCAAAATATGGTTATGGTTCCATTTAAGAACTAAAACCATATTAACCATTTTTAATATGAATTGTGTGGATTGGAACTATATGATTATGGTTCAAAACCATATTAACCATTTTAAAAATGATGTTTTGATAGGAATCATGTGCATATAAAAACTACTTACAAGTATAATAAATAAATCATGTGTTTGCAATGAAGAAATATTGCAATGTTTTTTTCCCTTAAATTTTGTTGAACGATAAAAAGATCATATTTGTTTACAAAAAAAATATATTTGACATTAAATAATTTAATTTAATTTAAAATTATAATAAATGATCATGTAGGTTATTTTTTGTCATTTTAAAGTTATTTAAGAAAAATTATATAATTATATGATGAATATGAGATTAATAGTCTATCTATTTTAAGTTATAAAATGATTTTATGAGATTAAGAGCATTCATAACAGTTTCCTTATCTTTATCCCTACTCTGCAGTGTTATTGGGTCATTTGCAAAATAGAAATTCAATTTTTTCACTACGTACCCAACAGGTTCCTTTTATTGATTCCTTAAATAATAAAATTTAAAATTTAAAAGTTAAAAGTTAATAGTTAAAATTACCAATAGTCAAAATATCAAATTAATAATAATCTTATAATTTATAAAGAAAGAGTATAATTTATCAATTATATTTCACTGTAAAATAATGTTTATATTATTTTAAATTTTAAATAATTTATGAAGTGAGTATTGATTGTATTGTAGTTGCAAATGTACATAAGATTAATATTAACTTTTAAAAAGTTAATTTGTGATATTTTTAAATTTAAATTTAATATGATTCATTTAAATTTTGAAAATAATAAATTTTATAATTATTATTACGTTTATAATATTTATAATCATATTGACATAAATTAAATAAATTTATATCAGTTTTAAATTTGAATATGTTTGAAATTAATTTTTAAAATATAAGTCAATATTATGTTTATAATTTAAAAATAAAGTAGTAAAAAAATGTCAAGATGTGTATGATTGATGAGTTGTCCACTTAAATGAGGGTGTAAAATGTCATTTTGTGTATATAGAGGATGGTCTTTGACTCCCTCACTCTGGGGAATAAAATCATATATAGGGATTAAAATAGAGAGTCAAATAAGGATAAGGAAGCTGTTGGATAATGATTTATTGATGCATTCTTCAATATTGGGGATAAAGAGTTAATTAGAAAAAATGTTGTTAATGCTCTAATAGTTTCATATTAAGAGACTAATAATCCCTCATCATATGATTCAATATTGGAGTATAAAGTAGTGTTAAACTATGATAAATTGTCTAATTCTAAATATACTTTTTAAAAATAATTAAACATGACATAAGAGTAAGAAACTTCTATAAGTTTTTTTTTCTTTAGTTCTACCAATTTTATTACAAGTTTATATATATATATATATATATATATATATATATATATATATATATATATATATTAACAAATTTTATGTAAGATAATTTTATTATTATACTTTTATTAAGATATCAAACTTTTTCAAAAATATCACACAATTTAATTATATTAATATTAGTCATGAATTTTATTATAAATTAAATATATTATAACTTAAAATTTAAAAAATCAAACAATTAATTGTATTAATAATATATAATTCAACAATTTATTGTTTAAATAAAAATAATGACAATATCAGCTAAGCCCAGAGCAGTCCACTTTCTTCAAGGAGCTAGCTAGCTAGCTAAATCGGAAACAAAACAGTAGCACTGAAACCAACCAATTATATAAAATAAAAGTCATGCCTCAAATATAGAATAAAATATGAGTTAAAAAATGGTTAATCGATTCAGAATTATATTTGTTTTAAAAAATATGGGTCTAAAATTTAACCAATCTGAATAAATAAAAATGGTTAATCAACTCATTTAATTTTAGTTAATATGATTTGATCCAACAATTAACTAACTATATTATTAAGTTTAATTTGCTAGAATATAATTAATTGTGGCGCATATTTAACTTGGATGGTCACACTATTTTGGATAACAATAACCAACTTATGCATGCAAAACTTGAATACCACGGCATGCAGTCTTGACCTTGTGAAAGTGAAGTATATATAATACGTGCAATTAAATTTCTACGCACTAATATCTTTGAAACTCTCATATTAATGGATATGCAAGTAGCAAGTCAAACTGTAAGGGCTATGTTATAGTAATGACTAAGATCCATCATCAGATCAGTTCGTTCTTGAACCCAGGATTCATATTTTCTATGTTCTATAATGTTTTTATAAAAATCTTGATCAACAATCAAGAGAAGTACATAAAGTACTAATTAAAGGATTGAAAATATAATTTGATTGATCCACGTATGTACACATATACATATAAAAGAATTCAAAAATCAAAATTTAAAAATACTTACTATTGGTGGGATATAATTGCCAGAAATATTAAGTACTTATCTAGTTTAACTCTCGACTCTTCATCTAGCTCAGGTCTTTAGATAGCTAGCAAGCATTTACGTGTGTTCTCTGTTTCAACAAATATGGTTAAGTTGGTATGTGTAACTTTCGTTGACATTCAACGTACGAACCATTTGGTTTGGCTGCACATAAACTATATACGTACTACAGTATTTAATTAGTTTTAGAGAGAGAGAAATGGGATATATATATATATATATATATATATATATATATATATATATATAGGAGTATCTAGATAGCTAGGGTGTGGGTCCGGAAGAGGGACCTACGTAATTGAAGAGAGGGAATTAAGCTGATGGTCCATGTCTCCTCGGAAGAGTGTGGAGCTAGGAATGGACTAACGTGAGCTTCATGTTAGTTGTCACCAAGGACGACGACGACTTGGTCTCTCTCATATATGCTCCCTATATATATTTTGGATTATAAGCCTAGCTAGATAGCTCTCTACATAGTTTTAATTTGGTTCTAAGGGCGGGTAGAAATATTGGTGGGGGCAATTAAACAAGCCTTCCACATGCCCTAATGACCCTTCTTCTACTACAAACCACGTGCCCTCCCTCCCCTCCCTCCCCCTCCCCCTCCCCTCTCCCCTCTCCCCGTCCATCGTCCATTTCCCCCTCCCTCCTCGTGAAATCCCTAACCCCCAACTTAAGCTCAACATACCTTAAATGCTATATGTACTTATTTCAATTATGTTAGTATGTGTTATTCCTCTAAATCTTCCCATTAATTTTTGTTGTTGGAGGCCGGAGTGAGCGATAACATTTGTTAGGGGTACTATAGATTCTTGCATGTTATTCAACTATATAAGAATGAGATGTGTGTATCTATATATTTATAATGCAAAGTAGTTTTGGATATAATAATAAATATTGATAGCAAGAATAAAACTAAGAAATTACCACCACATTTTTGCGTTCATGTCGTCACTTGTCCCCTATGAAACTTAATCCCGTTAAGCCAAATTGAACCGATCAAATGAGTATTACAACAATTGGAGACCCGGATTATGTCATGTTTGTAACAACTGTGACATTTAATGATACAAGGGTCCATCATGGTCATTCATATAGTAGTACGTTGATGGCAGTCCACTAAAGCCAATTATTACCCCGAAATTAAATGCATTTTGTCCTGCTTATTTAATCATTGATTAGCTCAATATTCAGATTTTATGTTACCTTAATGGTTCAAAATGATACTACTATATGTGTTTGATTAAAATTATTGAATGGTCCCAATATTCAAATTAATTAATCTACAATTTCAATTATCTTCGACCTATAGTTTTCCCCCCATTTGCAAACGTGGTTAATGTGAATACAAGGGGGACTAGCTAATAGTAGAGAGCTGAGAACTATACGAATCCGGAAAATTGTCGGTAGGGGATTTTTCGGCAGCAATGACCAAAATAACACCATTAGCAGGCGGGCAGTAACCAATTATAACTGCAATAAAATCTCAGTTTCTTTTCTATGGGAGCTAATTATGAAAATTCTCTCTCAGACAAGGTTAGATAGATAGCGAGCTAGGTTGATGCTGAATGATCCTTTAATTACTTTAGCTCTTGAACTCATAATAAATATTCAAAGTCAATTAGTGACCAAATTTAATTAATTTGTACAAGTCAAAAGCCAAGTGGGGGTGTGGATGTATAGAGAAAATAAGAGATGGTCCAGATATATTAGAGCAAGATTGCTACTGTAGAGGGGGAACTTAAGGCTACTTCATCATGGTATGGTAGCTACTTGAATTCAAGAGATCAGTACTGTTGGGTTTTGCAAATAAATAACATTTCGTCCCCTCTAAACTAAACTCAAGCTAAAGACTTATATATATATATATATATATATATATATATGAGATTTCATTCACAGCAACCGGTTACTGTGGAGCAATCCTTTTTTGGCCTGTTAATTTTTTTTTGATCCATCCAAAATTTCAACAGGCCAAAAAAGAGATTGTTCCACAGCAACCAGTTGCTGTGGATTGAACCCTATATATATATATATATATATATATATATATATATATATACTACTACTACTATTACTACTACTACTACTAAACAATGTTCTACCATGTATCATCATTAGTTGTCCCTCACTGAATCCTGACCTTGTAACAAATTCTCATGATCATGAAAAGTGGTACTAGTATATTGAAAAAGATGTTGTTTTGCCAAAAAAGTAAAGAGAAAGGCCTCCAAATCAGGGAGCGCAAGGGGCACCACTTCACCTACCTTGCAAAGTTCCAACCTTTTTTTCTTTCTTTCTATTTTTACAGTAAAAATAATCACTTTTATTACCTTCTATTGAGTTCAGGAGAGATTTGTACTCCTACATTTTTTATTTTTTTACTAGTCGGCCGTGTGATCATGACATATCTTATTCAACAAAATCATGTATGTAATATTTGAAATCAGGTGGCTAATACTATCGGCGCGACCAATTGTTTAGTCATTGTAAATAATATAATTACCTTGCATCCATATTTCGTTTCGCAATTTCCCTACCTGAAATTAATTTGCTCTCTCTCTCTCTATATATATAATTGTCTTTTGTTCAATAAAGAACAAAGAGTATATATATATATAGAGTCCGGATCAGGTCCGGACTCCCGGATTTTGTTAAAATCCGGACCTTTTTTTTTTTTTTTTTTTTTTTTTTTTGAAACAACTAAAAAAAAAAAAAAAATTTATGGAATTGGAATTTTTACATTATACAGTGTTTTGGGCGTGATTTGGATGCCTATAACAAAACATGTTTGTACAGTCTGGGCAGACTGTACATACATTGGTTGGTGTAGGTATTAAAAACACACCCAAAACACTGTATTATTGAAAAATTTCAGTTCCATAATTTATTTATTTTTTTAGTTGTTCTACAAAAAAAAAAAAAAAATTTCGGGTCCGGATTTTCTCCCGTCCGGGAGGTCCGGACCTGATCCATTTTCTATATATATATATATATATATATATATATATATATATATATATATATATATATATGGGACCGGATCTGGTCCGGGAGTCCGGATTTTAACAAAATCCGGACCTTTTTTTTTTTTTTTTTTTGCTTTTTTTTTTTTGAAACAACAAAAAAAAAAAAAAAAAATTTATGGAACTGAAATTTTCCAATAATACAGTGTTTTGGGTGTGATTTGGATGCCTATAACGAAACATGTCTGTACAGTCTGGGCAGACTGTACATACATTGGTTGGTGTGGGTGTTAAAAACACACCCAAAACACTGTATTATTGAAAAATTTCAATTCCATAAATTTTTTTTTTTTTTTTTTTAGTTGTTCTACAAAAAAAAAAAAAAAAAAAAAAAAAATTTTGGGTCCGGATTTTGGGTCCTGTCCGGGAGTCCGGACAGGATCCATTCTGTATATATATATATATATATATATATATATTGTGCGACAATCCATGTTAGTGCCGTTTTAAGATATCATTCAATCTCACTCATGCACAAGTTGACTCCAAAGTTTCAAATGGAGTATTCCAATAATCAAATCAATGAGATAAAAATAAAAAATGAATGAGCAAAACTAGCTATAGACTCTATATGTACCGAATCTACACGTCCCTACGGGCTCATCAGGCTGGCTGGCTGGCTACATTTGGGTTGACTTGAGATGAAAAAGATGTTAGGCCATTTGTATATATATCATTATACAAAATAATTAATTAAATTGAGTAATCCAATTAATTAAGGTGAAATTAAACTAGCTAGATGTGAGTAGTGGCCGACATGAAGTGTAAGATGGGGCAATGGAGGCTGGAGAGCATATGGACCAGGCACGCTCATGGGTCCGAATTTGCATGGGCTTTCCGGGCGCTTTAGCCATTGTGTTCAAGATTTCCTGTCGGCAATTTGCCTTTTCGACCTAAACAACAATCCCCCACTCTCTCCCTTTCCCACTCTCTCCCTCTATAATCTTATTTTTGTTTTAATTGATTGAATTTTTATTTTTGGTTCTGGATGTTTTTAATCTCGTTTTTCCCAATTTTATGTAAAAATAATAATAATAACAAAATCAGAGGTCGTGGGAATTAATTCCAGTTGACTTACATTTGATTGAGAAACACGGTCCAATTAGGTAGCAGGGTGTAGTAGAGTGAGTGGCGAAGAAGCGCGTGGAATTAGCGTATATATATCCAGCAAGATTAGATTATTAATTAGAGTTTTTGGTAAGAAAAAGGGTATATCTACATATCCCGGTCAAAAGGGGTTGAGTTGGCATTTCTTCATTACTAATTCCCTATAAATACCTCTGTCCTCCCAACATATTCCTCACAACAAATTAATCGATCAATTTCTCTCCTCTCCTCTCCTCTCCTCTCCTCTCCTCCCCTCCAACACTTACTAAACACTCATACTTCCCCTCTTTCAACAATTCTTAGATTATCTCTCTAAAATTCAGGGATTTTTCACATTTCGCCAAGCCACCTTTTAATTTGCAGCTGAAATAAAGATGCTATCAAGAAAAGCCACGTGCAACTCACACGGACAAGATTCTTCGTATTTCCTAGGATGGCAGGAGTACGAGAAGAACCCATACGATAAGGTTAAGAATCCAAATGGAATCATCCAGATGGGTCTGGCCGAAAATCAGCTCTCCTTTGATCTTCTTGAGTCTTGGCTCAAAAATAACCCAGATGCAGCTGGCTTTAAGAGAGATGGAGAATCCATTTTTAGAGAACTTGCTCTATTTCAAGACTATCATGGCCTTCCAGCTTTCAAGAATGTAAGCATTCATTTCTTTGTTTCACAAAATTCATTTAGTACTCGATGCATTTAATTATTTATATATTTATCAACTTGTCACTATTTATTAGTAATGTTTACTATAGTATAGTTTAATTTCTCATTCTAACTTTGTTTTATTTACTGTAAATTTTTCAGGCATTAGTAGATTTCATGTCAGAAATAAGAGGAAACAAAGTTACGTTTAATCCGAGTAATTTAGTCCTCACTGCTGGTGCAACTTCTGCCAATGAGACTCTCATATTTTGCCTGGCCGAACCCGGCGATGCTTTTCTCCTTCCCACCCCATACTATCCTGGGTACGCATATTTTTCACTTATCCATTTTATTTTATTTTAAATTTTTATTTTTTACATGTCACAATCAAAAACACATGTAATGATGTGACTCATTCGTGTCCAAAATTTTGAAAAAATAAATATTTCCCTCACATTTTCTTTTATTTCACAATTGCCATTACCATACGTAGGTTGCTTAAGCATCAAGCAAAATTAGTTGCTAACCAATTATTATATTATCATGCAGATTCGATAGAGATCTCAAGTGGCGAACTGGAGTTGAGATTGTACCGATACAGTGTACTAGCTCAAATAACTTCCAAATCACAGAATCGGCTCTCGAAGACGCTTATAAGCAAGCACATAAACTCAACCTCAGAGTGAAAGGTGTCTTGGTTACAAACCCTTCAAATCCGCTAGGCACAACATTGAGCCTAAAGGAGCTTAACCTCCTCGTTAACTTCATCGAAGTCAAGGGAATTCATTTAATAAGCGACGAAATTTATTCGGGTACAGTTTTTTGCTCACCAAGCTTCATTAGTATCATGGAGGTCCTAAGGAACAGGAACTTGATGAACACTGATGTTTGGGAAAGAGTTCATATTGTGTATAGTCTTTCCAAAGATCTCGGGCTTCCGGGTTTTCGCGTTGGAGCAATTTACTCCAACGATGATATGGTTGTATCAGCAGCAACAAAAATGTCAAGCTTTGGATTGGTTTCTTCACAAACTCAGTACCTTCTATCGGCCATGCTATCCGATAAGAATTTTACACGAAACTACATTTCCGAAAATCAAAAGAGACTTAAGCAACGTCACAAGATGATGGTCTCGGGGCTTGAAGAAGCAGGTATTAGCTGCCTAAAGAGCAATGCTAGTTTGTTCTGCTGGGTAGACATGAGACATCTTTTGAGTTCCAAGAGTTTCGAGGCGGAGATGGAGCTTTGGAAGAAGATTGTTTACAATGTTGGATTGAATGTCTCTCCGGGATCATCCTGTCATTGCACTGAACCAGGATGGTTTCGTGTGTGCTTCGCGAATATGTCGGAGGAAACCCTAGACCTAGCAATGCAGTGGATCAAGTCCTTTGTGGACTCCACCACTGCCACAAACAACAACCAGAGCCACCATAAATCCAGCACGAATTCAAAGAGAAATTCACTCACCAAGTGGGTTTTTCGACTATCGTTTAATGGTCGTGAAGCCAACGAACGATAGTCGGTGTGAACAATTTTTTTTTATCTCAATATTTCATGTTGAGTTCCATTCTTTTGTAATTTATATATCTAGAGAATTAATGCACTCAATCCATGTGGATTAGTAGTGGCATCCGATTCACTTAATTGTATACCTTTTTGAGTTCTTCAATGAAATTTTCTTTTAAATCATGGAATTAAGGACATGTCTATGTGTGTGTGTTTGTTTGATCTATTTGTAAACATTAATTACATTATTAATTAGATATTATGTACGTAGTCTATGCTTGCAGTAGTATCACTGATGTCAGGGGCGGAATTACCGGATGAGAAGGTGATAGATAGAATTAAGTTGCCTGCCGAGTGCCGACGTTGGCCGGTTTCTGTTTAACTATATACGGAGTATATTAAAATGGTTTGTCAACCGACGCTTCTTGTTGTAAGAGTGTTTTAAGTTGATTAAGATGTATAATTAAGAAACATATAATATTTTAATTGAGTCATAATTAATCAAGTTAGTTAAAATTAAGACAATTATGTTTAGTATTAGGGTTTTCGAATGCATATATTGTTGGTATCAAAAGAAAACAGAGAGCTATCAAAAGAAAAACAGAGAGCTTTTGTGAATACTAGTTATATTGTTCAGCAACCAACATGACTAATAAATAGCCTTACACTAAGATGGAAAAGAGAAATAACAACCACGACTGTACAGGTCCTATAATCGTGGAGCATGACTACATTAAACAGAAAAACAATCTTGTCCCTCAAGCTAAGGAGGAATTATTCAACACGATAGAAAGTGAACCTAAATCAACGAGAAATACTCCAACAGTTTCATCATCCTCCCTTAAACTGAATGTCACTGACATTTAGTTTACACCTGGATATTCACATACACCCAGTAACTCTCGCATTTTCATAAATAAATCAAGCTTCAAAGGTTTTGTTAGAATATCCGCAACTTGCTCCTGTGTAGAACATTGAATTAGCTCAACTGATCCATTTCTGACAAGATCTCGAAGAAAATGAAATCTTATATCTATGTGCTTGCTACGACCATGCATTACGGGGTTATTCGAGAGTTTGATTGCAGAGACATTGTCACAGTACACAACCGTTGGACTGTTTTGCACTTGATTGAGACTACTCAGAATTCTTCTTAACCACACGACTTGACATGCACTTGATGCTGCTGCTATGAACTCAGCTTCGGTGGTAGAAAGAGTAACAACTGGTTGTTTCTTTGAAGACCAAGAAATAGCCCCTGAACTCATTAAAAAAACATAACCAGAGGTGTTTTTCCTGTCATCCTGATCACCAGCATAATCGCTGTCCGTATATCCAATAAGCTCTTCACTTTCTCCCTTCTTGTAAAACATCCCAAACTTAATTGAGCCTTTCACATACCTTAGAACCCTTTTTGCTGCCAGCAAATGAGACTCAGTAGGACGCTCCATATACCTACTGATCAAGCTGACAATAAACATTAGATCGGGACGGGTGGCAGTTAAATACATGAGACTTCCCACCATCTGCTTATAGAGAGTACTATCGACTTCAACTCCCTCTTCATCCTTTGTAAGTTTAAAACCGGGGACCACCGGATTATATACTGAGTTACATTGATCCATATGGAATCTCTTCAGAATCTCTTGAGCATACTTTTGTTGACTAATAAAAATACCATTCGTCTTTTGTAACACTTCAATACCAAGAAAATACCTCATTCTTCCAAGGTCAGTCATGGCAAACTCAATCATCATGGATTTCTTAAATTGTTCGAACATCAACTGATCATTTCCAGTAAAAATCAAGTCATCAACATAAAGACAGACAATTAAAATTTTACCTCTACCCGCAGTTTTAATGAATAAAGTATGCTCGTAGGGACATTTGATGAAGCCTTCCCTCGTGAAATATGCTTCAATGCGACTATACCAGGCTCGAGGGGCCTGTTTGAGTCCATATAAGGCCTTTTTGAGACGGTAGACCTTGGATTCATGCCCTTTCTATTTATAACCCGGCGGCTGATCAACAAAAACTTCTTCATTAATTTCCCCATGTAGGAAGGCCGACTTGACGTCAAGTTGGTAGATTACCCAACTTTTTTGAGCAGCAAGGGATATGACAATTCTAATGGTGTCCAAGCGAGCCACTGGTGCAAATACCTCAGTATAATCAATTCCATATTGTTGACAGTACCCCTTAGCAACTAGTCGTGCCTTGTACTTGTCCACTTCCCCATTTTCATTGAATTTTGTCTTAAAGACCCACTTCACTCCTATGGTTTTCTTTCCTGATGGCAGCACCATTAGTTCCCATGTATCGTTCCTCTTTATGGCTTGTATTTCTTGATCCATGGCTTGCTTCTATTTTCAGATTTCACAGCTTCTTCGAATGTCACGGGATCCCCGTCACTGAACAACGCCAAATGTGTCATGTCTGCACCTTCTTCGTCAGAGAGACCTTGGCCGGTTTCATAGTCTCCCATCCAAACTGGTGGTCTTTGAGCTCGTCTTTCGCGTGGTGAATTTTCACCATTTGAAGTGTTTCCTCCATTTTGATCAGTCTCGAGCTCAGACTCTTTAGGTTCTTCATCAGCTTCAAACTCTTCTCCATTATTCTCATCTTCTATACCTGCTCTGTCGTCGGTTTCCCACTCGATATCAGTCAAAGTAGCTTGCTTATGCCCATCATCCCAACTCCATTGTTGATCCTCTTCAAAGACTACATCTCGGCTAACAATTATTTTATTCGCAATAGGATCAAATAATCTATAAGCCTTTGATTCCTCACTTACCCCCAGCAATATGCATTTGAAGCTCTTGGCATCAAGTTTCACTCTTTTGTTGTCTGGTACATGCACGTGTGAAATACATCCAAAAACTCGAAAGTGATCTACTGATGGTTTGAGCCCACTTCATGCCTCCTCAGGTGTCTTGTTCTTCACAGCAAGAGTCGGGCATCGATTCAGCACATGCACAGTCCAGTTCACCGCTTCAGGCCAAAAGGTTTTAGGAATTTGTTTTGCCCACAACATACTCCGCACCATATTCATAATAGTACGGTTTTTCCTTTCCGCGACACCATTTTGCTGAGGAGTATAGGCAGCCGTCAATTGTCTGTGAATTCCATTTTCATTGCAGAAATTTGTAAACTCCTGTGATGTGAATTCTCCCCCACGATCAGTTCTAAGACTCCGTATGACTCTCCCGGTTTCCTTCTCAGCTCTTGCTTTGAAGAACTTAAACGTGGCAAACGCTTATGACTTTTCCATCAAGAAGTAAACCCAAGTTTTTCTACTGAAATCATCAATAAATGTGATGAGATACCGTTTCTTGCTGTTTGATGATGGGTTGATTGGTCCACATATGTCAGCGTGCACCAATTGAAGAATGTTGGAGGCTCTCCACGTGCTTTCGTTTGGAAATGGATCACGGTGTTGCCTTCCTACCAAGCAGGTTCCACATACTTTTGGACAGGCTCTAAACTGAGGTAACCCCCTCACCATGTTTTTTCGTTGGAGCACTTTGAGTCCATTCCAACTGAGATGCCCATATCGACAATGCCAAAGGTTTGCTTGATCTGTGGTTAGTGAGGAGAAACATTGTTGTTCCTTTGGTGAGTAACGAGCAAGCACAGCAAACATCCTGTTATGTGTTATCCCAGTTTCCATGATCAAACCTTTCTCAGAATGAAAGATTTTGCATTTTCCATGTTGGATTAACACTGCCATCCCCTTTTCTTGTAACTGACCGATGCTTAATAAATTATTCTTCAAATCCAGTACGTAGAATACTTCTGTGATCATAAGCACAATCCCATTCACCTCCATTCGAACCTTTCCCTTGCCTTGTACCGTAATCCTCGAATCGTTGCCCAGCTTCACTGATTCTCTAAAGCTGCTGTCAAGATCACAAAATATGTCTTTGTTGCTGCACATGTGATTACTACAACCCGAATCCAGAAACCAAATGTGCTCGGATGCAGCCTCTTTCAAGTCCACAAGAGCCATTAACAGCATCTCCTCTTTTGCTTCTACATAATGTGCTGTTTGTTCCTTGGTTTTGTTTGGACATTCCCATTGGAAAATGACCTAACTCATGACAATTGTAGCACTCTATGGTAGATTTGTCAAACTCAGACCTGCCCCTTCCTCTTCCTCTTCCTCTTCCTCGGTAGGTGCCTCGACCTCCTCCTCTTCCTCCTTGTTGGGATCCATGAGTGACTTGAAGGGCTTGTTCGTCTACAACATGCCTGCTGATCCTTTGTTCATGCACCAAAAGACTACTTTGGAGTTGGTCTATGGACAGGGTGTCCAGATCATTTGATTCCTCAATAGAACATACAACATAATCATATTTTGAAGTCATAGACCTCAATATCTTTTCAATGATTATCACATCATCCATTTTCTCCCCATGAATTCTCATCTTGTTTGTTATAATGAGAGTTCTTCCAAAGTAATCATTCACCGATTCTCCGACCTTCATGTGCAGTACTTCGAATTCTCTACGAAGAGCCTGCAGTTGAGCACATTTCACACGTGTTGTTCTTTGAAACTTTTGCTTCAAAGAATCCCATATATCTTTTGCAGTATCCTTCTTCAAAATGGTTTCCAGTATCGAGCGATCGAGGGCTTGAAACAGATAGTTCTTAGCCTTTAGATCTTTCAACTTCTGCTCATCTATGGCCTTCTTCTGTGACTCACTGAGATCTGTTCCTTCTGCTGCAGCAGTGATTCCCATTTCCACCAGGTTCCAATATTCTTTGGAACGGAGAAAATTCTCCATTAACATACTCCAATGGTCGTAGTGACCATCAAACCTTGGAATTGCAGGTTGAACAAAACTACTCTCGGATGCCATATCTGTGTTTCTTCACTCTAGTATTAGGCCCTGTGTTTGATTAGAATTGCTGGCTCTGATACCAGATGTTGGTATCAAAAGAAAACAGAGAGCTATCAAAAGAAAAACAGAGAGCTTTTGTGAATACTAGTTATATTATTCAGCAACCAACATGACTAATAAATAGCCTTACACTAAGATGGAAAAGAGAAATAACAACCCACGACTGTACAGGTCCTATAATCGTGGAGCATGCTACATTAAACAGAAAAACAATCTTGTCCCTCAAGCTAAGGAGGAATTATTCAACACGATAGAAAGTGAACCTAAATCAACGAGAAATACTCCAACAGTTTCATCATATATTCCTTTTTAGTGAAAAAAATCCGAATTAGGAACCTCTCCCATTTCAAATGAATTGGAGAGTTTTTATTTCATGATCTATATTTAAAATATATTAGGATGTGACATGATGAGAGAAAGATAATAATAAAAAATATATAAAAAATAAAAACTCTATTTTATTTAAAATAGAAAAAATCCTAATCCAAAAAATCCGACCACACAAAACTCTTACCTGCCATTTTCTTTAGATTAAATAGTAATAGAGTAAAAGTTAAATTAATTGGAAAAGTCATAATGTTTAGAAAGCGTCACCAAGTGCGCAAGTGAATAAAGTATGCAAGTAATCTTTAAAGTCGCAAGGCTTTTGAATATTCTAGGATGAACTACTACTGTCTGGTACGTACTACATAAAACTTTTTGTCATTTAAAGTTTACGCGGTTTAATTTGTTGCCAGTACATATATTGTTCCCAATACATGTATATTATACTTCTTCCGTTCAACTGTCCTAATTTGAAAATTTACGTCTATTAAAAACAAAATTTATAAATTATTCATCTTAATTAGTCACTTGTTATCTTATTTATATTAATTAATCTCCTAACTTTTTTTCTTCTTTCATATAATAATAAAATAGAGGACAGAGGGGGAAAGATTGAAATAAATATGATTATACTTTTAATGTCAAAGTTAACAATAATACTTTGGTGACAAAAAAATAATTACAAAAGATGGATATAAAATAATGTGGTTGATTGTGAATGGTTATTCACTAGACCCAGACCCACACATGTACGGTGGATCAACTAATTATATTTGTCACATTATTTTATAAACTTTTTTTTGTAAAATTATTTTGTCACCGTAACAATATTCCAAAATTAATAGTGTTACTTTTTTTCAATGTGTGTCATGTTGTTTTTAATGAATTTTTTTTTAAAAAAATGTTTCTTAAATGAGGGTAGTGTTGAAAAAACAAGGTACAAAAAAGTATTAAAATGAAAAGATGACAAATAAATTTGGAGAAACTAAAAAGGGAAATTGGACAATTAAACTTGGAGGAATGGATAATAAATTAATATGGATATAGCATATATTTAACTTCTTTACATATAGTATAAGCAAATCTAGTAAATACTTTTTATTGCATCAAACGAATTAAACTTTTCATGTATACATCTATAGACCATTACTGCATTGCGTTAATCTTCTGGTAATTATATGTCCAGAATATGAAAATCTTATATACCTTCTATTTATAATTTTAACCCTGATCAAATATGAATGTGTTTTTGGAACTCTAATAATTCACATTAATATAAGTACAAATTAGTTTAAGTTGGATGAGGATGACTTATATGAGGATGATTTCCAGAGTAGTCCTTAAACACTAAACTAGAACTGGAATTAGTATTTTGGTAACATTTACATTACTATTATTCTGGTTTTATAAGTTGGACGACAAATAAACAAACACAAGATCATATATAGACATATATTATTAATTTATAGCAATAATTTATATGCCCATATTATGTATACAATATATGTATTAATACATGTTCTCCATGATATGCGGCTAATAGCTTTCGCAATGGTACATGATCCTTGCATGTGAGGAGTTTGGTAGGTCTTATTAGTAAACGAGATGATTAAAAACTGTAATGAAGTAAATAAATCCATAACAACTGGGAATTTCGGTCCATTTTCATGTTCTTGTTGACAATATGCATGTGCTTGAAACCTACCTGGTCTTGCTGCAAATGCTACCATATTAGTACAGCCTCTCATTTCGAGCTTATAATTAATAAGATTAGGGAACACAACCATGAAGGACGTTGGAGACTTGGAGTAGGTTTATCATATTGATCATGTGCAATTTATTTTTAATAATCTGCTCTTAATTTGATATTAAATTAGTTAATTTGGTTAACAAAGTTTTCGCTGATTTGATTACTTATTGGTATCTAAAATTCTTGGCGGTTGAATATATATATATATATATATATATATATATATATATATCTAATAAAATACAATCTATCTAATTCTATCTATCTATATCTATATTCTATATATCTATCTAATTATATCTAATAAAATACAAATAATTTTGAATTTCCCGCTCACTCAATAAATCATCTAGGACGTCCAAAGTTTGGGATAAATCCCACCATCCATCTATCTAATAAAATACAAATGATTTTGAATTTCTCGCTCACTCAATAAATCATTTGGGTCGTCCAAAATTTGGAATAAATCCCAACGTCTATAGTGCCGGAGGCACGGGACTGTTACTAGTATATATATATAACAAGATTGAGTTGGTGGAGTATATATATATAAACTTCCCTGTTAGGGAAAAATTAATTAAATGGATCACATGCATAACTAATTAAATGTGAGATCATTCATTTTTTTTTATGTAACTGGTAATTGTTGCATTTGTATATAAAGATTGCAGATCACACTTTTCTTATATATAAAATATAATTAGAGATAGAAAAATTGATGAGTAAAGAAAAAAATGTGGTCCATGCTGCTCGTGCACACAACGAAAAAATAAAGAAAGAAAAAAATTATATCAGAAAATAGGAAATTAAACGCGGAATTAAAATTGGTACTCCCTCCGTTCCTAAAAGTTTGTCGTTTTAGTAGAAAAAATTTGTTTTAATTTATTTGTCATTTATAACTTTTTTTGGAGAATAAATTATTTACTTTTCTATATCACACTACCTTTTCTCATCGTCCTATGAAATTCCCTCCCTTGTATTAATAGTTTTCAACTTCCCATAAAGAGATAGTGATGAAATTTCAAACAAATTTTAATTGTTAAATGATAGTATTAAATGATTTTCTTAATCTATGTACAAAAAATTTAAACGACTATCTTTTAAAAATGGAGATAGTACATAATTAAGATCAAAGTTGAAGTCAACAGACATGCAGCTAATACAATGGCTTTACATGCAGACACGGAAGACAAATTTAGACATGAATACCATTGCTTTTTGTATTGTTTCTTGACAAACACCGGACACTAACACAACATATATATATATATTAGACAGTAATCACTTTAAGGTGGTAACTTTACAACTCAAATCAAGTCCTAATTTGACAAGAAAGCCAACACAATCGATATTTTGTAGGAGTAATTGATTAATGGCTCTTAATTAATCACAATAGTAGTCAATCTTCTCGAACGATCGGGAAAAAAATTAATTAATTAGAACCTAGCTAGATATGTAATCTTTGAAAAGTATATATATATATATATATATATAGTAGGAGATTTCCAATGATTTAATTTAAATGAAGCAAATGATGAAAGGGGGGGGAGGGGGGGTATGAATGTATATACGATCATGTGGGTTTCACATGAAGTAGTACATGGAAGCACATGGTAGCAAGGGAGCAGAGAACCCCTGGACAATTAAAGGGACCGGCCGGGTGAGAATGGGTCTGAGAATTAGGGTTTGTTTTTGTTTCTTCCCTCGTGCTTGAATGAAGGAGCAACCTGGTATGCTCTTCCTTTGTGACGCTCAGCTTGAGGAGGACAAGGTTGGCCGATTGAACGTGACAGTAACTTATAACTTGTTTCATATTAAGACCATGACCCACTACCCATACCCTCTAATTAACACACACACACACACACACACACACACACATATATATATATATATATATAGTAAAATCCCTATTTAAGAATATTTTATATAAGAATAACCTCTATAATATTATAAAAAAATTTGATCCCAGTTTGGTCCAGTTATAAATAGGAATAACTTCTAAATTGTAATATGTTATATACTTTTTAAGTCCCATATTAAGAAACTATATCTCTATATAGTAATAATTATATATATATATGAGAGAGAGACAATATTAATTTTAAAAGATTATATTTTTTATAAAAGACTACATTTTCTATAAAGAACTATATTTTCCTATAAAAGACTACATTTCCTATAAAGGACTATATTTTCCTATAAAAGACTACATTTACTATAAAAGACTACATTAGAAAATTTTTATTGATATTTTTGTTAAAGTTGATATTTTTAGGTGTTCGAAAAATATTTTATACTAATATTTTTATTTATTAATAACCTCTTAATTAAAATATAAATAATTTGATTCCAAATTTATTTTACTGTATATACTTAGCCGATACGTACCAACAATTAAGTCACGGTCTATAAATTAATTAATGACAGAGTACAAGAGAAATAGTAGTAATATACTATTTTTGTTGCGCCTGCAGAACTTAATGATTGCGCAAGAAGAGATTTTCTTTGTTTTGCTTCCTTACGTTTATAACATGTACAGTCTAGAAGGATAATTATATTGCTTGCTAGCTAGCTAATATAATTCATGATCATCATATATATATATATAGAGAGAGAGAGAAATGATCATAGAATACGTTAGACAAAAGAATTATTTCAACTAACGCTCATTCAATCATTCAAAATTAGAGTGAATGACTGAGATAAGGGCCCAACCGCTACTCGCTCTAGCGGTCAACCAAATTTTTTTATTGGCCACTACTCGTTCTAGCGGTCAGTCAAAACGACTGTGTTTTGACTAATCGCTAGAGGGAGTAGCGGCCAACAAAAAAACTTTGACTTAATTACTGATTATCCTCAGTAAAATAAAATAATAAAAAATTATAAGGATAATCCGTAATTATCTTTATACTTATCCTTATACTTATTTACAAATTATTTTTATACATATTACTTATTAATTAGTAAAATAAAATAATAAATAATTATAAGGATAATCAGTAATTATCTTTATACTTATCCTTATACTTATTAATAAAATAAGTATGTATAAGAATAATTACTGATTATGGTCTTATGATTTTTAATTATAAATGGGAAATAGTGATTGAGTTTATATATTGAGTAGGAATATAATATAAATTCAATCATTATTTTCTATTTATAATTAAAAATCATAAGACGATAATTATTAATTATCTTTATAAATACTTATTTTATTAATAAGTATAAGGATAATTACTGATTATACTTATAATTTTTTATTATTTTATTTTACTGATTAATAAGTAGTATGTATGAGGATAATCAAGATAATCAGTAATTAAGTCAAAAAAAATTTTGACCGCTACTCCCTCTAGCGGCCAATCAAACGCTAGAGGGAGTAGCGGCTGGGCCCTCATCTCAGCCATTAACTCTAATTTTGAACGACTGAATGAGCGTTAGTTGAAACAATCCCCCTGACTAACGTATTTTATGGTTCATTAATTTCCCATATATATATATATAGTCCGGATCAGGTCCGGACTCCCGGACCTGATCAAAATCTGGATTTTTTTTTTTGCTTTTTTTTGAAACAACTAAAAAAAATTATGGAACTAAATTTTTTACATAATACAGTATTTTTGGCGTGATTTGGATGCCTATACCAAAATATTTCTATACAGTCTGGGCAGACTGTACATACATTAGTTGGTGTAGGTATTAAAAACACACCCAAAACACTGTATTATGAAAAAAATTTAGTTCCATAATTTTTTTTTAGTTGTTCTACAAAAAAAAAAATTGGGTCCGGATTTTGATCAGGTCTGGACTCCCGAACCTGATCATTTCTATATATATATATATATATATATATATATATATATATATATATATATATATATATATATATATATATATATATATGGAAAACTCTAGGCAGACAGGAATATTGGACCGGAATATTGGACAGGTCTATTTTTTTTTTTTTTTTTTTTTTTTTTTTTTGGTGACTCTCAAAAAATGTATAGTATTTATTCCAATAGGAATTTTTATAAAATATAGTGTTTTGGGTGTAATTTGGATACATATATAAATACAGGGTTATACAGTCTGTATAACCCTGTATTTATATATGTATCCAAATTACACCCAAAACACTATATTTTATAAAAATTCCTATTGAAATAAATACTATACATTTTTTGAGAGTCACCAAAAAAAAAAAAAAAAAAAAAAAAAAAAAAAAATAGACCTGTCCAATATTCCGGTCTAATATTCCTGTCCCCATAGAAGGACTCATATATATATATATCTTGCTTGTAAACTTGCAGCCTATCCATATATGTTCTCTAGCAACCCTGACCCTAACATATATGAGGCTAGGCCAGGGTAGGTACTATTATACTTTTCATCCTCTCTTCCTTTTTTGTTCCTCAATCTTTTCTAATTTTTGAACATGTACTGATCTCTGTTATTACAAAAAGATATCACATTTATTTCAAACTTGTCGATTAAGTTGGGTGGAGTAACCATTTAATTTTCTTATTCTATGGATTAATTCATGGTGCTAATCGTCTAATTAATCCAAGGTGGTCCACTGATGAGTATTAGCATCAAAGAGTATACACTAGCTAGTACGAACTAGACAATTACTTAAAACATGCACGCAGGTACAAAAAAGAAAAAAAATATGGAGCTAGAAATAAGTTCAGCAAGTTTATAACAAATTTTGATGTTGATGCAGAATGGCCCGAGATCGAAGATATCGAATAATCGGATAATATATTGATGAATTTGGAATATCATGAATTGGATGATAATCACAAACGAATATGTCATTAAATACCTTCGGCATTAACACTTTCGGCTTCGGGAGATAGGATGACACTTTTGGCATTAACACCTTTGACTTCGAGAGATGGAATAGCATCCTGACTTCGGGAGTTCGACAGATTAATAGTTTATTTGCTTTCTATTTCTATTTAGTTCTTTAATTAATAATATTTTATTATTAGCAATGTAACGACCCCAAAATAGGTCCATTCCATCCAACCCATTCTGAGTCGCCAAATTCATGGTACAGAAAATAACTACAACTTTATTACAACAATTGTCGTGCAAAATACAACAACACATATGCTGTGAGTTTGGATACAAATATATATCAACTGTGACTCATGTCCCAACCGTGGATATCACCTCATAATGACACCTTACATAAAGGTATAGTCGAAAACTGTTTTAGAAATTAGAATTTTGGGAAGTACTCAAAGAAACCTTCGTACATGGGAGGTCATGCTTCTAGGTTATGATAGATATCATATGGCCACAGAATTATCCTTGGTTGACCAAATAGACCCTAAAGAAAAACAAGAAGATTACTATCATATTCTTCCCAATGGTGAGTCTTCTCTTGACATATCTTTATCTCCACTATCTCTAATTGGGAATTAAACTCCAAACAAACACCAAGATTATATAGGTAGTGCTTGTAAATATACTCAGCAAGTGGATGAGCACAACCTTGTCTTATGATGACACGAGGTTGTATGTCATTAGACATCTTGTATGATAGTGGCAAAACACCCTTCCAAGTTAAATTCACCTCACCCTCAACATCTATAGACCATCGTTCTATTCCTTTGTTATTCCCCCGCTCGACCCAGCTACACTTTTATTACCTGAAAGGAATTGTGAAGCAAAAGGGTGAGCACAACTAGCTCAGTAAAGAATATTATGACTAAAGATAATTAAATTTTCATTAGTCTTCATCAATAATAAATCAGAGATTTAGAACATATGGTAGATGATAAAACTTTCCAACCATAGTTGCAGCGAAACAAGCAATCCATTAGAAGAGTCAAATAGACCATAAAATCTATTATCTTCTCCATGTTAAAAATCCACCAACAATGTTTTATCCCTGTAACATCAATCAAAAGTTCTGGTCCACAATCATATGAATAACTCATAATCATAATTGTGATTCTAAATTCCTTTTCACATTCAGGACGAAGATAACTTTCATCACATGTCTTTACCTGAAACATCAAAGATCATGGTTATACCAAATCACAGTTCCTGTTCATAATCATACTAATAAATCCATCTTTACACTACGGGCCAAAGATATTCATCACAGACCATCTTTGCACTACAGGCCAAAGATATTCAACAACAGGTCATCTTTGCACTACAGGCCAAAGATATTCATCAGTTGGTTATGTTCATCTAAACACATGTTCATCTTTGCACTACTAGCCAAAGATATTCATCAGAAATCATTCATCTTTGCACTACAGGCCAACGATACTCAGTTATATCATCATTTAGGACTGAGGATGATGAAAAATATTTTAAAGAAAACGAATCCAATGAAACAAAAGAACAAATATTAAGGATTCGTACTTTAAACAATTCCCGTTCAAAAATACTTCATAAATAACCAGAGTGGAGTAAAATTCAAGAATGATCAAAATATGGATACAATCAAAGCTAGTATCCAGAATAGATATTTTGGACAAAAAGAAGAAATTTTATTTTTTGGTGAATAGTGCCGTATTCGTAAATAGTGCCGTATACGTGAATAGTAACTCTGACACCAAAAGATAGAAATTTCATAAAAAACATCATCACATTTCGTGAATAGTACTCGTGAATAGTAACTCATGAATAGTAACTCGTGACTACTCATGAATAGTAATCCCGACATGAAAAAGTTCCAAATTTGATAAAAATTTCCAACCAACATTCTGGCATAATGATATTAAAGAAATAATATCATTTTAGAAGAAAATAACCTCCCTTACCTCAGAAAGAATAGTACTTCTGACTGGAATACTGGATATAGTGCTAAAAGAACTTGCACCGTATAGCAATACTCGAAGTACTAAAATACTCACAAAATACGCTCGATATAATAGAGAGAGAAATAGAGAAAAAACTTCAATTTCTGTTGTGATTTTCAATTCTAACCTAAGCACCCTATTTATAGGAAATTGCTTAGAACACCAAAGCAGAAAATTGAATATAATAATAATATATTATAAAAAAATTTCCTCGTACTCATACAGCTGATTTCCAACTCTTAACACATGCCTACAAATAACAAAAATGTTTTTCTAACTAAAAATATTTTAAACTTCCAAAAATCAATTATTCTGGAACCTCGAAACTTCAATAATTCATAATAAATAGCCCTTTTATCAGAAAATTCGAATCTCGTGAATTTTTATAGGAAATTCAATTCTCTACAACTTTACAGAAGAAAATTTTTCCAAATTCCAAACAGAAATTGACCGAAATCCATAAACGGGTGATTTTACAAGCTATAATCAAATTTCAGTCAAGAAATGGGTCCACCAACATGTTTAACATATTTTTAGTATTTATTGCAAAAAAAAATACTCCTCCTCCTCATTTACTCATATATACCACATTCATTGTAAAAATATCATCATTATTATATTATAATAATATAATAAAATATTATTTTATCAAAAAAGATAAAATATCAATTTTCAACAATTGTCACTTTAAAAATTTTCTCCATCTATATCCATATAAAATCAATATTTTTCTCATCATATATATCAATAATTAATTATTCACAAATAATATTACAGAATCACAGTACTGGCAACCAGGCCGTTCCCAGAAAAGAGGGGGCTTTCCAATAAAGATTTTTCCTTACTGACGCGCAATTAGGTGACCAAACCTCTCATTAGACAGAACTTTCTAGACATTGCCAATAATGTTATCTAATAATATTATTCAGATAATATGAATTATTGCTCCGATAATGAAAAATACTGTGTAGTGACAATTATTGAAATAACAGTAATATAAAAAATTAACGCAACAATTATTGAATTAATAAAATAAAATACTGAACAGTAATTACTGTAACAATTATTGAGTAGTGCCTTCTTACGTAAGAATCAATAATTGGTGCAATACCGTGTGCTACTGTTTAACAACGCGTATTACTGTGTTTTAACCACAGGGTATTCCAACAGTATTAACGGTAACAACTGCGCCGTTATTTATAAACAACTTATAGTTGTCATTTTCTTCATCCAATCATTTTCCGTTATGGGCCCACACAAGGCTGCTCCGTCATACGAATATTCCCCGAAAGTAAAAATATTCCACGACCAAACGAATATTCTCCGACAACAATGAATATTTTATAACCACTTGCTTATTTAAAATATTTGCGCATTTTACCCATAACTAACCACATTAATTAAATCAACCCTTACTATTTCAAAATAATAAATAGAGGAAATTAAATTTTATTTATTAATAATTTGGGGTCTTACAACCTCTCCTCCTTATGAAATTTTGTCCTCGAAATTAACGTACGTAGGACATGCTTCTTCCAATCCAAGATCTTGATTGGTACCTCCTCGTACGTTAAATCTTCTGTTATCTCGTCTATTTCTAACTCAATAATGTGGTTCGGGTCGTCCACATATTTTCGTAACATCGATATGCGAAAAATGTTATGAACACACGTCATACTTGGAGGTAAAACGAGTCTATAGGCCACAGTTCCTATTCGATCGAGGAATTCAAATGGACTAATAAATCGAAGGTTTGAGCTTTCCTCATATCGCCGATTCTCGCTTTTGGAATAACGACTTCTTGCATCTTCTTCTTCATATTCGTCAACTCCAAGTCTGTAGCTTGAGCAACTTTAAATTTATCGATTAAAGTCGATTCTAATCGTATATTTACTATCTTCACGTAGGTTCGTATATTCGCACTTGTAAAGGCATATTATCTTCTGCTCAACGCGTTAGCTACCACGTTCTCTTTTCCAGGATGATATTGAATGGTATGGTCGTATTCTTTCAACAGCTCGAGCCAAAGTCGTTGCCGCATGTTGAGTTCTTAGAAGCTCTTCTCACATTTCTTGTTCCATTCAAATTTTGTATCTCTACGAGTCAACTGCATTAATGGAATAGCGATTCGTGAATATCCTTCAACGAATCTCCGATAATAACCAACTAAGCCTAGAAAGCTACGTATTTCGATTACTGACTTAGGTTGCTCTCAACTGTGACTCATATCCCAACCTTGGATAGCACGTCACAATGACACCTATCAGTTTACAATTGCACGAATATGGCGTCCCCTACGGAGAGTCTGGTTTCGGTGTATTCCACAAAGGAAGTCACTAGATAAAGGCTCGGGTACAAACTTCTACAGTTGAATTTTTAACTCCTGAAGTTTAATAGGAGCCATGAGATTTTAGAAATGGGTTTTGTACCGGGTTCAAAGTCGATACAAAATTCAATATCACACTTTGGGAGTAAGCCAGGAAATTTTTCAGGAAATACGTCAGGAAATTTACTAACAACAGAATATCATTCAAATCTGACATATTTTTGTTCAAGTCCATAACATGGGCTATAAAAACTTGACATCCGTTTTTCAATAAACGAATGACTTTACGGCTTGATATAATAGAGTTTGACTTCAATGGTCTAGTTGCTTAAATTCGAATAACAGGTTGCTTAGGAATATGAAAACTAACAACCTTACAAAAACAATCAATTTTGGCATGATGAGTGGTTGACCAATCAATCCCTAAGGTCACATCAAATGCAAGAATTTTTAAAGAAATAAGGTCAACAGGTAATGTGATGGTGCCAACTTGGATCAAACAAGATTTATAAACAGCGGATGTAACGAAAGTTTCTCCTAACGGAGTTTCAACAAATAAGTCAAAGTCTAATTTTCTCCAGAGTCAAGTTTAAACGTTGAGTATAAGCAGGAGAGATAAATGAATGGGTAGAACTGGTATCTAATAAAGTATAAACTTCGCAAGAATTTATAATTAACTAACTCGCGTTAACTTCGTTCGGATTCCTCGCATTCTGACCGGTCACGACAAACGCTCTTCCAGGAACCGTTGACTTTGTCCTTTCTGTATCCGCCTTTGGTGCCACCGTTCCAGCTGGACTAGATTTCGCTACAGGACAAAATCGAGCTATGTGACCATCTTTTCCACAACTAAAACATACTTTGGAAGGCTGTGAACAGTTTGGACTTATATGTCCCTCCTTTCCGCATTTGTAGCATCTAACTGGCGGTCGTTCTTTTCCCCTAAAATTTGTTGTTGATGTTGGTGCTGCTGCCGATGTCTTCTCGTCATCGTTAAATCTTCTCTTCTTAGATCGAACATCTCTTTCCACAAGATCAACGCGTCGTGCGGCTTTTACCCTTGCATCATTCATTCTCACTCGTTCAGTTATTTCTTCTTTCAGCTCAGATTCCAGCTTTATCATCTTATACTCTGCCAAAGAGTGCTTCTGTTCAAGCATCACATATCGGGTAACACAAGCTTGAATCGTTGCATCCTTTTGCTCCACGACCGTCTGCTGTTCTTCAGCCTGCTCTTCTAACTCATGAATACGATTTTGTAATTCTACATTTTGATCATAAAATACATCTAATAAATTCTCCTCAGGTACCTCTTCTTCCTCTTCTTCATCATTCTCAGTTGTTACCTCTGCGACTATCTCGGGTGCAACTATCAATTCTTCACTCACCATATGGATATCTCTAATTCCTTCTTCGCCTGATATCACAATAGCTTGGTTGGTGACTAAAGGTGTCTCCACAATCTCATTCACTCTATTATTAACGTTCTCAGTCGACATTATTAAATACTGCCATAAAACAAGGGTTAATTAAACAAATTAACAAATCACATAATACTCTTATATTATGACTGACCAACAAATAAGCTTAGGTAGGACACACTAGCGAATGATTTACTCGTCTCTCCCCTCCTAGTTCTATTCCCCGATCTCCGCCAGAGATCATATCCCTAAGCTCTGATACCAACTGTGACAAATGTCCCATCAGTGGACAACACCTCACTTTGGTACCTATCAGTTTGCCACCGCAGAACGGCGTCCCCTACGGAAAGTCTAGCTTCGGTGCATCCACCATCAACACTATTTTACAGAATAGTGAGGACTACTAGAACAACTTCTAGAACCATCATTTCACACCCCGACTAGTACTCGCTACATTCTCGCCTCCTGAGAAGAAAAATAGAACAACAAGGAAAAGGGTGAGCTCAACTAGCCCAATAAAGAACATTATGACTAAGATAATATAGAATAAATTATCGTTAGTCCTCAACAAGGAAAAATATGATAGAATACAATAGACAACCAGTTTTAAATCAATCTTCGCAGCGGAAATAATAATTCATTAGAAGAGTTAAGTAGAGAATGCAAACTACTATCTTCTATATATGAATTTAAAAGTTCATCGTCGATATTTTATCCCTGTAACATCAATCAATATATATCTGGAATCAAATATTCATCTTTGCACTACAGGACAAAGATATTCATCAGTTGGTCATGTTCATCTAAACACCTGTTCATCTTTGCACTACGGGCCAAAGATATTAATCAGTCGGTCATGTTCATCTCAACACCTGTTCATTTTTGCACTACGGGCCAAAGATATTCATCAAGAAATCATTCATTTTTGCACTACAGGCCAAAGATATTCAGTAATATCATTATTTAGGACTGAGGATGATAAAAAATATTTTAAAGGAAACGAATCCAGTGAAATAAAAGAACAAATATTAATAATTCGTACTTTACACAATCCAAGTTCAAAAATACTTCATAAATATTCAGAGTGGAGTAAAATTCAAGAATGATCAAAACCTGAATACATTCAAAACTAGTATCCATAATAGATATCTAGGACGAAAAACGAAAATTTAATTTTTCTGTGAATAGTGTCGTATTCGTGAATAGTGCCGTATACGTGAATAGTGACTCCGACACTAAAAGATAGAAATTTCATAAAAAATATCATTATGCTTCATGAATAGTACTCGTGAATAGTAACTCGTGAATAGTAACTCGTGAATAGTAACTTCGACATGAAAAAGTTCTAAATTTGATAAAACTTTCCTATCAACATTCTGGCATAATGATATTGAAGAAATAATATCATTTTAGAAGAAAATAACCTCCCTTGCCTCAGAAAGAATAGTACTTCTGACTGGAATACTGGATATAATGCTGAAAGAACTTGCACCGTATAACAATACTCAAAGTACTAAAATACTCACAAATATGCTCGATATTATAGAGAGAGAAAGAGAGAGAAATCTTTAGTTTCTGGTGTGATTTTCAATTCTAACCTCAGCACCCTATTTATAGAAAATTGCTTAGAACACCAAAGTAAAAAATTTAATAAAATATTAATATATATATTAAAATTTTCTACGTACTCATACCAGCTGATTTCCAACTCTTAACATATGCCTACAAATAACAAAAACATTTTTCTAACTAAAAATATTTTAAACTTCCAAAAATCAATTATTCTGGAACCTCGAAACATCAATAATTCATAATAAATAGCCCTTTTATCAGAAAATTCGAATCTCGTGAATTTTTATAGAAAATTCAATTCTCTACAACTTTACAGAAGAAATTTTTTCCAAATTCCAAACAGAAATTGACCAAAATCCATAAACGGGTGATTTTACAAGCTATAATCAAATTTCAGTCAAGAAATGGATCCACCAACATGTTTAACATGTTTTTAGTATTTATTGCAAAAAATACTCCACCTCCTCATTTACTCATATATACCACATTCATTGTAAAAATATCATCATTATTATATTATAATAATATAATAAAATATTATTTTATCAGAAAATATAAAATATCAATTTTCAATAATTGTCACTTTAAAAATTTTCTCCATCTATATCCACATAAAATAAATATTTTCCTCATCATATATATCAATAATTAATTATTAACAAATAATATTACAGAATCACAGTACTGGCAACCAGGCCGTTCCCAGGAAAGAGGGGGCTTTCCAATAAAAATTTCTCCTTACTGGCGCACAATTAGGTGACCAAACCTCTCCTTAGACAGAACTTTCTAGACATTGCCAATAATGTTATCTAATAATATTATTCAGATAATATGAATTATTGCTCCGATAGTAAAAAATACTGTGTAGTGACAATTATTGAAATAACAGTAATATAAAAAATCAACGCAGCAATTATTGATTGAATAAAATAAAATACTGAACAGTAATTACTGTAACAATTATTGAGTAGTGCCTTCTTACGTAAGAATCAATAATTGGTACAATACCGTGTGCTACTGTTTAACAACGCGTATTACGGTGTTTTAACCACCGGGTATTCCAACAGTATTAACGGTAACAACTGCGCCGTTATTTATAAACAACTTATACTTGTCGTTTTTTTCATCCAATCGCTTTCCGTTATGGGCCCACACAAGGCTGCGCCGTCGTATGAATATTCCCTGACAGTAAGAATATTCTACGACCAACCGAATATTCCTCGACAACAATGAATATTTTATAACCACTTGCTTATTTAAAATATTTGCGCATTTTATCCATAACTAACCACATTAATCAAATCAACCCTTACTATTCCAAAATAATAAATAGAGGAAATTAAATTTCATTTATTAATAATTTGGGGTCTTACATACAAGACCTTTGTCTTTCTTTACTGGCCTTTTGTTTCCTTTGTATTCCTTCTTTACATGTGTCTTCTTTTTTAGTTCTTCTTTGAGTGGTTTGTTGCAGTTGGCAATGAAGTGACCAGGTTTCTTGCAGTTATAGCTTAGGTCATTCATTTGCTCCTGGCTGCTGTAGTTGCCAACTTTCTTTGGTTTGCTGGTTCTGCCTTGTCTCATGAATCTTCTTAGTCTTTTAACCAGCATTGCAAAGTCCTCATCATCATCTTCATCGTAGTCAGAATCAGCTTCAGTGTTGATTTTGGAGGAGTTTTCAGTTACTTTGAGAGCAATACCTTTGTCCTTCTTTCTTCCTTCAAATAACATTTCAGTTCATTGTGTCAGCTCTAGTTCGTACGTGAGGAGGTTGCCATATAACTGTTGAACAGTCATTTCATGTAGATTCTTTGATTCTCTAATGGCAGTGGTTTTGGCATCCTACTTGTTTGGTAAAGCTCTCATGAACTTTATGATCAAATCTTTATTTGGATAGATCTTTTCATAGGCTCGTAGAGAATTGAGCAGAATATTGAATCTCTCGTATGTAGCAGTGACGTTCTCTCCTTGAACATGGGCACACATCTCATATTGTTGAGTCAAGAGAGATTGTTTATTTTCTCTGACTTCTTCTGTTCTATCATGCATAATGAGTAGTGCTTTCCAAACCTCCTTTGTTGTTTTGCAGTTGATCACGTTTTCAAATAGATCATCTTCTAATGATTGAAATAAGATGTTCTTGGCCTTTTTGTCAAGTTGGACAGCTCTCTTTTCGTTCTCTGTCCATTCTCATTTGACCTTAATCTGTACTCTGTCTGGGTCATCTGTAGTTGGTGCAAGCTTCGTAGGAACATAGGGCCCATTCTGAACAGTTTCAAATAGATCTTCATATATTGAATCCATGTAAACTTGTATCCTAACCTTCCAGTTAGCAAATTTATCTTTGTTGCACATAGGTGGCTTGCTGCCTCCTCCAGTCTTTGATT